>QNQO01007372.1:0-160930 GCA_003290165.1 Berberis thunbergii | reverse complement strand
GAGATAGCAATTCATCAATCTCGATGTATACAAGGCCTCGTTGATTGACAAGTGTTTCTCGAGATAAGGATCGACATATTTGTAAAGATGCAGGAGTGGGAAAACAAACAACAAAACGATGACCACCAAAAAAATATTTAAGTTAATTTCTATATAATAAAAAAAAAACTATAAGAAACAAATAAAATTGGTGTTATTTCACATCACGTTCATCAAGTCTTTGAAAAAAATATATATATATTAAGAACTTTTCAATCATGCAATCGACATGCAACTTTATTTATACAACATAAAATAACTTTTTTTTTTAGCAAAGCTTAATAAATTAGTTCATTATAGGTCATTTGAATACTTTATGATACTCAAGATGATCCGCATCATTTTGAAATGTGGACCTCCTATAAAGGTGACAATAGAAGTTTCATATATCCTAAGATAAACATATTAAGTATTACTATAAAAAATAATATAAATAACAAAGAACATCTCATAGCAAGACTTTATTATATCTAAATCAGTTAATAATCAGGTTTTGAGCCACACATTACAGCTTATAACGTCTTTGATGAAGTCTGTTGCGATGTGGACTAACAACCTACCACCCATACTAAAAATGTTGACTTATGAAGCAACTGGAGATACTGGGAACCGCTAAAAATCGTCTCTAACAACCTGATTCAATGTCGGTATTGCTTCCATTAGTCTTCCACCAATTCAGAATGTCAAAATTATGTTTCGGAATTGCAGAACAACATCACCCAAATAGTAATTCCACTCTGACTTGACGTTACTACTAGGTGATCCCTTGGGTTCCGCATAGAATCCATATAAAAATCACTAAGATCATCATCATCAACTGCATTTTGTGGTTTGACTAACATATGACTGACTATCTATTGAAGAACTTGCCCTAGGCCTTAAACTCATATATTCACTTAGCAACTCAAAACACATGTTCTGAACTTTTTGGATTTTTTGTTGTGCATCACCTTGATTATTAGTTTGGGAAAGTAATACTCAATCAACTTCTTTTAAAATCGATGATCCAAAAAGAGTTGCCATAGCCATTATCCCATGGATTGCATTTCCATACTTGTCAAAATTTTAATCTGTTTGATGTCTTCTCTTACCACTGGATAATTAGAAGTATGAAAACCGATGAAATGAATTTCTAATCGAAGAAATCTTAGGAAAAAAAAGGTTGGTTGTAGATATTTATTCCATAAATATTTGATTGCTTTATGAAACGATCAACTTCTCACACATCTCCCATGCAAGCAACCAATCTTCATCACGTGGCAACCACATATTTTGAGAATCACGTTACTTCAATCTAGGAAAGACATCATTGAAAATGCATAGCAGTCTGAAGCATTTAAATAGGTAGAATTCCACCTTGTTTTGCATCTAAAGTCAACTTCTTGCCACATTCAATTTTCAACTGTCTGGTTGCCTTAAGAAACTTTTCTTCTTTCTTTTGGCAGTCGCAAACCAATAAGCAATACTATTTTAGATTCTTTCAAACATCATCAACTCATCCTTAACAATTAAATTTAAAATATGAGTAGAACATCTCATGTGAATAAATCACCCCCTAACCATCATGGTGCCTACATCTAGCTTGTTTTTTCAAAAAAAGTGATAAGTGCTATCAATAGTTGACACATTATCCACGGTTGATGCGATAGCTTTCGATCCCAAATTCTATCCATCATACATTCATTAATGCATCACAAAGAACTTCAAGCAGTATGAGGGGCATGACACATAAGCGAACTAACAATAAATATGCAATAATGTAGAACATATTAATATAAATGCCCAAATTGTCATCAATGAAATGCAAATTGAAAGAAAATATGTTATCTGTATTAATACAACTTTGGCAATGGCCAATTGCATCAATGAAATGCATCTGTAATAGCCATAACCTCATCTTTTGATTACTTTCATTCCACATATCAGTAACTAATTGCAATCTTATTTTTGTTCATCTCCAACAATTTCATTGTTTTTACCCTTTCATAATTCGTAGAATCTTTAAGATGTCACTTATTTATGGTATTTTTAGATACTACTTTGAACTATGTTGGATAACATTCATCATCATTCTAAACCATAATGTTCAACCATTGAAAAGATGTCTCATGCAAATAATTGTTTTTAACAAAACTTTTCGTGCAAGCTCTTGGTCGAAGCCAGAAGCACTAACAACAATTGACCTAGTCGATGTGAAAATACTCAATATAGATTATTGGTATGTCCACTTGACTACCCCTATTCCTTAACATCTTGTATTATAGTCAATTAAATGACTGTGTCATTCCTAGTTCTCCCTTCTAAGCAAAGTATCACAATAATTGCATTTAGTTTATCCAAACCATTAATGATTGTCAATGTAAAGTGATTTCGTACTGCAAATGTGAACTTTCTTTTTTCTTGTTGATGGTACTATTTATGTCATATCTTAACTCATGGGTGATATATCTAACATTATGATATTTTACAATATTTGTGATTGTTGCGTGTTTAGTAGGAAGTCAATTGGAATGAACTAATGGTTGTGAAGAATTATGGATCATAATGTGATGAGATTGCTTGGTGGTGAATTTGTGATGATATTATGAGCATAATCAATATTCAAGTAGCAAATCAGATCATCAGTGAGACTGAAACTTTATGCTAATGGGTATAGCTGATAGTGGTTGCTTTTCACAAGCGAGAATTGCTGGTTAGTTTTGGGTTTTTACATTTCTAATTTTTTTTATAGATAATGTTTTTATAGATAATGTTTATGACTGTATTTTAAAGAGAATGAGTAAAAATGTAAAACACACAAACCTGACAAAAAAATGACTTTAAAGTCTGACTACTTAGACAACTCGTAACTAATACAATGGTATGTTGCTTCCTGGAAGTGATAAGCAATGATTTTAAGTGGCAGTGGCCATGTCTAATTTAGCTTGTAGAGATAGAAGACAATAATCAGCAAAGAAGAAATGTGAAATTTGGGACCTTACTTAAGGGTAGTGACCAGTTTATAAGTCCAGTTTGCCCATGTACCTGGAGTTTATAGGGCCCATGTACTTTTGGGACCTTATTTAGGGACATGTACAGTGTATAATGAGAGTTTCCCTTTGGAACAATGAACTCGAGTGTCTTCATCTTGATTTTGAAATGTCAAAATATCATCTCAATTCTATTATATTTATAATAAAAAAAAATTTAATAAGAATGTGAACATGATCATGGGCATTTTTGTAATTTAATATGTAAAAAAATTTTATACATCATTTAACCCTCTTAAATTTAGATCATTTATGATCAAAACCCATCCCTCTCAAATATTGCTAATTACAGTTAAGCTCCTAACATATTTTATTTAAAACCTTTCAATTATCTATAAATTATTTTAAATAATAAATAAACATTCACGTCTAATTTTTTTTCCCTCAAAATTAGTCATTTTAAACATTCATTAATTACACCAAAGCCATATATAATTTATTTGAAGCCCTAAATATATAGAAATTATAAAAAGACCTTACATCTAACTTTGGATTTTCCATTTTGCATTAACATTATATATTTTTACATTCAAAATCAACTCATCTCAAACATTAAATAATTATACTTATGTCTCTGAAGCCCCTTATTTATTTATAAACTATACAAAACACTTAATATTTATATAATTATTTCTTTTAGAAATTCAATAGTAAAAAAGCTTTATTATCGAATCTTGTAGTAAAATAAAAAAAACATACTGACTATCCACACACGCGCGCCGACACCACTACACCAAATTAGCATATTTGTAATGTGACGACCCGCCTCCCGCACTGTACAGATGACTGTCCGCTTTGGGCTACCATCCGGCCCGCACGACTTTAAAAGGCATCTGTACAATGGGGAGATAACCCTTCACATATAAAGATCATCATCCTTCCCATACCAGGCGATGTGGGACTATGTTTCCCCTTGGTAGCTCGCCCAACTCCTCTTGGGATCCACGGGCCTGTTGGGCCTATTGGGCTCCAACCCTCACGCTCACCCTCACCCTCCCCTCAAGTCCGCCCACACAAGGGTCTCACAGTCCACCCCCTTAAGGGCCCAACGTCATCGTTGGCACACCAGGCACAAACGTCCACGTTGCCGAGGCCCACCTCCACGTGGCACACTTCCGACTGGGTCAGGCTCTGATAATGTAACAACTCTCAAAACAACAACACTTTTGAGATGTTCCAATCCACCAACAATTTCAAGTCAAAAAAATGAAAAATAGTTACACAAAAAAATGATACAATAAATTGGATCACCATGAATAGTATTACTTGTAGGATCATACTATTCATGATTATACAATTACTATATCATTTTGTTTGTAAAATTGTTTTGTGAATTATTATAGTTTAAAATATTACTATTTTAGAATTATTACAAAAAATTCAATTTAATACAATAAACTAGTACATTTGAAAAGAGAATTTGAACAAAAACATGTGTACCTTACTACATTTCAAAAACACTTGAGAGCTCATTAATAACCACAACATGCATGTCCATGTCTCATATGTGTATACTTGTCTTAACTCTCAAATTTGTATGGCAACCATTAATTCAAGAATAATTCTAAGGAGCCTGGGTCTGCTGCTTGGGTTTGCAGCTTAGGTGGGCGAAATTACCCTTTTGCCCTTTCTTTGTTGTCTTTATATTTAAAGAGTGATTAAAAAGACAGGGGCAAAAATGTAAAAATACCACCCAGACTGCAAACCCAGGCAGCAGACCCAGGCTCCCTAGAAGCACTCTTAATTCAAAGTTAAAGTGTCCCCACAGATATATATATTCATGGCAACCACAAATTATTTGGGAGTCGTTCTAGCTGTCGAGAAAAGGGGCGAGGAAATGAGCGGGGGGCTCACCCCCCTTGCATCTAGGCACATGAATGCAATTTGAGGGGAATGAGCGGTCACACTCACTCCCTCACCCGTTTCCTCGCCCATTTAGAATTTTCCAAATTGTTTTGGTTGGGAGCAAGTGAAGTGGTTTTTATTTTATTTTATTTGAGTCCGTAAAATGGATTTACATATTGCTCGGCATAATCAATAAACAAAAACCCAAATCAGATCATTAGGCGTGACTGAAACTTATGTTAGTTTAATGTGGATCATGATCTAATTAATTTGTAAAAATGTAGGATCCTGTAAATTGAATTATTCACAAATTATTAGGTTGAAAGCTACTCAAGATTATTTTGATAGGAACAACCGAACATTCTTGCACTTGTGAAAATGGACCTATTGACCTAACCCCTGGCGTCCCTTAAACAACCTGATATTATGAAGTATTTTGTAAAATATTTGTTATATATTAAAAAATGTAAAATTTTTAGTTATAATTTTGAAGTTATTAAGATAATTTAAGCATTTTAAACTTCTACTTACCACATAAAGGTTTTCACAATACTCGTAATGTCATACAAGTTAGGGGTGGGCATCCCATCCCGCGATCTCGTCCTATTTTTTTCGAGTCTTATTGGGATTGATCAATCCCAATCCGATCTTATTATCGTCCCGATCTAGAGTGGAATGGGATCGGGATGAAGATTTTCAATCTGATCTATCCTGTCCCATCCCGAACCGATTTTTTTAATATTTAGTATGAACTATGTAGTATGAAACTATTTGTTGGCATAACTATTTTATTTGTTTTTTTATTTATTAATATGGTTATTTCATTCACAAATTTTCACGTGACTCACCTAGATAATGAATTTAACTCAAACACTCTCATTTATTTTTTTCCTCTTTCTAACTCTTGACAACAACAATGTGTGCTCATCATAATTTTTGAATGACAAATCCATTGATGATTTTCGTTAGCAATGTACAAAAAATTGTTATGTTCAATAGTGGTTCTAAAAAAACGAAGTAAAAGCTAATGAAATGAGGAAATAATAATCAATGACTTATATTTATACAGTTGTTCTTAGAGTTGTGTGTTTGGTAAATTCAAAATTTTCAATCTTGCAAAGTTAAAATTTCAATTCAAATTTTAGTGCATGCTCATCTTGTCTTGTCCCGTACCGAACCCGTTTGAGATGGGACGAGGTCGGGATGAGATCTATCCCATCTCGACCCAATTCCGAACAAGCAAGATAGGATATATTGCATAAGAATCACTTACAGAACAAATATTAATACTAAACTAAAGTTATAGCGGATTAAATAGTACAGAAATTGAGATTGGCTTCATGAAAAAAATAAATTATTTCTGATTTGAAAAAAAAATTGGTAACTAAAAGAAAAATAGTTTGTTAAATTTTGACATTTTTTTGAGAAATCACACTACTTCCCCAAAGGCGACAATACTTTGAAGGCAATGACTATTTTACACCACCAAAAGTGTTGTCTCACACTACCATATACTATTTTTTTTCTACTAACCCAAACCACAAAAAAAACAGTTTTTTGAAAAAAAAAAACAGTAACTTAAAAATAGGGTAACTTTCGACCAATTTAAACCCTTACTTGAGATCTATTCTCCAAGCTTATCAAAACACGAACGTTTTAGTACTATGAGTTATTTAATAAACACAACTTGAATCACTTGAAAATGTATTGAAATTAGCAAGTTATGGTCATTTTACTAAAGTCGCGCAAATCTGTCTTGCAATGAAAACGAGATAATGTCCCTGAGTTTCGGCCAACTTATATGCTCGATCGATACTGATTCTCAAGCTCATAAAAACACGACAATTGTAGTACTCCTAGGTCATCTAATAAACACAATTTGAATCACTTGAATTTTTTTAATTGAGCAAGTTATAATTATTTTACTAAAGTTGCGCAAATATGTTTCGCAATGAAAATGGATAAGGTCCCTGACTTTCGGCCAACTTATGTATTCGATTGAGACCAATTCTCAAGCTGATCAAAACACAAAAATTGTACTACTCTGAGCTATCTAATAAACACAATTTGAAACACATGAAAATGTTTTGAAATGAAAAGTTATGGTCATTTTACTAAAGTAACACAAATCTATCCGAAAAATTTTGTTGAAAATTTCCTGCTTGTCCAGAACAATGCGAGTTTCAGGCGAGAATTTCGAGATTTTAAAAAATTCTCGCCTGAAACAATGCGAGGTTGCTTAGTCGTGACTAGGGTTGAGCAAGTACATGTAATCAACCCAAAATCTAAAAACCCAAAACCGGCCCGAGAAATTCAAGCCCGTGTTTATGAGACCCGAAATCGGACCGAATTGACCGGATAACCGAGGTCCCGGTTAATCGAATTACGGGCCGATCTCGATCCTAAGAGCAACATTCAAATTGAATTTTTAAAATCCAAATTTCAGCCCAAAATTCAGTCCACATTAAATTTTATAAAACTCTTCCCTAAAATCTCACGTTATCACTTTGTAGGGTCTCTAGTTTCTCATCTTGTCTGACCTTCTTTTTTATACTGGTTCGCTCGTCTTTGCTACAAGCTTAGACCGACTGCTCGTAGACACCTCCTGTGTCAAAATCATTCAACTATCAGAAAAACATATGCAATAACCAAAACTTTCATCTTAAAAAGAAAAAATCCATCTTGCCTTGGTTGCTGCAACATCCGGATCGCCAAATGAACAAGTGGACCTCTTTACTGTCTTCTTCAGGCGACTTAGCAACTCTTGCCACTTTGTTCAAGTTCTGTGACTCTGAATTGGCTGAAGGCCTAGCCACTATGACATGGACAACCTCATCTTCATCTGCACCGTCTTTTCTATCTTTGTTCTCTTCACTACTCTCATTCTTAGTACTACCACTACTTCCATGAAACTTCTTCATGATCAGAATCCTTGCTTTTCTGTATTCAAACAAAACTAACAACAAATTATACCAAATTATACACTGCAAAACAACAGCTTGGATCATAAGACTTTCCTTATCATTCCCATACGTAGCTTTCACAAGTGGGATTCCCATGACAAGTGTGTTTGGGAGTGTCAAAGCAAAAAAAAGGGTGATAGTCCAATCCTAGCAGTGGGGACATGAAGGGTATCAAGAGCTGGGGAAGAAGGGAGGAGAGAAGAGGAAGGAAGAGATGCAGAATGAGTGGCGTAAGATGGGTCGTCGCTATAGTGGAAACTAAGGTTAGAACCAGAAACTTTGGGTCAGGTCGAGTTTTTTACCATCAAAATTTTATAATTAATTAAATCGATCCGAACCCACCTGATCGGTCTGATTGTTGGTTCTATCCGAAATGCCCACCCCTAATCGTGACTTTTTGATATCATATTCTTACTGCTATAATAATGTGACTTTTGATAATAATGTGACTTAGTTGGAACAATTCTCGCCCCTTTCCTCGCCATTTAGAATTTCTGATAATAATGTGACGAAATTGCTTAGTTGTGACTTTTTGATATCATATTCATACTGCTATAATGATGTTTCGCAATGAACGGTGCCAGGGTGTATGTCATAGGCTGATAGCATTCCTCTAGATATTACGGTTCTGCCCCTCTTCATATGTACAAAAATCACATGATTACCCCTCATTAATCTTTTGATTAAAATTTAAAACATATCAATTCTTTTTTGGGAGTTGTTACGTGTATTCTATTGTTTGGCTTGATATTTTCAATTTTATTTTTTAAAAATTATTTAGTGTACTCAACCAAATTTTGCTAATGTTAAAACATTAAAAATATATTACTCATATTGTTGACCGGGGACTTTGTATAAAAGGTTTCTAATGTAAATGTTTAGATGTCGGATTTATTAAAGTTTTGAATGCATTTTTTAAATTTTAATATAATAATTGCAACAATTTTGAAATTTAAGTTTTATTTTTATTTTTTTATTTTTAATACGTATTGATTTTGTCAACCCCTTATGGTTAATGAACACATTTAAATTTAATAAATGCGTACTGAATTTTAAGTTTGTAGTTTATAGATAATGGTTAATATTGTTATTTCATTCAATAATCAGTTAACGCTCATAAACAAAAAATTTCACACCAAATGATATTTTTATTATAAAAAAAAAATGATAAGTCGGTGTTACGTATATTAAGTTGGTACAACAAAAGTCGAAACATCTCAAACTACCGATGCAACAAAGTGTTAGTACAACCGAGCCAAATAGTTGAGTACACGTAACAACTCCCTTCTTTTTTATGCATAAATAGAAATTTGGCATTTACCAAGAATATCCAAAATTTACCTTGGTTATACATGCTTCGACGATAAGTGATCTTTATGAACTATTAAAAAAAAAATGGGGAATGAAACCTGGCCTTCCATTGCATGCATATTGAAGATAACGTAAATAATGCATATTAAGAAAATAGTTGTATCTTGTTTTTCTTCTTATCTTCAATAAAAATCTTTGTATGTGAATCAAATTCTAATTCTCACCGCAAATTGATGCAAGCGTAATAAGTACAAAATCAGATCATTAGAAGGACTGATGCTATTATGTTAATGGACCTACAACTTAGATTTTGTTGGATTGTTGGTCATGATCTAACTTTTCTAACATTACATATTTGTTTCAGTGACGCATGTGAACAAAGAAGGTTGATCTAAGTGGTTTTATTTGAATAAACATCATAGATTCAAATCAAAATAATGTTACTTGCAAGCAATAATTAATGATAAACATGCTAAGTCAGTGATAATTTTCTACCACCAAAACTCAAAATTTTGATCAAAATTGTGTGTTAAAAAACAAACAAATAAAAAGTTTTTGCGCAAACTTCAACCATATATAAATTCATTAAATTTGTGTCAATTGTTCTAGTTCAATTCTCTCCGAAAATCTCGAAAATAGGCTTTGATGATGATGATGATGATGTTCTAGTTCAATTCTCATTTATTGCGCAAAATTCTCCAACTCCACCTACTAATGTCCTCATCCCTACCAATTTAGACAAGTTGATATAAACATTAAAAAAAAAATTTAATAGCTAGTTTTACCAAATAACAAGGAAATAATCTCTTTGTATTTCATTTCAGTGTTAAAAAAAAAAAGCAAAAGCAAAAGAAAAAGAGAAAGTATGATAATGGAGTAGCATGCTTATCAACTTTGCGTATTTTCAAAAAGATACAACCTCTTATATTAAGTTATTATTCTTATAATTTTCATCAACTTTAAATTTGAGTAAGCATCAACAAATACTCTAGAACGAAGTTTGTCTAGGCAGTCAGGCTTCAAAGCCAACATTTTGACTGATTTTTTACATTTTTATTTATTTTTTTTAACAGAAATTCTAAACGTCGAGGGTTTGGGTGAGGAAACCAGCGAGGGAAATGAGGTGGAGGGATGGAAGCCGTTCAATTTCCTCGTGATGCGTGTGTTGACTTTTTTCGGTCGCATCACGAGGGAGGTGAACGGCTCCCACCCCGCCACCTCATTTCCCTCGCTGATTTCCTCGCCCAACCCCTCGACTGCAAGAATTACTCTTTTTTTAAATACAACCACAAACATTATCTATAAAATATGTAAACATATAAAAATTCCAAAATCTGATAAAAAATGGTTATAAAACCTGAGTGCCTAAAATCGAAGCTCTTGAATAACAATCCCAACGAATATTATGCCATCATTATCAACCAAACCGATACACGACACTTCGAATGGCATCCAACTTTCCAATGGATGCTCTTATATTATATCTTGGTATGAGGTAAATCCAAAATTTCACCATCAGTCCTATTATGCATCCTCCAATAATGGTCGAGTAATAAAGAAGACTTCTCCAAAAACAGAATCTCGTTATTCCAACACATTCGCCTCATCTTACCATCCCACTTGCTTTTCAATTTCTTTCACTCACAGTCAGGTGTAGCGTTTTTTTTTTTTTTTTAATTGAACTTTGGTTTTAACTAAGAAGCAGTCTATTTTAATTAAATTAATATTAATTTTTTTATACATTTTTAACTCGTTGTAATATTAGAGTGTGTTTAGTTGCATGAAATTTTATGTCATGAAAATTTATGAGGGGACCCCTATATTTTAAATTAAATTAATGTATCACTCCACATTCACCATTTGGTTTGTGATCAATGGTGGAAATAGAAGTCTCATGAACACGAGAATCACATGTCTTGGGGACCAAAGAGTGAAATTCTCATGTTCATAGGACTTCCATTCCCATCATTATCACAAAATCAAATGATAATCAAAAGTAGATGTGTCACATATCAATTTAATCTAAAATATAGGAGTCCCCTCATAAATTTTCATGACATAAGATTTCGTGCAATCAAACACAACATTAGTTTTATATTATTATATTACGAATCTTATTAGAATACATTTTATATAGTAATGCTTAAAATCTAACGAATCTAAAAAAAAAAACTAAATCTCACTGTCACAATCTGCGATGAACTCACTCTGTCACGCCAATCTAACAACTCGTCCAACCCCCACTCTCTCCCCAGGAGTTGGACTGACCGTTGTTGTTGTTTTGGTGATCAGCTAGACCTCCAATCAAACACTTCACCTGCATTGTTCACCCTATCTTCTTCTTCTTCTTCTTCTCTTCCAATCAATCAATCTTTCAAGAATACCAATCATGGCAACAGCCAAAGAAGATGATGACGAAGAAGCTCCTGCATCGCTGACCGAACCCCTTCTCAGCTTCAGCCAAGACACTTTCCCTCTTCGCAGATCCACTACCAACACAACCTCTCAAGTTGCAATTGTTGGCGCCAAAATCACCCCAATTGAGAGCTTGGATTACGAGTAAACTCCGTTACTTAGATCTAATAACTGTTTTTTTTTTTTTTTTTTTTGCATTCTCTGTGTGTCTGTTCATCACCCACTTTGAGTTGAATTTTGTTTACAGGATGATTGAGAATGATTTCTTCAAGCAGGATTGGAGAAGCAGAGACAATTTGCAGATTTTTCAGTACATTTTTATGAAATGGACCTTGTGTTTTCTTGTGGGTGGGCTAGCTGGGCTGGTTGGTTTCTTCAATAATCTCGCCGTCGAAAATATTGCTGGTATGAAGTTTGTGATTACTTCAAATATGATGATGGCGAATCAGTGAGTAATTGAGGTTAAATTCTGTTTTTTTGTTGACTGTTATGAGAAATTTTGTGTTTGGTAATTCAAGTTTTTAAATTGATATGGGTTTAAATGCTTTGCAGGTATTTGTTGGCATTTACTGTTTTTGCGAGTTGTAATTTTGGTTTAACGCTGTTCTCGACGATTATCACTGCTTATATTTCACCTACGGCTGCTGGATCCGGTATACCGGAAGTCAAAGCTTACTTGAATGGAGTTGATGCTCCAGGAATTTTTACTATTAAGACCCTCTTTGTAAAAGTAAGTTTTTTTTTTTTTTTAAAGTAGTTTAGAGTTTTGATTGTTTATATCTGAATCGGAAAGGATAGTGTGCATGTCTGTGTGGCTTGTGTTGAATGGACACTTGTTGTGGATAGAGTGTTATGGCGAATAAGAATCCGTTTCATGGTTCTAGTGATATAACATTTCGTATGATTAAATGAAGAGTAATTATCTTGTTCTAAATGCGTGATTTTTCATTGGGTCATTGACCTGTTTTTTATTTATCTTTATCATCCTTGAAGGCTACATTGAAGTTTCGGAAGGGTAATTGAACAATGCCCGAATAGGCTAATCAGCAGTTCTTGTTTGCACTGCAGTACCTAAACATCTACACTAAACCACCCATAGGCTAATTAAAGATGGCTGTGCTCCTAATAAATGTGTGAAATAGTTGCTTGAGGGTTATGTGATTGATTGTTCTCTAATGGGAGCAAATATATATGGACACAGTGATGCATTTGAGCATCATTGTACTTGATAAGAAGAAATTTTAGTTTCATTATGGAAAGAGAAGAAAGCAAATACATAACATGATAAATTATGTTTGATATGTTACAATCATATCCGATCAGAAATAGTTGAAGAAATTAAGAATAAAACTCTACTATCACATAAAAGAAAACACTAATTAGAAGAGTTCTGTACAAGTCTGAAATTTAGCAGCTCGACAGCTGTTCGGCACATCACATAAGTGCATCACCCTGTAAAGAGAGTCCATGGATCAACGTGTGTTCAGTGTATTTGAGCTGGAAGATACTGCTCACTGTCGGTAATATATATAATCAGTCGTTTCGATGGTAATTGTAATATATGCACTATCAAAATGACCCAAGTTTTTTGGTTTTACATTTCCTGACATCTCTATTTATACTAGTTTGCATCATGTGTATGCATCAAAGCACCATTTACTTTTATGTATATATAAGTTGTGTTCTTTGCTGTCATTTTCTACTTAAGACATCATCAAATATATCAGTCAAGAGTCCCCATGTGTCTTCCTTTACCATTTGTATCACGTGGAGTTCCTTGTTCTTACTTTAAGAAACACAAGCATTATATTATTCTCCGAGAAAATCCAGTTACTGATATAAGGTTGGTTGGAATTACAGATTATTGGTAGCATTAGTATTGTGTCATCGTCTCTTTATGTTGGCAAGGCTGGACCCATGGTCCATACTGGCGCGTGCATTGCAGCATTACTAGGTCAGGGTGGTTCTAAGAAGTATAGGTTGACTTGGAGATGGTTGCGGTATTTCAAGAATGATAGAGATAGGCGTGATCTTGTAACATGTGGCTCTGCTGCTGGAATTGCTGCTGCTTTCCGTTCATCAGTCGGCGGTGTTCTATTTGCATTGGAGGAGATGGCATCATGGTATTATACTATTACTGAACTTAATTTCTCATTTTCCATGATGCGTTTGATTTTATAGATGTTCAGTAGAAGGGTGCACAAGCAATTAGCGTAGTAATCAACCTGTCACAAAAGCAAAAGATATCATTTCATCTTGGTATAAAATGCACCATGAACGACGGGAAGCTTTATAGTGAGATTCAAAATGAAATGTACAAAAACAAGAGATAAACATAAGCTACAATTACCACATTGCTCACGAGTTAAGTTTTATGTTATCAAATCCCTCCCCCCCCCCCCCCCCCCCCATTCCAGAGAAATACAGTTTGTGTACAAACCTTAAGAACATGAAAGATGCTAAAAAAAATGTTACGATGATGAATACAACAGGGTTGCTTTAACTATTTGTTCTTGCTTAACTTGTTTCTTGTGAAGCTAAAGATATATGGAGACCAGTTAGATGCTAACATCAAGAGTTCTTTTCTACAGGTGGAGAAGTGCTCTTCTTTGGAGAACATTCTTCACAACAGCTGTGGTTGCTATCATACTTCGTGCTCTGATTGACGTTTGTAATAGTGGCAAGTGTGGATTATTTGGAAAGGGAGGGTTAATAATGTTTGATGTTACTTCTGCAAATGTCTCTTATCACATTGATGATGTGCCATCGGTGCTTCTCCTAGGAGTTATTGGAGGTTTATTGGGCAGTTTCTACAATTTTCTTTTGGAAAGAGTTCTTTGCCTTTACAATCTCATTAATAAGTAAGCTTGGTTTTCTTTTCAACCCAATACTATGTCTTGTCAAATGAAATGTTGAACTCATCATCCCGTAATTCCACTGTTTCAGGAAGGGTCGCGTTCCAAGAATACTTCTTGCTTGTGCGCTTTCCATTTTAACTTCTGTTATTCTTTTCGGGCTTCCGTGGCTAGCACCTTGCATACCTTGTCCCGCCAATTCATCCGAAGCTTGTCCAACAATTGGCAGGTCTGGTAACTACAAGAAGTTTCAGTGTCCTCCTGGTCACTACAATGATCTTGCCAGCCTTTTCTTCAACACTCTTGATGATGCTATTAGAAACCTTTTCAGCAAGGACACCGATAAGGAATTCCATACCTTGTCTATTTTAATATTCTTTATTACTAGCTACTTTCTTGGAATTTTGAGTTATGGACTCATCGCTCCTATAGGCTTATTCGTGCCTGTTATTGTCGCCGGGGCAAGCTATGGACGCTACATTGGAATTCTGTTTGGCTCTGAGTCGACTCTCAATCATGGTCTCTTTGCTGTGCTGGGGGCCGCTTCTCTTCTCGGGGGAACTATGAGGATGACTGTGTCCCTGTGCGTTATCCTCTTGGAATTGACCAACAATCTATTATTGCTGCCTTTAATAATGGTAGTTCTCCTCATCTCCAAGACTGTCGCTGACTCCTTCAATGGAAATATCTATGATATAATCATGAAAATGAAGGGGTTTCCCTATCTTGAAGCTCATGCAGAGCCATACATGAGACAGCTAACAGTTAGTGATGTGGTCAGAGGGCCGCTTCAATTCTTTTATGGCATAGAAAAAGTCGGTAATATAGTTCACGTTCTTAAAACTACAGGCCATAATGGGTTTCCCGTGATCGACAACTCTTCATTTTCAGACAATCCAGTATTGTTTGGTCTAATTCTCAGAGACCACCTTATCGTGTTATTAAGAAAGAAAACTTTCTTACATACTCCAGAGACCACCCAGACCTCAGGCATTGACTCCTTTAGTCATTTCTGTGCCAACGATTTTGCAAAGGCAGGCTCAGGCAGAAGGGACAGGATAGAAAACGTAGAAATCTCTGAGGAAGAGATGGAGATGTTTATAGACTTGCATCCATTTACAAATACTTCACCTTACACTGTTGTTGAGTCAATGTCACTAGCAAAGGGTATCATGCTCTTCCGAGAAAGTGCTCTAAGGCACCTTTTGGTGATTCCTAAGATCTCTTGTGTAAGTAAACCTCATTTCATTTTCTAATATGCTGTTTGTTATTCATCATACAAATACGCCTATATACTAGATGATTGCATAACAGTTAGAAAAGGGGGCTGGGGAATATCCTTTGTATGTAGGTTTCGTTTTGAAAACAAAAAACAAACAATTTTGCCTTTTACCATAGACAGTGTTGTCAAAGAAGTAATCACGATTTTGCTGAAATTTGTTCCATCTATGACTGACTAATAGGTTTGCAACAATCGATTATACTAACTGCTGTTGCTGCCACTCTAATGCAGGGATCACCTGTGGTTGGTATATTGACAAGGCATGATTTTATGCCAGAGCATATATTAGGGTTGTACCCTTTGTTGCATAGGAGCAGGTGGAAGAGACTCAGATTTCAATTCCCCGGATTTTTCAAGTTTTTCCAGTCATCATCCGGGGACTTAAGGAGCAGCGAGTTTTAAGTTGTGTGTAGCAGTATTATTTTTTTTCGACGGGTTAGGATTAAGTATTGTCAGTTGATTATTCTTTAGCATTTCTTCGTCAGTCCCAAGTGTTAATCAGCCCAATGCGAGTATAACAATATGTTGCTTGTGGTATGATTGTTTGATCTCAAAAAGGACCAACGTATTCACTCTTTCAGCTTTGAGGACTCGGCATGCATCTACATTAGCAGGCATGCAAGGTTGAGTTTCAGACTAAAAGCGTGGATTTTTCTGCGAAGGGTTACTTCAACCTGGTTTTGCTAGGTTGAGGCATCGGAATTGCCTCTGGCGGGAAAAGTGGAAGATTGTTTAGTTGATTAAAAAAGTGAATATACTCCGTAGTATACGTCTGCAGTTGAAATCTCAGTAATTAGCGCAGGGAATACTAGTGAGGAACCTTGTTACATCGTGTACTCCCCGAGGATGGGCTACTGCCCAAATGAATGTAAATCTTTACGGATGGAATGAAAATAGTGGTAACAATATGCATTCACAAATTTCACAGGAATAGAACAACAAATATCCACCACAATCGACATATGAAAGTAGGTAGCAGAAATACGAGGAGTTGTTAACCTAGACGAGGTTAACAACAACTGAACCTATTAGCTTGGAATCTCATCGGATCTCTAACTCTTCGATCAATTAAGGTGGCTCAAGTCTGACTGATCTACCAAGAACTTATTAGCAAGAGCACAAGAGCAGGCTAACGAAATTTTCTTGAGAAAATGAATGGACTAACCACAAACGACATGTGCCTGCAAATGAATACTGTTCAACTAGATTTCAGATGAAACATATGAATGAAAGCCAAACAGAAGTAAGAGAGAAATACTTGGCGACAACCCATGACCTTCAAATCATCTATTGTATATGTAATTACATTCTATAACATGTGGGTTTCGGTAAAAATAGTCACTAAATGTACTAGAACGCCTTGACAAACTACTTTCTTTTTACTGTTTCAGACCTGATTTTGGCTATAAATTTGTAAACCAAAATGGTCAGATTTCAGGACTAGACATTCAGAAGTTAACACTCACTATCCTGATTTCCGGACACTCCTAGAGTAGTCCATCCTTATGGCCCATAGTTGCTCTCCCACTTCTTTCATGGTTGGCCGATCCGATCGTGTAGGAGCAGCACACTGAAAAGCTAAGCCAAACATCTTGGATAGAATATCAGAATCGATCACTTCATTCAACAGTGGATCCAATATCTCAAACAAACTGCCCTCGTTGTACTTCGTGAATGCCTGCAAAACCTCAGAGATGATTAATTTAAGATGCAACGTGAACTAACAATGATCAGTTTGTTCTGCGATTTCAGCATATTGTGGAAAAACAACTGTTCAAGAATTTACAGGCTAAAAGGTTGAAACACTAAAATGTATTGTCAAGAGAATGTAAGACAATACTTACCCATCTAACAGTAACCCTTTCTTCAACTGCTCTCTTCAATTCGACTGGTCGACGCCCAGTCAGAATTTCTATAAGTAAAATTCCAAATGAATATACATCACTTTTGGGGGTGAGTTGATAGGTCTTCAGATACTCAGGATCGAGATAACCCACAGTGCCTTTCACTTTCGTTACAACATGCGTCTGCTCGCCTTCTGTTGGACCAAGTCTTGCAAAACCAAAATCAGCAACTTTGGCCCGACAACTCTCGGTCAGAAGGATGTTGGACGACTTCACATCACGATGAATTATCTGCTTTTCTATTTGAGATAGTAAAATCACAAGTTTTAGTATTAGCAATCTAAAGACAAGGAATTTGCTTTCTATTGATATACCAGTAAGTAACTTTGAATATTATTATTATTACAATTTTTTTTTAAGATCAAAACAAGTAAAACCATCCACTAAGAGAAGTGTGAGAAAACTAAGCTATCCCAATGACCCCACAATACCTCAAAGGAGGACTTTCCATACAAAGGTTCGCACCCCATTAACTTGGATATATTTGTACATCTTCTAAAAGGTCAACAATGTTTCAAAAGATACCTTAGCTTCTACATAGACAATCCTTATTCAACAACACCAAGGCAACTACCTCAATCCTAGAGATCTCTATGAAGCCTAAAAAGGGTAGCAAGCTATAAGTAGTGACCTTGTCAGAAAATTTGGAAACTAAAATGAATATGGTAGCAAGGTTCACAGAACATAAGGCAATCGTGAAAAACTAAAAACAATAATTGCAAAGGTATTCCAAATTTTTTTTTGGAAGGCGAGCTAAGTTTTAAAGGATCCCACAACCTATCAACAAGGTGTGACCTCCAAGTCAACAACCACAAGAAAGAAACCATGCCGCCTGTGGGTCTCCAAAGTTCAGATTGATTCATCACCATAACAGTTTTCTGCTTATTTGGTGGCATGTAAGACCAATTTGCTGTCACTTTGGTAAGTCGATCTGCACTACCACCAAAGAAGTAGGTTTTAGTGCTTGGTCGATTTTTACTCCGAAGTTTGAGCCTGAACCTAACACACATGCCAGATGCCACTATGGTAAATAAGCATGGCCATGCTATTGGCAATAATTATGTCTGCTGCAATGACCATAGACTTTTAGAAATAGTTCACAGAGAAGCTTTTAGCACATATCCCTCATTTAAATATAATAAATTAAGCATTGCTTTGGGAATATCTCCTAGCTTGTCGAAAAAGTTGTGTGAAATCTAAATATATCCATAAGAAACATGAATATCTAAATTGTCATTTTATTTTATTTTATTTTATTTTTTTGTGGGAATTTTTGTCAAACAACTGAAAGGTGAAATCAGTAAATACTGCATGACGGATTGAAGCCATACAATGAAAAACTGGAATTAGTTTTAGATCCAACCTCTATTATACTGAGTTTGATATTATTATGGGTAGGAAAAGGTGAGGTTGAAAGAACGATTTAACGATGAAGAAGCTAGGTGCCATTAAATCTTCAGGGGGTGAGGTGAGAAAACACTGCAATGGAGCATAACCCATGGAACTCTTTAGCAAACATGGGGATAGATTCAAGGGCATTTTCTGGGAGAAGGGATGGATTTTTGTTGAGCTATTTCTTGATTATAGTCTTAGAACAGTTTTACATCCCTTAATTAACAAGGTTTTGATTACATTTTTTTACAAATTTTCTGGTAGGCACTCAATCAAGTCTTATAGTGCAAGACGCTATAGAATGCTTTGTAAAAACAGATATAGGGTATGTATAACCATATAAGTTAGATATTTTCAGATCACAGTCTTAGGTGTACTAAGTTTCTACCTAGGAGGAGTTGATTGAATAAGTGTACACAGTCGTCCTCCTCATTAATGATTCCTTGGCCTAGTCTTTAAAAATATCATGATGTCTCAATATTCAGTAAAACTTGACATCAGAAATTATGTTGTCATATATAGTGTCTATCAGCACCAACTGCGCACAAAAAACACACAGGATATGTGCATACATCCAACTTAATAATTGATTTATACGGGATGGAAAACAAGAACTAAGTTTTTTGTAACAAGTCCTATTAAATCACTTTCGGTGTACTTAGAACAATAAACCTATAATTAAATGATATTGTATACATAAATAATAATTATACTGAGATAATAATGTATTAAATAGACGCCCAAATATATGTATGTATATATGGAAGTATGGAGAAAGAAAAATCATGTACATGTCCGTCTCCACGATTTTGTTGGAACAGATTACATTTTGATGGCAGTAGCAGAAATGCGTATGTTAAGGTAGATGTGTGGTAAAACTCGTAAGGATAAAATTAGAAATGAAAGAATTAGGAGATACTTAGGCGTAGCGCCCATAGAGGACAAAATTAGAAAAAGACGTTTAACTTGGTTTGGTCATGTGCGGAGGAGACCAAGCACGGCGCCAATTGGAAAATGTCTAAATTGACAAGTTAATGGAGGGTGTAGACGGAGGGGACGACCGTTGAAAACTTGGATGAAGGCAGTGAATGAAGATATCACTGAGCTTGGATTAGGCGAGGATATGTGGAAGATCGCATTGCTTGGAGAACCAAAATTCATGTAGCTGACCCCGAAAATCTCGGGAATGGGCTTTGATGATGATGATGAGATCACACTTTGAGTCGAAATTGATTCAATTGATTTATAGAGCTATCATAACAGCATATTTCTGTCCCACTAGCGAATAACGATGAAGAGCCTAAATATGCGACCATATCTACACTATGGGATATTTGTATCCATTCTCCTTAGTTTTCCTAAAAGTCCCTGGCCACTTTGCTATAAAGGAGCTAAGATGGGAAATTTTTCATCCCTTCATTACTAATGATAGAAGATAGCGTTGGCTAGTTATGAAGAGTTCCTCTTTAATTTTCCTAAGAGTCTCTCGCCACTTCAAAAGCTACAACGGAGCTAAGATGAGAAATTTCACCTTTCGTAAAATACTTATGATAGTGAAGAGTGGTTGGCTAGTTGTGAAGAGCTTGTAATTTGGGGAAGTTGGACGATTTAAGATTGGTAACAAGGGCCTCGCCATCTTGCATCTATAATACCAATTAATGCTACTTAGAAGAAAGTAAGGAGACAAAGGTGTTGGGATCTTCCAAGAACTGGTGATCAACATGAGAATATGTGAGATGACATCATAGCAACTCATATACGACCTATTCGAAGTCAAGACAAGAGTGGTATGGCTAAGTGCTTCAACAAGAGATTTCACTATCAAGCAAGCCTACTCTGATTTGTTGGAAGCTAAGCCTAAACATGCCAGGAGAAAAATAGTATGGGATCCTAATGGTATCTGTAAACATAACTTGCACATATGGAAACTATTCAGAAATGCTCTTCTAACACAAGACAATTTATGTTACAAAGGTATTCTATCTACTTCTCTTTGCTGCCTATGCAATGTTGGTTAGGAAAACTCTCTCAACTCATTTTACTTCCAATGCCAATACTCAGCACGGGTATGGAACAAGGTCCTTCAAAGCATTGGGGTGAGGAGAAACACTAACAACTCCCAAGCGGAATGGACATTGTGTTATGACTTATGAGGAAGTAAGGGGAGGCAGCTTGAAGAATTTTTGTGTCCAGGATAGCCTTTAAATGTACTCCCTACCATTTGGAAGGAGAGAAATGACAGAAGATTCAATCAGAATTAGAAATCAATAGAGCAGCTCAATCTCAGTAATAAGATTCTTAAAGACCAAAGGAGGTTATTCAGGTCAAAGTGAGAACAGTCCAAGTGAATACTGCTAATATTAGCAGCATTCACTTGGACTGTTCCTACCCTGCTTCACAGATGATTCAGTAAGGGAAGAGACAGGGGAATAGGAGGCGTGGTCAGGGATCAAATGGGGTTAGCTTTAGCTGCTTTTGCTAGTACAGTCACCAAACAGAACATTCTTTATGCTAAGCTTTTGGCCCTCAAGCAGGGTCTTGAGCTATGTGGTGATCTAGGCATCAAGCATCTTCATGCAGCTATGTATAACAAACAAGCATTCAACGTTGTCAAGCAGGGTCTTGAGCTATGTGGTGATCTAGGCATCAAGCATCTACATGCAGCCATGTATAACAAACAAGCATTCAACACTGTGAAGCAACAAGTAGCTCCTTGGAGAACTGAGTTACTGGTGGAGAACATTCAGAATTAGATAATAATCTGGACATCGTTGAGGTTGACCACATCTATAGAGAGTGTAATAGGTGGTGACAATCTATCTTCCTTAGAAGGACCAATAGGGCCCCCCCGCCCCCCTCCCCGGGAGTGATCCCCATACCTTGGTACAAGAAAATAGAACTCCCCTATGTGAGAACTAAGAAGAAGATAAGTGTGAGTTGGTGTTCTCAGAATGTTGTTTGAGTAGAGTTTTCTTGTAAGCTCTTGGGAGCTTGTTCCCATGGTTCTTTCTAATATAAGAAATGGGCCCCTTCAACCCCAGCTTTGCTTTGCTTGGCAAAAACATAAAAAATTTATCACTTGAAAAACATATGACCTATTATAAATTATCGAGTATAGAAATGAATTCATTGATAAACATAATAATCTTCATAATAATTGTATTGACTTTATAATCTATAAATTGACAAACACAAGAAAAATAAACTTTTTTAAAGATTTAGATGATACAATGAGGAGCCCACTCCCAGTCGTGTAAAGAAATAAAAGATTCGTGTTATACACCCATTTCTTAATGAAGAACAATATCTCCGGTCCTTTCCCTTCTTTATGTATTAAATATCCATTAGGCCTCTTTTCCTTATGTTTTTTCTTCCTTTACTTCACTGTCTTATTTTTCTTCAGTTGCTATTGTTGTTCTCATATTTTTTGAAAAATTAGATTAATACAGAACGAAAACAAAGGCTTGACAATTGATTTACCATGTCAAACGCACATAAGAGAATGCATGACCAATTATTTATTTATTTATTTATTTTTAAGGGCATGCAGGATTTTAATGGAACCCATGACCATTATCGTTAACTATTCCAAAGCACTGCCACCACAACATTACTATTGATACAATCTTCAGATTATCGAAAAAGAAAAATAGTATTAATAAAAAAAGTATAGTGACAAAAGGGAGAAAAATAGAGGTCACTAACCTGTATAGAGATGGAGATAAGTCAGAGCATGGGCAATATCAATTGAAATTTCCAATCGCTGATTAAAATCCAAAATCCTCCCACGTTGACCTGCAAGGTACAAATCCAAAGTTAATAAAAATATTGTCTCAATTAAAGTTTGGGATAGATAGATCTTACCATCAAGATGATCTCTTAGAGTACCATTAGGAACATACTCCGTAATAATGATGCGCTCATTGCCTTTATCAACATAGCCAAGAAGCTTCACTAGGTTTCGATGTTCAATTTTGGTGAGCAGTTCAACTTCACTGCTGAACTCACCCCTCAGAGTGTCAAACAATTCCTGTCCAGAATTATATTTTGTTACAATTATATCAAATAAAAGTTTGTGCTTTAACTAAAAGGGGGACAGGCAGATCTTTGTCCCATAATTACGAACACATATATTGGTAAATAAATAACAATGTGCTAGAATATAGTGTCTAGCATGCCATAAACGTGTTCATATTCGAGTTTCAAACATAAATCACTTTAATTATCTTGGAATGTTTGTGGCACTTGGAGCACCCAAAGATGTCCAATGTGAAAAATGTTTTGAAATATGAAGCATCCTTGTTGCATATTCCCAACAGACAAAAGACTTGTTGCATATAGACAAAGACTTGGGGTGTGTTTGATTCCAAGGAATTTTTTTCCGAGAAAACTTTTGCTAAAAGTAGAAGGGAGAGGAAGAGAGAAAGAAAATGATTTTTGTGATGATCACTATCTGTTTGTTACAAAATTGTGGATTTTTTTTGCGGGGTGGTGGGGGGGTGTCTAAATTTTTTTTTTTTTTTGCCAAAAAGAGTCATCTTCAACCTCAAGTTGGAGAATTTATATGTAATTTTCCCATGGGAATTTTCCTTAGATTCAAAAATTTAGGGGTGAGGAATGTTTGAAATAGTCACCTTCTTCGCACGTTTCATGGCAACAACCTGGCCGTCTTGCAACTCAGCCCTATAGACAGTTCCGAAACCTCCTTCACCTACCTGTAGTGACGGTGAGAAATTATGCGTAGCTTTCATAACCTGACTCATACTGAGATGCACTGATCCAATTTTTGTCGTTTCCGGAGATATTGAGAATCTAGAAGGACTTGGTGTTGGCGGTACTCGCATGGGACTTGGTGGAACTCGCCTTGGACTTCCTGGCATCCAAAATGGACTTCCCGGTACTCGACGTGGACTGTTTGCGATTTTTTCAGTGGAAGAGCTTACCTCTATTGAGGACACTGAATCCACTGCCACCCAAAAAAAAAAAAAAAAGTGAACGATTTCAATAAATTTTACATTCTGTTGAACCAAATTGAGCAAATCGGAGATGCATAAACTGGGTCGGTACAAGATGCACAGAAAATGGAAGCAAAGATATAGACAATCAAAATGTGGAAGTGTAGGAAGAATGCATCGCTATTTACTGCTGTTTGGTACCTTCATCAATGGGAAATATTAAGCGATAGATAGGAAGTAGTTATAGCTAACACTAGCAATATCCAATGTCCGCTATAACATATAATTGGGCCTTGATTCAGCCCAGCTCATTGTCAATATACAGCTGAAAACTAATGTACCAAAATAAGGACAGGTAATAGCTTACCCCGAGCTGCATTGCCCTCACCACTGCCACTCGACCACCCATCCCATAAAACCCAGAAATGGTATTTGCAAAACAAAATGTATTGTATTAAAAAGGGATGGTCCGTGGAAACCTGACCAACCACCAAAATTACATCATGGAATGCTATTATGCACAACGGTCTCCCAACTAAACATACAATAAGAAATATCGATCTCTTTAAAAAATAAAAAAATAAAACAACAACTGAGTCTATCCACAGAGTCTAATGGTGTACACACATTCCTAAAGATCTAGTTATTCCTTTCTCTCCATACCACCCCAACTATGGAATCTAAGAGCCTAGCCCATGCCCACCTAAGTAGAGAAGAGATGTTAAATATACAGCCCTGGAAGATGGCCAAAACTCAGTCATCTGTAAACTCCAAGCATTGCTTCAGTGTGCAAGTTGAAAAAAAAAAAATCTTGACATATAAAAGGCAATTTGACTTACTTGAATTTGGGTCCCTGGTAAGAACAGTGTGATCAGTTTCTTTCCTTTTCGACTGAATGCATGGACACAATAAAAAACACGAAAGAAGGAACATCCCAGGAACTGCCATGGCCATGGTCTTTGGGGATAACAAATAACTTCTATCATGGTTTTCCTCTGTCTCGTGAGTTTGTTGGCCGAGGTTGTGAGAAACATATTCTGTACCTGACACCTCCAAAATCTTTCTGCTGGATCTTTGAGACAATTTCTCTGCACACAAAATCAACAGTTAATATATGATGTGACAAGTTACTACCTGTTACAATATCCTTAGAAAATTAAGGGCATCCAAACTCAAAACTACCCTAATAACTGGAAATGCATACCTATGGAAAGCTCCAAGCCACAGTAGCGCCTCCCAACTTCTTCCCATTCTTGAAAACTAGAACTAGGTACACAATCACTTGCATGGTAACGATTGAGGGATTTACAGAATAACATCCTGTCCACAGTATTCCCATTTATGAAAAACAATATTTGATCTGAGGAACTCAAATATTTCAACTGATTGCCTTCGCAAACCTTTGACCAATGCAATGACTCAGCTATGAAGATGCCCGAGAACTCTAGTAACATCCATAGACCCAATGCAACTATAGCCATTTTCAGTAGAACGATATGCCCATACTTCCTTTTTGAGAATACCCAGATATGGAGATCATTTCTTCAACATTGGAGTTGCCAGTTGCCACCAAAGTGACCAAACACACTGGAAAAATGACAGAAAGATAGCACGAAAGCGAATTCACAACACTTCCTCAAGTGGACTAGCACCTGAGTTTCCCTAGACAGACAAAAGCATAAAACCTCAAATTACAATAGAGAAGATATTGCAAACCCCTATTCTAATAAATTGATTTCAAGGGTTCAAAGTGGACAACTTCCATCAAATTATCACGAAAGTAGTAAAGGTGCAAAATCCACATGGCAAAAGAGCTATATCTCCAAACCATACCATCAAAACCACACTAATCACTAGTTACCTGAATTCATCATTACTATTAATACCCAATTACTAAATTAACAAAAGGGACTTACCTAGATGTTATTAGAGGTCAATATCAAAACCCCACTCTATATATAAGTGACAACTTTTCTAAAATGCTGATTTCCCCAAGTGAAACATAGAAGTAAAACATGAACTCTAAAACAAAAACACCAATCAATTGAATTCAAAGGCTAAAACCCAAACCTAAACACACACAAAACATACAATCAAAATAGCAATAAAATCATCAACCACCAATCTCAAATTCAGCTAGAACTATCTAAATTAACCAAAACCCATATAGCATAACAACTTTTATCCAAACCCCATATTTCAAAAAGTTCATCCAATAGTTACAAGTGCTAATTGAAGTACATAATAAGCATAAAGAGAAATACCCATAATTGAAATGATTAACATAATAGGAGATGGATGGATTGATTAATTACCTATGGTCGATGATGATGATGATGATGAGCTGAAGAAAGAGATAATGGATGAAAACTGAAGATTGACCGACTTGGAAAACAAAGAAATCATTTGAGCTGTTGTTTGGTTGTGTGTCAATTGAAAAGTAGGAAAGAAAAAACCGGCCCACCAAGACCGGCTCTCTCTCCCTCTGGAAAGGCGGGCGGATGCAATGCTCACAAAACAAATGCAAGTGTACAAGAAATTGAAATGTGAGAAATATTGACTGTTCGAAAGGGAGACTTTCAAATGGTGTGGTTGTGAAAGATGATATGACCGTTGGATTGATTTGATGAACGTGTTTTGATGATCTCGAAGTGTTGATAAGGACTTGGACTTTGACTTTTGACCCACATAGTCGTTGCATGAGAAGTGAGAACATTGAATGAGATTGTGATTATTATAGTTTATTAAGAACTTTCGATACAAAAAATTTATAGAGCTAGGCCCGCGTCATGCCAGCCCAATATCATCCATCGTCCTAAACATTGGGTCATAAAGGCTCTTTTCAATACAAGATCATCTAATCTTCGATGTTAATTCTTTGTTTAGGTTTCGTGTTACACTAGTTCTTAAGTTTATATTCTTTAAATTATCTTCAAAGTTTATACCTAGTTCCAATAACTTTATTCAATATACCTAAGGTGTTCCATAAAAATATGTTGTAATTATAAATTATCGGATATGCCATTGAAATTAAGCTATTGCAAAAGAAAAGGAAAAAAAATACTTATCACGTATTCCTTATTGTAGAACATTTAAGTTCCTCGTGAGAAGTTGCGGGTTCAAACTTGTACTCAGGGGCGGATCCAGGATTGCAGACAAAATAGAGCAAACAATACACAACTATTTTACTATACAAATATACATACATGATTAATTCAATTGTAGCTAGCAAATGAAGAGCTTGCATTTTTAATTGGAAAAAATATAAGCAAGCATAGTGGTATAAGATGAGAGTTGGCGAAAAGCAAACCTCTGCTTTATTTCTGACTTTTTGGCGTTGAAGCAGGCATAACAATACAATCTAAGTCCAAATGGTAGTAGCAGCAGTAGCCTAGGTAGTGTCTCTTCTCTTCTCTGGACTGGATTGGATGGAGAGTTTTCTTCTTTTGGGCTAGCTCAGACAAAACAGATAAACACAACTTTTGAAGTCTTAAATTTATAATTATTTAATCTAAAATAAAATATTAAATAGATAGAGATTGAAAAAGTCAAAAAATAAAAATCTTTGAAATGTATAATTTACCTTCCACCGGTCCCCGACTCAATTAAAAATATTATTATGAATATAGTGGGAATTAAAATAAAGATAGATTAAAAAAAAAAAAAAAAAAAAAGATGGTGGGTGGATAGATGAGACTTAAAAAGAGAGACGGATTAAATAAAAGAGAAGGAGATGGAGTGGGATTGGGATTGGGATTGACGAAGGTGGAGTTTAAAAAATAGAAAACAAAAGTTTTTTTGTTTTGTTTTTTGAGTCAAGAGCTAAGATTGTATATAAAGATGGACAATCTAAAATTTTAAATGGGGGCAAGATAAAACATACAAGTAACTTAATGAGGTTTTTCAAAATATAAGGGGGCAATTGACCCCCTTATCCAACATATAGATCCGTTCCTGCTTACTAAGAGGCGAGGGGGGCAACTACGTACTTTCACAATATTTTTACTATATATTAATTTTATAAAAAAAATTATACAATGTATAATACCATATTATAATTGTTCATTCAATCATTTGAACATATCTCTATTAGTGCAGTGGTTGGAAGTTAATTAGTTGTAGTAAAGGACTTGAGTTCAATATTCTTCGAGTGCATGAGATGTTGTTTTTTATTTATTATTTTTAATACAATTTTATTAGTAATTGCAAACATTAAAAATTGTTTAGTTTAATACAAACTTATTTTCGGTTATCTTGGTGTATATGATTTTTTTACTACAATTCACAATTATTACTTTTGTCATTGTGACTTGTTCCTACTTTTTTGTTTTTAACGCAATTATAATTGTTTAGTTTAATACAAACTTAATTTTTGGCCTTTTGGTGCGTATGATTTTTTATGACTATTCATAATTACTATTTTTGTCATTGGGACTTGTCCCTATTTTTTTTTTCAACGCAACTTTATATAATTGCAAATAGTAAAGAAATGAATTATTTGTTCACAAGTGGTATAAAACCTCTAACAATAAAATATTTGAAATTAATATCTAAAATAATAACTATAGAATTTAATGAAAATATATATCATTAGCAAACTCGTACAAAATTTTAGCCTTATATAAACCATTTTTTCTATAAAATTGTATTACAATCATATTATGTTCGCAAATTCCAGATTTCTTTTAGCTTCAACTAGATATTTATTCTAACTATTTTGTGATTTTAGTTATATATTTTAGTTATTATGTTCGTTTGCCCCTTGCTAAGATTATCGATACTGCGACCCTATTTTGGCTTAAAATTGTACTACACTAAATTCAGTTTGGTATATGCAATGTATTTTTGATAGGTGCATTTTTATTAGTTACTAACTCGGGTGATAAATTTTTTTGGCTCTATAACTACTATTATCAATTAATAATTATTTACTAGTTTGCCCCTTCTTGACTAAATTTATGGGTCTACACTGCTCGCACTGAGATTTTGTGTAAGTGATCTACATACTAAGGAGATCATCTCCACAACATTTTGTTATGCTTAAATTCCTAAATGGGTAAAATAAAATTTGGTCCCTGAATCCCAACCCAATAAATAAATAAATTTAATTTTGGCCCCATGATCTTTATGGTTGATGACTTTAGGGCGGGGCATAAATGTCAAAGTTTTAAGTCTCAACTATGCCAAAGGTAGCTAGATTGATTGGCTAAGGTTTTTGTGGTTTGTCCTCGTCAAGATTGACACTTGGTTGTTTAAGTCAATGGCAACGACTACTTCACACCACTATATTATATTTCTCACACCACCATTGAGGGTTTTTTTTTTCTTTCTCATACACCCTATATAAACAAAAGTCATCCATTTTTTCCCCTCACCATTCAAATTGATAATGGTTTCTCCCTCTCCATTCGAAACCTCATATTCAAAATCTCTCCCCACACTCAAATCACTTGCAAATCTCGTCCATCTCTCTTGAAAACTCTCAAAATCCCTTCAAAGTCGAAACCTTTAAACCTAAACTCAATAATATATGCATTACTTAACATAACAGATAAACTCAAACTCAAAATGAAAAAAAATGTAAAACATGGTAATTTTCGATTAATTTAAACTCACAATTAGTACTATGAGTTATCTAATAAAACCAACTTGAATCACTTGAAAATGTTTTGAAATGAGCGAGTTATGATCATTTTACTAAATTCATGCAAATCTGTCCGAAAAATGAAAACGGGATAGTGTTCCTGACTTTCGGCCAACTTATGTACTGGATCGAAAATTTTCTATTATGCGCAACTTTGGTAAAATGACCATAACTTTCTCATTTCAAAACATTTTCAAGTGATTCAAGTTGTGTTTATTAGATACCTAAGAATAATACAACTTTTGTGTTTTGATCAACTTAAGAATCGGTCTTGATCAAACACATAAGTTGGCCGAAAGTCAGGAACACGATCCATTTTTTTGTTTTTTGACAGATTTGCGCGACTTTAGTAAAATGACCATAACTTGTTCATTTCAAAACATTTTCAAGTGATTAAAGTTGTATTTATTAGATAGCTCAGATTAATACAACTTCCGTGTTTTGACGAGCTTGAGAATCAATCTCAATTGGTGATTTAAATTGGTTCGAAAGTTACCCTATTTTTCATTTTTTTCGTTTTGAGTTTGGGTTTGTCTTTTATGTTAAGTTATGCATATTTATTGAGTTTGGGTTTAAAGGTTTCAACTTTATGGGGATTTTGAGAGTTTTCAAGGGAGAGAGAAGGGATTTGAGTGTGGAGAGAGATTTAGAATAGATTTGCAAGAGATTTCGAATAGGAGAGGGAGGACCCATTGTCGATTTGAATGGTGAGGAGAAAAAAATGAAAGGTTTTGGTTTATATAGGTAGTGTGAGAAATAAAGTAGGTGGCGTAAGAGAGTAGAATGGTGTGAGATAGAGGAAATGGTGGTGCGAGGGCCAATGGTAGCCTGGTTGGATGGTTAAGGTTGTGGTGGTTTAATCCCCACGTCTTGGATTTTATACCCACCGGCAGCACGCTTGCATTTCAAAAAAAAAATTGGTGGTGCGAGACTGTCGTTGCTTATGTCAAAATACTTTTAGTTTCTCAAGCATGTTTATAGCTTATTGACTTGAAACTTTTGATACTATATATTGCATTAGTGTAGTGAAGTTATCAAATTCTTCAATGACTTTTCATTCTCTTGATTTTCATTTATAATTGCTATTCATTTCCATGCGAGGTCATAATTTTAAGTGTTGACATAAATTTTATAAGTATTCATTAAGTTATAGCCTCTTTATAGTAATAAAATTTATTACTTTAAAAAGGTTTTGCTGTATTTGATTAATAACTCCAAATACAATCGTATGAAATGGTAAAATGATGTCAAATTTCCATGTGTTCTTAGTTACAAGAAAGTCCACAACATTGATTTAATAAAAAAAAATTAGTTAAGAATAACCAAGGAATGTATTTTTTGAAATATTTCAAAGTTTGATGAACTTATCAAAATATCTTTTGAATTCCCCTGAGAAAAAAATAAATATTTCAATATTCGTATATTTTAACATGCAAAAATGTTATTTTAGTATAAAAAATTTTGTTATGTAAGTGATTTTTACATAATACTAATCGTGGGTGTCCACTACGCATGCATATAATTATTTAATATTATTTATTTTCAGGATTAAGTAACGTGAAATTTATCTATCATTTTTCAACAATTTTGCATTGAATTTATATGCATCGAGTAAATTGTTGATTGACAAAAAAGAAAATGAATAGTGCCAATACTTAAATTTTGTGTATCGCCGTTGGTCTAACAAAAATATTTTGATTTAATTTTTTGTATGCTACTCATGTTATTGACATACCCTTAAACATTAAACCTTTTACAACGTTATAAAAAATAAATACTAACACATTTGATTGGATGTAATTATTATGATTAAATGGTTTAAATCAATATATGAAGTTGTAAGTTTCTTCAAAATACTATAAAAATAGGAAATTAAATTCATGAATAATATAGAAAAAAATAACTTAATCATATTTTTCTATTGGCCTGAGACAAAAGCTCACTTATCCTATGCTACATTTCTTTACATACACCAAAAAATACAAAGAAAAAAAAATACCCTTGGAGTTGCACATGACTCAAAGTAATGTATCATGACTCCTTGTAGTAGTAGATATTATAGTAGTGCAAGCTCAACCAATAAGGCATGAGAATTAAATACGCCCTTGTTCATTTTTGTCATTCAAAACCTCTTGTTTTTACTACTTTAACCAACTTATTTTGATTGTAAATAAGATGAATGTTTTAGGGCAAAATGGGCATTTAGAATATTAGGTTGAAGAAATACAATCACTATTCATTTGGGTTGAACAAAAAACCGACTGAACCGAATAAAACCAAACTGATCAATTCAGTTTTCGATTTTTATGTGATTTTAACCGACAAAACAGAATCGGCCGAATATATATAATAAATAATATATATTTCATATGAAAATAATATAATATGTATAAAATAGTCGGTAGGTTCGGTTTTAGTTGGTTTTCGGTTCAGTTACGGTTTGCATAAATTAGAATGGGTTCGGTTCGATTCACGATTTTGGTGAAAAATTGATAGTGACGAGGCTACGTCGGAATCGGAGTTGGGGCCAGAATCACATGCTATTAATGATATAAATTTGGGGGCGCACTCCGATAAGGATCTACAACACAAAGTCAAACCGGCGGCCCTTCCGGGCAAGCGTCATAAAACTAAGAGGGGCAAATCTTCCTCCCGCACTTAAGATGATGAAAAATTTTATGTTTTGGAATGCTCGTGGGGTTGGTAATAAGGGCACGAGAAGGAGGTTAAAAATATGGTTGTGAATCGTAGATTTCATTGCCAGCATTGGTGATATGTTGGCTTTATGTATTTTGGTTTTCGGATGCAGCCCAATTTTTGTTTTGGTTATATCACGGGTAAATGTACCTCCGTATTGATTGTAAGTGTAACTCAATTTTCTTGAAAAGTAATAAAGGTCTGGCATTCCAGAAGTGCCCCTCCACACTGGATGTTTAATTTAAAAAAAAAAAAACACAAAATTCTGTGTCAAAACTGCTCATCAGTATGACAACACAATGCTTTCAGTTCACATTTCTTGCTATAATAGTGTATGTTGGTTCTGGCATTCCTTGACTTGGATGTAGGTTCATCTGTTGCCCATCTTCTCCAAAAGCTCTACTAGTATGTTTATCTATGGTTTTACATTGATAAATATAAGTTATTTCTAGCCTTCCAGAGCTTCTACAAAGTTCGGTTTCAGAACACTGATTTGTAACTGAGAGGGTGGTCTGCACGTGATAGAATTGGTCTGTGATCACATGGTCTGAGACAGTAAGACAAGAAATCATTACTAGCAGTCTGTTTGGTAGTTTAAGAAGTTAAGCACATAAACAATCGAACACGTAATGACTGAATTAGTCTTGATTTTCTGCTCCTATTCAAAGCAACCTTATCAAACATACTCCATAATATAATACAAATATATAGACCTTTTATTAATTTCAACATGGCAACTTGATTTCATACCCATCACCAAACAACCATTTCGACTTCCAATTGCCATAAGTTGGTGAACAATAAACCTCCCCACTGCACATTCTATGTATATTCCATTGCATTTGATCCCTCAAATTGATTGGGTATTGGCCACCAAACCAAAATTCATTTGTGAGTTATGTGAACATGCAATTGGGGTCATACTACGACCAATTAAAATAAACAAAATAGTCTAATACAATACCTATATAATATATCAAAAACTAAAAAAATGGAACCTAGAACTTTATGTATATCGTTAGGTGATCTCATTTGGGATGAGGCACTTCTCTTAAAATTACTTTTTCTTTGTCAAATAGGAAGATTTTTATTGAAGATCATAAAAGAAGCAATATACAAGGAGGCCCATAGTAACCCCTGGTACTTGGGCATTGGTACAAAATAATTAATATAATTCTAGATTATAATTTGGCGATTTTAAATTTATTTTGCTTAAACATCCCAAATACAGTACCTAAGTACATGAACAACTCAGTTAGTCAAATCAAACACCATCTTGTCCTCAAATGCATTACCTATGGGAAAATTCTAGTATGCCCGGTGCACTCTAACACCATAGATTTGCATCGAAATAAGTATCAACTCTGATCTCGATGAAAAATTATGGTGCTTCAATGCACCGGGCATTGTAGCATTACTCTTACCTATGTATATTAACAATCTAATAATCTCAATTAGTCAAACCAAACTCAAGTTTATGTCCACTAACTTTTGAGTGAGGTTTAAGAATCAAGTTTGCAATCAGTTCTGCAACCAAGATAATGTAGCATCATGTGAGTTTTTTACAATATCGAGATACATATAATGACTTTAGAGATTTCATCATTTTTCTAGATCATACCATGTCACCGTGTTGTAAAAACTAGATTTCCTAGTATTTTCAATTATGACCGTTCAACGATTAGAGCTTGACAGATGGTACCACTAGGTTATAAGTTCAAACCCAACTTGTGACATCTATAATGGGTTTTAAGGATTATAACACATGTCACAAAATGACAAGTGAAATAAATTAAGAGTGGGGGTGCTTTAAATGGTGTAGTTGGGTATTGATGGAAAATCTTGTGAGCTCAAACTTAAATAAGAGAGACGTGAATCAAACTAGGACACAACAAAGAGAGTTGTAAGGAGAAGGATCTCCCTCTCTATAGCTCTCCCTTTTTGTGTGTGAGTTGTAGTGACTGAGACATCCATCTTCTAAGGCTAAGTTATGGGCAGTGGTGGTTCAATTGAATGGAAGGACAGTCTTGTGTGGAAGAGAAAAGGTAGTAAAAAAATGGATGATGATGATCATCAAGATCACTGCCACCACCATCATTGCAAGACCTTCGCAGCGGAGGAGGAGAAGGAGAAGAAGAAGATAATAATAAGCGAGAAAAAAGGATACAACTTGGTTAGGTTCCATGAACTGCCGGAATACATGAAGGACAACGAGTACATACTGGGTTATTACAGGGCAGAATGGCCTCTCAAGGTGGCCTTTTTCAGTTTGTTCCGCTGGCACAATGAGACCATCAATATTTGGACGTAATTTACTACCGTCTTTTATTTATTTATTTATTATTATTATTATTTGCTGTACTCCGGTGTTTTATAATAGAATACTGAACGGAGAGGTATTTTTTTAAAATATTTTAATGATTTATTTATTAATTAAATTAAATGATGTTTTGTGACGTATAGGCATTTAATTGGGTTCGTTGTGTTCTTGGGGTTGACAATGGCGAATTTGATGCAAGTGCCTCAAGTCGCGGATCTACTTACAAGATTCACCAGGTTTGTTTAAATTTCAGTATTTGTATTTTCTGGACTAATTATGGAACACAAGAACATGCCTAGTCGTTTTAGTTACGTACTGCTGTTCATCTCCAAGCTAGAGGATCGATTTCATTACAACCATTAGGAAAGACATGTTTTAAGGGTTGATGTTGCAGAGATTTAGGGTTTTTTTTTCTTTCAGTAATGTTTATTAAATTATTCTGAATTCAAAACCTATTAAGAACTTCTATTCTGATTAGAAGTAAAAACAAACACTCGATTAGAGTGAATCACTTCTTATTCAGAATCAAAGTTATAATTATAACAAATAACAAACGGCAACAAGGCTAAGGCTTTGGTAATGGTAGACTATTCTCATATATTAAATATAGGCACACATGAATTTGCCCAAGCTATAAGTAGTTGTGCCAAACTCCTAGACTAAAACTTGTTGGTGGATAGGTTATGGGAACGTTTGGTGAGAATATCGGCTATTACCGTAATGAACCTTACCTAACTCAATGGATTTCTCTTAATCAATTTGATAATTGGGTCGAACGGCGCCAGATTTTAGGTCCTCGCCCAAGTTGTAACCCTAGATATTTGCGAGACAATGGCACCAGGATATTGTAGAGTTCACATTTCTGTGATCAAATTGTTCCTCTCATTCTATATGTCTGAAAAAATTAAATTGCTGCATACTTCATCTTCTTATTTATGATCAAACTTCCAAACCAAAACAAAAATATATGTGACAGATCTTCTAACAATGTCTATTTGATCTTTGACAGATCTCTTTTGATAATTCCTGCAACAAATGCTTCACATTCCAAAGATATATTTTTGGTACGATTTTTTTTCATTAATTAACTATCTATGATAATTGTCTTAAATTTTTTGACCTAATGTTGCATCAAAGGAATAATCACAATGTAAATACTTGCAGGGAACAATGGCATTCATCCAACCTTCAGACATTATAGCAACATCATCAGCAGTGATGGCAACGCGATGGCCATTCTTTGTGTTCTTAGCAGGATCAATGTTCTGCCTTCTCACAAGCAGTATGTGCCATCTATTTTGCTGTCATTCACACCGAACAAACATCTTATTATTGCGTATGGACTACGTAGGCATTGTGGTCATGATAATCACATCATTTTTCCCACCAATATTCTACATTTTCCAGTGTAATCCCCTGTGGCAAGTAGTTTACCTCAGCGGAATTTCAATCATGGGTGCCTTCACCGTATTCACATTGCTATCTCCAGCACTCTCAACCAGCAAATTTAGGAAATTTCGGGCTCTACTCTTCTTTTCAATGGGTTTCTCTGGCATTGTTCCTGCCATACATGCTCTAATTGTCAATTGGAGCGAACCCCAGAGATTTATAACTCTAGCTTATGAGTCCGGCATGGCATTATCTTACGCAACAGGGACATTGTTCTATGTTAGTAGGATTCCTGAGAGGTGGAGGCCTGGATGGTTTGATCTAGCAGGACATAGTCACCAAATATTTCATGTGTTTGTGATCTTGGGTGCTCTCGCACATTATCATGCAGCGCTTGTATTTTTGGAATGGCGTGACACCGTGGGGTGTAACAAAATTCTATAACACATTTTATTTTTATTTTTTTTAGATTTACTTTGTGTGGGTGAAATGGATGTTTATTTGGTTCAATAATATAGATTTCATTTGGCCTAAGTTAGCAGAATTACCTAAGATTTTAGCTAGCTTCTTCTGTCACAAGTCAAGTGTAAAGATCATGAGAGTTTATTGCTTCTAAAATGAAGAACCTTGCTTCACACCATCTGATGGTGTTTCCATGTTTCCATTGAATGGTTGCATTAACTTGAAAAGTTGGAAGAATATGCATGGGATTCAGTCTGTACAACTAACAACAAATCAAAGAGGTGATATTCAAGTCATTTGGTTGAAATCTGGTGGACTGCTTTCTAGGGTTGAATACCGAACTGACGATTTGGCTTTTCGTTAAAACCGAACCAATTATCGGAAGTTTAAAAAAATTTCAACTAACACCGAACCAACCACTATAGAAACTGTTCCGGCCACCTAAAATGTTATTAAAACGACATAAAATCGAATTGAATCGATAAATTAAACACATTATATTATTTTTATATATAATATATAGCATACTGTATATTCGATTGGTTCGGTTTTGTCGATTAAAATCACTTAAAAACCAAAACCGAACCGATCGATTTAATTGGTTTATTTGATTTTTTTTTTTATTATCAATCCAACTGTTTTAAGAATTTCACCATCCCATTTGATTGAGATCCAGAAAACAAATTTTTTTTTTTTGTGGCCCTACAATATCTTATAGAATATATTCTCTGGTCAACTCTTCTTCAAATTTTCGACTTTTTGTAGTTTTATTTAAGAAAATTAAAATAATTGATTTGGGATTAAGCAATTGAAGAACGCGAATGGGAATCCACTATATTTCTAGATCCTTTCATTTAGATTTAAACAATGTACAATAAAATTTACAAAATTGGTATTTTTTTAAAATTTTTCTTAATAATACATTTTAGTTTAAATTGTCAATTGTTTACCAGCTCAACCGTAGACTCGTGATGGATAAAATTACAAGTCCAGGATTTATTCCGGTTACATTTGAGGTGGGAGAAGTTAAGGGATAAAAACATAGTTTAAAGTAACCATATCTAACAAATTTGGTTGTGTGGAACCCGCCTTATTTTGGGTTCTCTCGTCAATTCATACATTTGATGTGAAACAACAATTCTCAAGCTGTGCGGCTATTTTAGTAATTTGGAAAGGTTGAATTCTTGAGCTAATTAAGCCATTAATTACGTACAAATGCATTGAATCTAAGTACTATCTAATCTTTCTAAAGCTTGGTCAGTCCTCAGTGGTTGAACAGTGACGAATGGTATCACTAAGTCACGAGATTGAATACAATATGGTAATTTGTTAGTTTACATATTTTTTTAATGTAGTTTTTCCGTTTGCCTCCAATGCATGTGGACTAATTACTTGACTTTTAGAAAGACGTTAAATTAGCGGACAGTGTTTATAAATCTCTTAAGTTCATGTCGTGAACACCGCGGTGTAGAGACACGACATATGCTCTATAAGAAAATAATGTGTCCCTTCAATTAGCTTTACCATTATGTGGTTAGGTTCAATATGAAGTGAATTTCCGTTAAACATTTGATTTTGTTGACCATGTGGAGTTCTTTTTTATGTAAAGCTAAAGCCAATTAAATTTTGTTGACCTTATAAAATTTACCACAACAAATCTTGACGTCATTAGATCTGATGAGGTTCGTGTAGAATTCACATAGATAATTTTATTTGATAAATTATTTTAAATACAAAATATATTTAAATGTTTTTAACGAGTTGTCAAAACATGTGAATTATAAAAAAAGTGAGGCTGAGAAATAGGTTTTGCAATCATGATGATGTGACATCGACAAAAGAGGTTTTTACAACATCGAGATATACATAAACTCTGTGAAAATTTCATTATTCTTTCAAAATCACATCACATTACTCTGGTTGTAAAAACCTGATTTCCAAACATTTTTGTTTATTGATTATGGGTCAACAAAACATCAAAGTCCTAGTCAAGTCACATTGACCTAACACACTGACTTCTTGCAACACTACCCCAAACCTCCCAACCCCTCAACTGGGTTGTAACAATTCTTCCAACTTGTACATAAATGCTATCTCTTTTCTTTCCTTCTTTTTTCAACATTGAATCTTAGCAAATAAAGAAATTCTCTAAAAACATTCATATATATATACATGGTAACATTTTAATGCTCATTAGAAACTCTTCTTCTTCTGTTCTCAAACACAGTATAATAAACACTTTTTTTCATCACAATCTTGATCACAAAAAAAAAAAAAAAAACCCACCATGAAGTTTATCTCCTCCAATTGTCTTCCACCTTTCTTACTTCATTTTCTCACACTTTTATTGCTCTTTTTCTGTCCCAGTCTCTTCTCAGCCTTCAAGGATGAAAACTTGATCGTAAATCAGTCCTGGGATGCCCCTTTCATTGTTAGTTTTAGTTTTTTTTTTTTTTGTTATTGTTTTTTCATCTAATGGTGTTTTTAAGATTTTGATATTAATGTCTAAATATTGGTATTACACAGGAAACTGAATCATGAGGAAGAACTTGAACTGGGGCTGGCTCGAGCGCGTGCTGCTATACATAAAGCCATGAAAGTGAATGGCACTTCTTTTGGTTCAGATGATGAAAATGCTCCCAAAGGCGAAGTTTATCGTAACCCCAGCGCATTCTATCAGTAAGTCCAGTCTCTAAAAGAACCAATATTAGCTTATTTATCTTAATCCCCTTTTATTTACTCAATTTTGATTTTTGTTTCACACTGCAGTATTGATACTTCCTAAAGAAGTTTTATATGTATCTCGAGATTTAAAAAACCTCCTCTAATAATGTCACATCATCCTGATAGTAGAACCTGGTTGCAAAACTTGATTACCTAACCTCACTCGCTTGCTTTACATTTGTACCCAACCTTTTAATTCAGACATTTCTAATACTTCATGGGGGGAAATAATTAACCATAAAAAACTGAGATGTGAATTTCCTCAAGTAAAATCAAATCTCTGGAATTTGTTGTAGATGATTTGAACTTCATAACATTGCATTCAGAAGCACAAACTCATTGTGATTAGGAGCTGATTAGAATGATTTTGTTACAGATTTTTATTTATACAGATTTGTTTAGATTTCCATAGTGTTTCATTGTATTTTCAAATTCCTTGATTACTCTCTTAGTATTCATTGTAAAGATAAGAATAAAACAATGTTTGCTATGTAATTTATTTCGAATATTTGGTGAAAGAATTAGATGGTAATTAAGTGATGACAGTAAACAATTTGATTTGATATTGGTCACCAGCAAAACATCACCAATAGAAGAACATTGTGAAGAAGCACCAAAGTTAGCTTATATCCTATTTGTTAAAGGCTGGCGACGAGTGGCATCACAAGTCCAAGGTTTGAACCCTGCTATAGTATGTCATAATTCGACGAAAACATGTTGCCAAAATTATACAAAATATTTGAAATGTCCAGGACTTTCAAGAAATAACAATTCAATGGTATGGTCTCAAAGAACAAATGGAAAAAGGGGAAAAAGTTCAAATTTCCAACTTTTTAGTAAAGAATCTATTTCAAGACAACCTTTGCTTCAGAGCCACCTTTGCTTCAGAGCCAAAACTGCAAACTATCAAAGCACCACCCTTGCCCATCCTCATAACTGATCATATTTATGAGCAACTAAAGCTCATAATTGCAGACTAACATTGCAAAAATGCCCTTGCAATATCGCAAAATTTACTAAGTAAGTGACCCTCTCTGTGTTTGGATGCTGCAGAAGTTATTTAGAAATGGAGAAGAGATTCAAAGTATATGTATATGAAGAAGGCGAAAGACCAATGGTTCATGGAGGACCATGCAAGGATATTTATACGTCGGAGGGGAGGTTTGTGCATACAATGGAACTGCAAGATGGGAAGTTCAGGACTAGAGATCCGCGGCAAGCTCATGTTTACTTCTTGCCATTCAGTGTGGTTATGATGGTTAAGTACATTTACAAGGAAAATACTTATGATAGGTCTCCAATGTTGCGGTTTGTTTGGGATTATGTGAAAACTGTGTCTACTAAGTATCCTTACTGGAATCGCACTCAAGGCACCGATCATTTCATGCTCTCGTGCCATGATTGGGTATTTTACGTAACCTTACATTTTTACGCGTTGATTTGTTTTTGGGTTTGGACTTGAGCTTACATTATTTTTACGAACAGGGTCCTGCATTATCACTAGGCGATCCTAACCTTTACCAGAACTCAATCCGGGTCCTATGTAATGCAAACACTTCTGAAGGATTCAATCCACAAAAAGATGCCACACTTCCGGAAATCAACCTCAAAACCGGTAACATGGCAAAGGATCTCCTCTCAATCCCATCTGATGACACTCCGCGACCACTTCTAGCATTCTTTGCAGGCGGGCTTCATGGGCCAATCAGGCCCATTCTCCTGCAACACTGGAAGGGTCGCGACCGGGACCTCCAAGTATATGAATACCTCCCTCATGGACAAAAAACTACTACTCCTACATGCTAAAATCAAATACTGCCTATGTCCAAGTGGTTATGAAGTCGCTAGCCCTAGGGTCGTTGAGGCAATTTACGCAGAATGTATCCCTGTTACTATATCCGATCACTATATATTACCATTCAGTGATGTTTTAAGGTGGGAAACATTCTCCGTTCAAGTTGAGGTCGCGGATATACCAAAATTAAAGGAGATACTGAAAGCAATTCCAGAAAAGAAGTACTGGAAATTGAAGGAAGGTGTGAAGGCAGTGAAGAGGCATTTCATGTGGAATGAGCCACCTCAAAGATTTGATGTTTTTCACATGATTTTGCACTCAATTTGGCTTAGAAGGTTAAATATTGGTCTTAGGTAAATTATACATAGGTGAACCATAGAGTGAAATTACAAATTTATGCTAAGTTCATACTTTGTAGTTATATGTTGTGCAGCTAAACTGATTGTAATTTACAGCATCAAAAAAGAAGAGAAATACATTGTTACTTAATTTGTAGCTTTTCTTGTCGATGTTCAAATATATGAAATAGATGCAATTATAAGTTCGCGATACTGCAAAACATGGAAATTCAGTAATTGAACCCCAATGTCACAACATATTCGCTCTACCTCACCCCAAAAACTGAAAACCCAATTGATGAACAAAGGTGGGGGGGATGAAACTTTTGTTGTTGCAAAGGTGGAGGAAGACAAGCTTCAAAGGATTTTGATGATTTCCAACTCTCGACCCTTGAACCTCTAATATGGTAATGTTGTATAAGATGTTTCATTTTCAAGTTAAATCGAAGATTGACATAGCATGGAAGTACTAAACAAAAACATGGGATACCCCATTTTTACAAAAAAAATATAACTTACTATTAAGGGTTGAAAGGAATACATCTTCAAGCTCGAGCATGAATTTGTGATAATCACGACTTTATGATGGTTAAAATCAATCATGTCCCCTATTTATCAAAACTCTCATACACAAAGTTGTGACAATCACAATATTGTGATGGTTAAAACTATGTTCTCATCTATCAAAACTCTCGAACATAGATTTATGATAGTCACAATGTTTTAACACGGAAAAGTGATGTTCATATATAGTATTTATCAAAATAATGCTTAATCTAACACCATCTTTGTCACCACTAATACCATATCACTATGAACGCCATCATTTTACCACCATCCCGAAGATCATCATGAGCATCAACCCCAACTCATTAATTTTTAAGAGATCTAAGGCTTTTGATAATGTTTGCCTCCTCACCCCAAGAATCCCTATGCACGTTGCTTTGGATTGAAACTTCAACATTGCCTCCACTATTTGGTTGTCATTGATTTAGTTGTTTTCATTTTGGTTGTCATAGACAAATGAGAAATAAGGTTAGGGTTTGAAGAAGAAGGGGGAGTGTCTAGACTCTAGGGTTTGAATAAGAATGTGAGATGTTTGGGGGTTTGAAAATTTAAAGGGATTTGGGTTTTAGAATAGACAAAAGGGTTTATTACAAAGCCTATTATTGGGGTTCATTTACCAAATATCAAAAGTTGACTTGGAGGTTTTCAACTTGGGGTCTTAATAAGATTTCCCATAAGAAATGTTTGTGCTTGGTTGAAAAGAAATATTTGGGCTCTTGAACTGTAAAGTAAAGCCCATGGATTGTTGAGATTTAACTGGCCCACCCCACCAGTTCCTCCAAAGTATGCTAACACAACTGATTTGACTCGGATCGGTCAAATTCGAGTCAACCCCTTAGACTGAGTCATACAACAACGGGTCAAACTTTTACTAGATTTTTTAATCCCTCAACCCCTTCCACCCCATATGCTGCCACTGAGTTGGTACCTATTGGCAAAATTTACTAATTTACTTATCTTCTTCCTTTCTACAATATTTTGTCCTTCATTTCTCATTTAGTCTGCTCAAAACCCTAGAGAACATAAAGTTTTAATTTTAGGGTTTTAGCGCAATGTGTGTTTCTTTAATGAGTGAGGCTACAGAGCGAGGAAACGGGCGAGGAAACGAGCGAGGGGAGGGAGGTGGCGGGGTGGGAGTCGTCCACCCCGCTCGGGATGCGTGCCGCAATTTTTTGTGTGTGCATCCCGAGCGGGGTGGACGGCTCCCACCCCGCCACCTCACTCTCCTCGCTCGTTTCCTCGCTTGTTTCCTCGACATTTAGAATTCCCCTTCTTTAATTGGTTGGTAATTGATAACTAGGGATTTTTGTGTGGTTTTTTGTGATGACCCCCTTTCGCACTGTATCAATATTGTTCGCTTTGGGCTACCATTCGGCCCTCACGGTTTTAAAACACGTCGATACAATGGAAAGCTGGCCCCACACATATAAGGATCATCATCCTCCCCTACCCAGTCGATGTGAGACTATGATTCCATACAATGGATGTTGAATAAATCAGAATATAAAACTCTAATTTATCAAGAAGAAAAAAAACATTCTTTAGAACAATCTCACAAAATTGCAAAGAAGATAAACTCTTAAGAAGGCTTTCAAATGCTTTATTCTCAAGCTTTGATTTTTGGATGATGAAACTCAAATACAAGGGGGGGTTTTATAGGTTACAAGAACCAATCTAAACCACTCATTAAAATAAACACAAATTAATCTAGACCATTGAAATTAAATAATGTTTACCTAATTCTCACCTAACTAAAATGATGTAAGCAATGACATCAAATTAATTTGGTGTGGGCTTATTTTTGGTTTGGATTTTGGGCTTAAAAAACACTTGGGCTAAGCTTCACAAACACTTGTATTTGAGTTAAAACCAAGTGTTTGTGAAGCTTAGCCTAAGTGTTTTTTAAGCCCAAAATCCAAACCAAAAATAAGCCCACACCAAATTAATTTGATGTCATTGCTTACATCATTTTAGTTAGGTGAGAATTAGGTAAACATTATTTAATTTCAATGGTCTAGATTAATTTGTGTTTATTGTAATGAGTGGTTTAGATTGGTTCTTGTAACCTATAACCCCCCTCTTGTATTTGAGTTTCATCATCCAAAAATCAAAGCTTAAGAATAAAGCGTTAGAAAGCCTTCTTAAGAGTTTCTCTTCTTTGCAATTTTGTGAGATTGTTCTAAAGAATGTTTTTCTTCTTCTTGATAAATTAGAGTTTTATATTCTGATTTATTCAACAATTGCTCTGATACCAATTGTTGAATAAATCAGAATATAAAACTCTAATTTATCAAGAAGAAGAAAAACATTCTTTAGAACAATCTACCATGTTCCGGGAATGAAGAAAATTTGTTATCTGTGGCTCAATTGACATCATCAGGCCACTATGTCCTATTTGGTCCGCAAGATGTGAAGGTGTTTCAAGACCTCAAGATCTCTGAAAAGCCGACGATGGAGGGACGACGACTGGAGTCAGTTTACGTGATGTCAGCTGAGTCTGCATACGTAGACAAGATAAGAAGAAATGAGACTGCAAATTTGTGGCACATGCGGCTAGGTCATGTTAGCCATTCCAAGCTAAGTATGATGGTGAAGAAGTCCATGCTTAAGGGACTTCCTCAGCTTGATGTGAGAACAGATACAGTATGTGCGGGATGTCAATATGGTAAAGCACATCAATTGCCATATGAGGAGTCAAAGTTTAAAGCAATGAAACCATTAGAGTTAGTTCACTCTGATGTGTTTGGACCTGTTAAGCAACCATCAATTGGCGGAATGCGGTATATGGTAACATTCATTGATGATTTCTCTAGATATGTATGGGTTTTCTTCATGAAAGAAAACTCTGAAGCATTCTCAAAGTTTAAAGAGTTCAAAGAGATAGTCGAAGGAGAAGTGGAGCAAAAGATTCGTTGCTTGCACACGGACAACGGGGGAGAGTATAGCTCAGGGGAGTTTTCTCAATACCTACGGGAGTGTCAAATACGTCATCAGTATACTTGTGCCAATACGCCACAACAAAATGGTGTAGCAAAAAGGAAGAATCGAAATCTTGCAAAATTTTGCCGGAGTATGCTACATGCGAATAACGTACCTGGAAGACTTTGGACCGAAGCTATGAGGACTGCAGCTCATGTCATCAACAAACTTCCTCAACCAAGGTTGGAGTTTGTTTCACCCTTTGAGAAATTGTGGGAAAAGAAACCTACAGTTAGCTACCTTCGAGTATTCGGCTGTGTATGCTATGTATTTGTTCCTAACCATCTACGGAGTAAGATTGATAAGAAAGCAATCAGATGTATATTCGTGGGATACGACGACCAGCGAAAAGGGTGGAAGTGTTGTGATCCAATAAGTGGAAGGTGTTACACATCACGAGATGTGGTGTTCGATGAAGCATCCTCATGGTGGACCTCAGAAAAGGAAGTGCTGCCAGACTCAGAAGAATTCCAAGACAAGCTGCAACAAAAGATGGGGGAGCATACTATTCAAATTCAACCAAGTCCAGACAAAGTTGAAGATCCATGTGAGAATGATGGTGAACAAAGAGTAACCCAGAATCCTTGGCAAACTGGGGTGTATCAACAACCAGACGAAGAAGGCATACCTAGTGAAACAGAATAACCAACTCCACTACAAAGGTCAACAAGAACTAGAAGGCCAAATCCCAAATACGCCAATGCAGCCATAGTTGAAGAAGAAGCTATAATAGAACCTGAGACGTTTGAAGAAGCATCACAGAGTTCAGAATGGATGACAGCTATGAAAGAAGAGATCGCTGCACTTGAGCAAAATCAGACTTGGGAGCCCATGCCAAAGCCAACTGATGTGAAACCCATATCCTGCAAATGGGTTTACAAAATAAAGCACCGTCCAGATGGGTCAATCGAGAGGTACAAGGCACGATTGGTAGCTCGTGGTTTCTCTCAACAGTACGGACTAGACTATGATGAAACATTTAGTCCAGTCGCAAAACTTACAACCGTACGAGTCTTACTTGCACTTGCGGCCAACAAAAATTGGATCTTGTGGCAGATGGACGTGAAGAATGCATTTCTCCATGGAGAGCTGGATCGGGAGATCTACATGATCCAACCAATGGGTTTTCAGAGCCAAGATCATCCTGAATATGTGTGTAAGCTGCGGAAAGCACTCTACGGATTGAAATAAGCACCTAGGGCGTGGTATGGTAAGATTGCTGAATTTCTAACACAAAGTGGCTATTCAGTAACACCTGCAGATTCCAGCTTGTTTGTCAAAGCCAATGAAGGAAAACTAGCTATTGTGCTAGTGTATGTGGATGACTTAATCATAACCGGTGATGCTGAGGCAGAAATTCTTCGAACAAAGGAGAATTTATCAGTCTGTTTCCAGATGAAGGAACTTGGTCAGCTCAAGCACTTCCTTGGTCTAGAGGTTGATCGCACACAAGAAGGAATATTTCTCTGTCAACAGAAATATGCCAAAGATTTGTTGAAGAGGTACGGAATGCTCGAATGCAAGCTGATTTCGACGCCGATGGAGCCAAATGCCAAAATGTGTGCACATGAAGGAAAAGATTTGGAAGATGCGACGATGTATGGACAATTGGTAGGTAGTCTGATCTACTTAACCTTGACTCGACCTGACATCTCTTATGTAGTTGGTGTGATGAGTCAGTACATGCAAAATCCAAAGAAGCCTCATTCGGAAGCAGTTCGGCGAATACTGAGATATGTGAAGAGTACTATAGCCTATGGTCTTATATACAAGAAAGGTGAAAGTTGCAAGCTAGTTGGTTATTGCGATGCTGATTATGCAGGAGATCATGATACTCGCAGATCAACTACTGGGTATATGTTTACCCTTGGATCCGGAACGATTTCTTGGTGTAGCAAGAGACAACCGACTGTGTCCTTGTCAACTACAGAAGCAGAGTACCGAGCAGCAGCAATGGCAGCTCAAGAAAGCATGTGGCTAATACAACTGATGAATGATCTACATCAACCAGTAGATTATGCGGTTCCGTTGTACTGTGACAACCAATCGGCAATTCGTTTGACGGAGAATCCAGTTTTTCATGCTAGAACTAAACATGTGGAAGTACATTATCACTTTGTTAGAGAGAAAGTTCTGTAAGAAGAAATTGAGATGAGGCAAGTCAAGACAGATGAGCAAATTGCGGATTTGTTTACTAAAAGCTTGAGTGTTGGAAAGTTTGAACAATTCCGCCGTCAACTTGGCATGATTCAAATAATGTGGGCTAACATTGAGGGGGAGTGTTAAATATCAATATTAGCCCAAGTGTTTGTGAAGCTTAGCCCAAGTGTTTTTGAAGCCCAAAATCCAAACCAAAAATAAGCCCACACCAAATTAATTTGATGTCATTGCTTACATCATTTTAGTTAAGTGAGAATTAGGTAAACATTATTTAATTTCAATGGTCTAGATTAATTTGTGTTTATTTTAATGAGTGGTTTAGATTGGTTTTTGTAACCTATAAACCCCCCCTCTTGTATTTGAGTTTTATCATCCAAAAATCAAAGCTTAAGAATAAAGCATTAGAAAGCCTTTTTAAGAGTTTCTCTTCTTTGCAATTTTGTGAGATTGTTCTAAAGAATGTTTTTCTTCTTCTTGATAAATTAGAGTTTTATATTCTGATTTATTCAACATTTGGTATCAGAGCCATTGGTTGTAAGGTCTATTGAAATTCCGAGTATGCTTTGTGGCTGCAGTTTTAACTGATCTTCCACATCAGAAAAGATTTCTTGAGATTATTGTCGGGGTTCTTACAAATCTTGTGGAGCGTCTTTGTGTGTAGAGTAGTTTAGTACTTTGCACGTTTGTCACTCAAGCTTGTTCGGTATAGTTAAAGTCTTGCCGCTACGATGGGTGATCTTCAAGTCGTTGGAGGAATCAATAAGCTCAACAACCAAAACTACAACACGTGGGCAACGTGTATGGAGTCTTACCTACAAGGTCAAGACTTGTGGGAGGTTGTCGGTGGTGGTGAAGTTACACAACCAGTAGTAGAAGATGCCAATGGCGTCTTGCGAAAGTGGAAAATTAAAGTAGGCAAAGCGATGCTTGCTTTAAAGACCACTATTGAAGAAGAAATGTTAGAGCATATCCGGGATGCCAAAACACCGAAGGAAGCATGGGACACCTTTGTTACACTTTTTTCAAAGAAGAACGATACAAAATTGCAACTTCTCGAGAATGAGCTGTTATCGATGGCGCAACGTGACAGGACGGTTGCCCAGTATTTTCACAAGGTGAAATCGATATGCCGCGAAATTTCAGAACTAGATCCGACAGCTGCTATTGGGGAAGCTAGGATAAAGAGAATAATTATCCATGGCTTGAGACCCGAATACCGAGGCTTTGTTGCTGCAGTACAAGGATGGCCGACACAACCATCTCTTGTTGAGTTTGAAAATTTGCTGGCTGGTCAAGAAGCTATGGCTAAGCAAATGGGAGGAGTCTCGCTAAAAGGTGAAGAGAAAGCGCTCTACCCCAACCAAAGCAGAGGCGGTTCAAAACAGTACAACAAAGGTGGATCTAGAAAGACTGGTGACAAGACAAAAAGTCATCAGGAGGGAACAGCTTTCGTCCAGGGGGAGCTTCTAAGAATCATGACAACAATAAAAGGTTCGATGGTGAGTGTTACAATTGCGTTAAGAAAGGCCACATGAAGAAAGATTGTTGGTTCAAGAAGAAGTCTTCTGAGAGCAATATTGTTACTTCTTGTTCTAAAGATAATAGCGAAGACAGTTGCGATGCCGAAGCATTACTCGCTATGGAGGAAGAAGAATTAGCTCTCACGGTAACAACACCAGAAAAGATTGACTACGTGAATGATTGGATCGTACACTCAGGCTGCTCAAATCATGACAGGTGATAGACAAAAGTTGCAAGACTTGTCTGAGTATAAGGGAAATCGTGTGGTGGTAACAGCTGACAACTCAAGGTTACCAATAGCTCACATTGGTAAAACTATTGTTACACCTCGATATAATCCAATAAGTGGAAGGTGTTACACATCACGAAATAATGTTTACCTAATTCTCACCTAACTAAAATGATGTAAGCAATGACATCAAATTAATTTGGTGTGGGCTTATTTTTGGTTTGGATTTTGGGCTTCAAAAACACTTGGGCTAAGCTTCACAAACACTTGGGCTAATATTGATATTTAACATGGTATCAGAGCGCGAGTCATCAGCTCGAGTTGACTATGTCCCTGCCCTTTCTACACTAATGTTGAATAAATCAGAATATAAAACTCTAATTTATCAAAAAGAAGAAAAACATTCTTTAGAATTATCTCACAAAATTGGAAAGAAGATAAACTCTTAAGAAGGCTTTCTAATGCTTTATTCTTAAGCTTTGATTTTTGGATGATGAAACTCAAATACAAGAGGGGGTTTTATAGGTTACAAGAACCAATCTAAACCACTCATTAAAATAAACACAAATTAGTCTAGACCATTGAAATTAAATAATGTTTACCTAATTCTCACCTAACTAACATGATGTAAGCAATGACATCAAATTAATTTGGTGTGGGCTTATATTTTGGTTTGGATTTTGGGCTTCAAAAACACTTGGGCTAAGCTTCACAAACACTTGGGCTAATATTGATATTTAACATGGTGTCAGAGCGCGAGGCATCAGCTCGCGTTGACTACGTCCCTGCCCTTTGTACACTAATGTTGAATAAATCAGAATATAAAACTCTAATTTATGAAGAATAAGAAAAACATTCTTTAGAATAATCTCACAAAATTGCAAAGAAGAGAAACTCTTAAGAAGGCTTTCTAATGCTTTATTCTTAAGCTTTGATTTTGAATGATGAAACTCAAATACAAGGGGGGTTTATAGGTTACAAGAACCAGTATAAACCACTCATTAAAATAAACACAAATTAATCTAAACCATTGAAATTAAATAATGTTTACCTAATTCTCACCTAACTAAAATGATGTAAGCAATGACATCAAATTAATTTGGTGTGGGCTTATTTTTGATTTGGATTTTGGGCTTCAAAAACACTTGGGCTAAGCTTCACAAACACTTGGGCTAATATTGATATTTAACATGGTATCAGAGCGCGAGTCATCAGCTCGCATTGACTACGTCCCTGCCATTTTTACACTAATGTTGAATAAATCAGAATATAAAACTCTAATTTATCAAAAAGAAGAAAAACATTCTTTAGAACAATCTCACAAAATTGCAAAGAAGATAAAATCTTAAGAAGGCTTTCTAATGCTTTATTCTTAAGCTTTTATTTTTGGATGATGAAACTCAAATACAAGGGGGGTTTTATAGGTTACAAGAACCAATCTAAACCACTCATTAAAATAAATACAAATTAATCTAGACCATTGAAATTAAATAATTTTTACCTAATTCTCACCTAACTAAAATGATGTAAGCAATGACATCAAATTAATTTGGTGTGGGCTTATTTTTGGTTTGGATTTTGGTCTTCAAAAATACTTGGGCTAAGCTTCACAAACACCTGGGCTAATATTGATATTTAACATGGTATCAGAGCGCGAGTCATCAGCTCGCGTTGACTACGTCCCTGCCCTTTCTACACTAATGTTGAATAAATCAGAATATAAAACTCTAATTTATCGAGAATAAGAAAAACATTCTTTAGAACAATCTCACAAAATTGCAAAGAAGATAAACTCTTAAGAAGACTTTCTAATGCTTTATTCTTAAGCTTTTATTTTTGGATGATGAAACTCAAATACAAGGGGGGGTTTTATAGGTTACAAGAACCAATCTAAACCACTCATTAAAATAAACACAAATTAATCTAGACCATTGAAATTAAATAATGTTTACCTAATTCTCACCTAACTAAAATGATGTAAGCAATGACATCAAATTAATTTGGTGTGGGCTTATTTTTGGTTTGGATTTTGGTCTTCAAAAATACTTGGGCTAAGCTTCACAAACACCTGGGCTAATATTGATATTTAACATGGTATCAGAGCGTGAGTCATCAGCTCGCGTTGACTACGTCCCTGCCCTTTCTACACTAATGTTGAATAAATCAAAATATAAAACTCTAATTTATCAAGAATAAGAAAAACATTCTTTAAAACAATTTCACAAAATTGCAAAGAAGAGAAACTCTTAAGAAGGCTTTCTAATGCTTTATTCTTAAGCTTTTATTTTTTGATCATGAAACTCAAATACAAGGGGGGGTTTATAGGTTATAAGAACCAATCTAAACCACTCATTAAAATAAACACAAATTAATCTAGACAATTGAAATTAAATAATGTTTACCTAATTCTCACATAACTAAAATGATGTAAGCAATGACATCAAATTAATTTGGTGTGGGCTTATTTTTGGTTTGGATTTTGGGCTTCAAAAAACACTTGGGCTAATATTGATTTTTAACACTCCCCCTCAATGTTAGCCCACATTCTTTGAATCATGCCAAGTTGACGGCGGAATTGTTCAAACTTTCGAACACTCAAGCTTTTAGTAAACAAATCTGCAATTTGCTCATCTGTCTTGACTTGCCTCATCTCAATTTCTTCTTGTAGAACTTTCTCTCTAACAAAGTGATAATGTACTTCCACATGTTTAGTTCTAGCATGAAAAACTTGATTCTCCGTCAAACGAATTGTCGATTGGTTGTCACAGTACAACGGAACCGCATAATCTACTGGTTGATGTAGATCACTCATCAGTTGTATTAGCCACGTGCTTTCTAGAGCTGCCATTGCTGCTGCTCGGTACTCTGCTTATGTAGTTGACAAGGACACAGTCGGTTGTCTCTTGCTACACCAATAAATCGTTCCGGATCCAAGGGTAAACATATACCCAGTAGTTGATCTGCGAGTATCATGATCTCCTGCATAATCAGCATCGCAATAACCAACTAGCTTGCAACTTTTACCTTTCTTGTATATAAGACCATAGGCTATAGTACTCTTCACATATCTCAGTATTCGCCGAACTGCTTCCGAATGAGGCTTCTTTGGATTTTGCATGTACCGACTCATCACACCAACTACATAAGAGATGTCAGGTCGAGTCAAGGTTAAGTAGATCAGACTACCTACCAATTGTCCATACATCGTCGCATCTTCCAAATCTTTTCCTTCACGTGCACACATTTTGGCATTTGGCTCCATCGGCGTCGAAATCAGCTTGCATTCGAGCATTCCGAATCTCTTCAACAAATCTTTGGCATATTTCTGTTGACAGAGAAATATTCCTTCTTGTGTGCGATCAACCTCTAGACCAAGGAAGTGCTTGAGCTGACCAAGTTCCTTCATCTGGAAACGGACTGATGAATTCTCCTTTGTCCGAAGAATTTCTGCCTCAGCATCGCCGGTTATGATTAAGTCATCCACATACACTAGCACAATAGCTAGTTTTCCTTCATTGGTTTGACAAACAAGCTGGAATCTGCAGGTGTTACTGAATAGCCACTTTGTGTTAGAAATTCAGCAATCTTACCATACCACGCCCTGGGTGCTTGTTTCAATCCGTAGAGTGCTTTCCGCAGCTTACACACATATTTAGGATGATCTTGGCTCTGAAAACCCATTGGTTGGATCATGTAGATCTCCCGATCCAGCTCTCCATGGAGAAATGCATTCTTCACGTCCATCTGCCACAAGATCCAATTTTTGTTGGCCGCAAGTGCAAGTAAGACTCGTACGGTTGTAAGTTTTGCGACTGGACTAAATGTTTCATCATAGTCTAGTCCGTACTGTTGAGAGAAACCACGAGCTACCAATCGTGCCTTGTACCTCTCGATTGACCTATCTGGACGGTGCTTTATTTTGTAAACCCATTTGCAGGATATGGGTTTCACATCAGTTGGCTTTGGCATGGGCTCCCAAGTCTGATTTTGCTCAAGTGCAGCGATCTCTTCTTTCATAGCTGTCATCCATTCTGAACTCTGTGATGCTTCTTCAAACGTCTCAGGTTCAATTATAGCTTCTTCTTCAACTATGGCTGCATTGGCGTATTTGGGATTTGGCCTTCTAGTTCTTGTTGACCTTCGTAGTGGAGTTGGTTCTTTTGTTTCACTAGGTATGCCTTCTTCGTCTGGTTGTTGATACACCCCAGTTTGCCAAGGATTCTGGGTTACTCTTTGTTCGCCATCATTCTCAGATGGATCTTCAACTTTGTCTGGACTTGGTTGAATTTGAATAGTATGCTCCCCCATCTTTTGTTGCAGCTTGTCTTGGAATTCTTCTGAGTCTGGCAGCACTTCCTTTTCTGAGGTCCACCATGAGGATGCTTCATCGAACACCACATTTCGTGATGTGTAACACCTTCCACTTATTGGATTATATCGAGGTGTAACAATAGTTTTACCAATGTGAGCTATTGGTAACCTTGAGTTGCCAGCTGTTACCACCACACGATTTCCCTTATACTCAGACAAGTCTTGCAACTTTTGTCTATCACCTGTCATATGATTTGAGCAGCCTGAGTCTACAATCCAATCATTCTCGTAGTCAATCTTTTCTGGTGTTGTTACAGTGAGAGCTAATTCTTCTTCCTCCATAGCGAGTAATGCTTCGGCATCCCAACTGTCTTCGCTATTATCTTTAGAACAAGAAGTAGCAATATTGCTCTCAGAAGACTTCTTCTTGAACCAACAATCTTTCTTCATGTGGCCCTTCTTCCCGCAATTGTAACACTCACCATCGAACCTTCTATTGTTGTCATGATTCTTGGAAGCTCCCCTTGGACGAAAGTTGTTCCCTCCCTGATGACTTTTTGTCTTGTCACCAGTCTTTCTAGATCCACCTTTGTTGTACTGTTTTGAACCGCCTCTGCTTTGGTTGGTGTAGAGTGCTTCCTCTTCACCTTTTAGCAAGACTCCTCCCATTTGCTTAGCCATAGCTTCTTGACCAGCCAGCAAATTTTCAAACTCAACAAGAGATGGTTGTGTCGGCCATCCTTGTACTGCAGCAACAAAGCCTCGGTATTCGGGTCTCAAGCCATGGATAATTATTTCTTTATCCTAGCTTCCCCAATAGCAGCTGTCGGATCTAGTTCTGAAATTTCGCGGCATATCGATTTCACCTTGTGAAAATACTGGGCAACCGTCCTGTCACGTTGCGCCATCGATAGCAGCTCATTCTCGAGAAGTTGCAATTTTGTATCGTTCTTCTTTGAAAAAAGTGTAACAAAGGTGTCCCATGCTTCCTTCGGTGTTTTGGCATCCCGGATATGCTCTAACATTTCTTCTTCAATAGTGGTCTTTAAAGCAAACATCGCTTTGCCTGCTTTAATTTTCCACTTTCGCAAGACGCCATTGGCATCTTCTACCGCCGGTTGTGTAACTTCACCACCACCGACAACCTCCCACAATTCTTGACCTTGTAGGTAAGACTCCATACACGTTGCCCACGTGTTGTAGTTTTGGTTGTTGAGCTTATTGATTCCTCCAACGACTTGAAGATCACCCATCGTAGCGGCAAGAGTTTAACTATACCGAACAAGCTTGAGTGACAAACATGCAAAGTACTAAACTACTCTACACACAAAGACGCTCCATGAGATTTGTAAGAACCCCGACAATAATCTCAAGAAATCTTTTCTGATGTGGAAGATCAGTTAAAACTGCAGCCATAGAGCATACTCGGAATTTCAAGATACCTTACAACCAATGGCTCTGATACCAAATGTTGAATAAATCAGAATATAAAACTCTAATTTATCAAGAAGAAGAAAAACATTCTTTAGAACAATCTCACAAAATTGCAAAGAAGATAAACTCTTAAGAAGGCTTTCTAATGCTTTATTCTTAAGCTTTGATTTTTGGATGATAAAACTCAAATACAAGGGGGGGGGGGGTTTATAGGTTACAAGAACCAATCTAAACCACTCATTAAAATAAACACAAATTAATCTAGACCATTGAAATTAAATAATGTTTACCTAATTCTCACCTAACTAAAATGATGTAAGCAATGACATCAAATTAATTTGGTGTGGGCTTATTTTTGGTTTGGATTTTGGGCTTCAAAAACACTTGGGCTAAGCTTCACAAACACTTGGGCTAATATTGATATTTAACAGTGGAGAGCTGACCCCGCACATATAAGGATCATCCTTCTCCTCTACCCAGGCGATGTGGGACTATGATTCCCCTTGTAGCTCGTCCAACCTCTCTCAGCCTATTGGGCCTGTTGGGCTCTAACCCTCACCCTCACCTCAGGTCCGCCCAATCAGGGTCTCACAATGCACCCCCCTTAAGGCCCAACGTCCTCGTTTGCCACACAGACACAACGTTCACGTTGCCCGAGGGGCCACCTCCATGTGGCACACTTCTGGATGGGTCAGGCTCTGATACCAAACTGTGACGACCCCCTCCCGCACTATATCAATATTGTCCGCTTTGGGCTACGATTCGGCTCTCACGACTTTAAAACGCGTCGATACAATGGGGAGCTGACCCCACACATATAAGGATCATCCTCCTCCTCTACCCAGGCGATGTGGGACTATGATTTTCCTTGTAGCTCGTCCGATCTCTCTCGATTTGTTAGGCTCCAACCCTCACCCTCATCTCAGATCCGCCCACTCAGGGTCTCACATTTTTTGTGCAGGAATGACATGTGAGGTGCACATTAAAGGTGTCAGGATGATGAAGTATAAAAAAGTAAGGCAAAGTGATTGGTTTGGTTGTTCTATGTTGATGTGATGCAACATATGTATTAAAGTTGATACTTTGTCTCTAATTGTTGTGAGTTTTAATTGATTAGTATACATAAAAATGGTGAAATGTGACGAGGAATGAGGAATTAAGGTTTAGGTCTCAAGAAATATTTATAGTTTTGTTAATGTATCACTGGTAATCCTATGCAACGCCTTGTATTTGATAGAAACACATTAACCAATTGACAAACTATGTGTATTACCATGGAGTTTATGTTTATCCCCCGTGTAAAATATAATTCTATCAAACTTTAACGTGTAATCCTTTAATTTCCCTTTTACCTCCCTTGAGAGGCATTTATTTTTTGTTTTGATTAGAACTTTGGTTTTAAATAAGAAGTGGTCTATTTTGATCGGGTATTTGTTTTTACTTCTAATCTAAATTATAAGTTTTTAATAGACTCTGAATTCAAGACAATTTAATAAGCACCAAGGACGTGCTTAGCATTTAGTGCTGAAAAAAAAGGCACCCCCTTAGTAACGACTTATTTTTCTGATTTAAAGTAAAAACAAACACCTAGCTTAAAAAACATAAACTCCACTAAGTCATGGGTTCAAACCCAGCTTGCGACATCTTTATGGGTTCTGGGATCCTATAAAACCCTGCTTGCCTTTCAAAAAAAAAGAAACACCTAACTTAAAGTGGTCAACTTCTTATGCAAAACTTGATCATAACTAAAAACAAGTGCACGTTAGTTTGCTTGAGATGTATGATCTGTGGTAATTTACTATCTAGACATGGCATATTCGTTTCGCTATATCCGAACACTACCTGATTGCAGGTCTCATTTTATTTTGTGGCACCCTATATAAATTTGGGTGCCAATAAAAACCACCAATCTCTCGAGTCAAAGGGTTCTAGTTCCTTGCTTTGTGACTAGCAAGGATCGTGATTTCGTATTTTGAAGTAGTTTCGGTCTTCTTATTTTAAGAAATATTCTATATTATGTTAAAAAAACAAATATTTCGAGAGTCAAATACATATGAATTTGCATAAAGGTAAGATAAAAGTAATTTACCTTATAAACTCACTAAATATATTAAATGAAGCCTAAGTACACAAGTATCCCTATGAATGTAACTTTCTTCTTAATTTTTTGGGTTCTAAACAAAAAATCGAAATCTACAAAAAATTATGAAATATTTCGAAAAGTATAATTTGCTTCATAACTTTCAAAAATGCTAGGAAACCATGTAACATGCAACCAAGTTTTGTAACCATGGTAACGTGGCGTAATCTTGAAAGAATGATGAAATCTTCAAAGTGTTTATATGTATTTTGAGGTTGTAAAAAACTTCTTCTAGCAATGCCACGTCATCCTGGTTATAAATCATTGTTACAAAACCTGGTTTCCTAGCCTCACTCCATAACTTTTGGAGTTTTGCATGAAAATGTCGAAATTTAAGGGTCTGTTTGGTTGAACGAAAAATAGACATGAAAATTGAAATCGTTAGGGCTGAAAACCAAACCGTCGATTCATTTTTTCACCTAAACCGTGAACCGAACCGACTTAGGTCGGTTTTAAAATTTTCAAACCGAAACAGAACCGATCATTAATAAAACCGATCCGAACCCCAACCGATTATAATTTATGCAGATTGTAACCGAACCGACTAAAATTGAACCAAAACCGAACCGACCGACTATTTTAAACATATTATATTATTTATATATAAAATATATATTATTTATTATATATATTCGGTCGGTTTGGTTTGGCCGGTTAAAATCACATAAAAATCGAAAAATCGAACCGACCACTTCGGTTTTGAATTTTTTTAAATCAAAATCGATCTGAACTGAATTTTAAAACCGAACCAATCGGTTTGATTTTGATCGGTTTGGTTGGTTTGATAAGTTTTTTGTTCAGTCCTAGACATCGTTTCCATGAATTTGATTCCAAGGCCTCCCATTGGACTTGAATTTTCATGAATATTGAAAAACATGAGCTCGTGAAAAATCGATTTATTGACAGTAAATATACAATCAAACAATGAAAATCGTCATAACAAGGTAAATAAATTTAATTTATCAAGGGAAATGGTTAACCGAACATCGGGCTGGGCATTCCATCCCGTGATCCCGATCTCGTCCCAATTTTTTGGGTTTTATTTTGATTTATCAATCCCATCCTGTCTTGATCTAGAGTGGGATAGGATCCGGATAAATATTTATAATCCAGCCCATCCCGTTTCGTCTCGAATTGATTTTTAAAATATTTATCATTAATAATTTTAATATATTTTTAGGAGTGTATCCCTTTATTTAGATCAAATATTGATCATAGTATGAAATACAAATTGATAATTTGATATAAGCATTATAAGATACATATTGATAATTTCATTGTATCATCAACATATTTTCTCTCATTCACACTCGTCCACCATCTTTTTTCTAAAATCTATTCCCCAATATTTTATATATTGTACGGCTTATCTGGTTGTAGTAGCAAATTCATCTTGGAATATTTTTTTTTTGCACATTATTAGAAAACTCAATGTTTGGTTATTATTTCCATTGGTCTCTGCAAGTTAAGTACACAAATTTTCAGCAAATTTGTCTATGCAACTTGTGCAATGAACACATGTTTGGCACATTTACAACAAATTTTTTTATTGTATGTTGATCTCGTCCCATCCTGTCTCGAATCCATTTGGGATGGGAGGAGTCTCCTGTCCTGATCTCGAATGAACGGGATATGATAAGAATGAGGTTCATCCCGTCCCGTGCCCATCCCCAAACCTAGGATTGTGATTTCATTTTTTAGTTAATTTTGGTCTCCATATTTTAAGAAATATCGAAAATATAATGAAAAAAATGAATTTTGATGAAAAAAATATAAAGAAAAAATGAAAAAAAATAAACAAAAGGATATATGAAATATATATAATGAATTTTGATGGTATATTAAATATGTGAAAATATAATATGCAGGTAAATAAATGTATTTCAAAACATTAAATGAAATAAAAATACTTATAATTAGAAAATTAAGGGGTAGCTTCAAAATTAATATACAAATAGAAGAAATGATAATTAGGAAATTACGAAGTGATTTAAAAAATCAACAAGTAATTAGAAAAAAAGCTTGAAATTTACGAAAAAAATGTAATTTGTAGTAGCTGGTTTTCAAATTTTTTAAGAAAAAACGAAATTTGCAAAAAAAAAAAAACTCTCGTAAAACTGTAATTTTTTCTTTCGCACTTTTCTTTTCGTAATTTCAAAATACAAAAACTTTGACGAAATTTCGCGAAATCACAACCCTTACCCTAAACATACCTTAAAATAAAAAAAAAAAAAAAAACCACGGAAATAATGTACTTTTCAATTTCTAGATCTGGAAAAGCTAAAATATTTCACGAAATTTCGTGAAAACGACAGCCCTTGCCCGACTTAGAAGTGCTTATTTTCTTCATCTTCATTCTTCCACAGTCGACATTACAGACTGAAATAAAAATAAAGTTGAGAATCACACGCAACAAACCCTAAACCCTAAGAAATCATCTTTCCATAATCTTCATTAAAAACCAGAGCTGATCAGAGCAAAGCAAAGAAAAGATTTCAATGGCGGACAAGGGAAGTGACTCGCACGTGCTGGTGCCGCCTTCCATTCCTTCTGGCGAGCAGACAGTCTGGGCGGACGCTTCGCCTCTTCTTGAAGCTGCCTGTAAAGGTATAAAGATCCCTCCTTTATTATGTCTCCTCTCTTTAGATTTCATCCATAATCTCTGATTGTGAGATCTTGGGCTGTATGTTTGACCAACTTGATTAGAAATTCAAGGTTTTTTTTTTAGGTCGAGAATCTTGAATGTTTAATCATTAATGAAGAATTGAATTCGGAAGAAGGGGTCATTGCAAGTATTTACATTAAGCAAAGAGTAGATTTTTAGAATATGGTGATGTGTTTATGCCTTTACGGAGACTTAATTGGTGATATGTTTAAAACATGGTCATTGGCTGACATTCAGTTACTTTGGTGGTTAAACATTTTTCTTGCAATTACGATTAATCATTCGAATCGTGAATTTGGGATTTGGTCTGTGAAATCAAATGTGGTTAGACTTTGAGTTTTATTTGGTTCCGCCAATTGATGTATGGAGAGTTAATTGATGATATGTTAAAACTTGGTCTTTAGTTAACATTCAGTCACGTTGGTGTTTAACATTATTCTTGCAATTATGATTAATCATGTGAATCGGGAATTTGGGATTTGGTCTGTGAAATCAAATGTGGTTAGACTTTGAATTTTAATTGTTTCCGTCAACTGATGTAACCTTATTTGTTTTGAAGATCTTCAAGATGGTGAGCTTATTCATGGTGAAAATTTCAGTCTTTTTGCTGCTATGTCAGCCTTGGAGGTAAGGATATTTTTCTTCTTATTAAATTTATTCTAGTGGTAATGAATTTAACTTTGTTGTTATGTGGTGGTTGTAGTGTGAATGGTTTTATAAACATGAATGCATGTTATACGTTTTATGTGCTTGGCATTACGTAGGTTTTATGTAGTTTAGTAACTTGGTTGTAATGTGTGTTTATCATCATTAAAACTATAAACATACTGCATACATGCATATTTTTAGGAGAATTCTGAAACTTATACAACATGAGACAAGGCAGGAGTGTAAGCTCAAACCCGTTTAGAATCATCTTAATGGTCATAACCATGAGGAATGGCTTTCTTTCTTGGTTGCCTTTTAGGAAAAGAAAATAATGATCAAAATAAAGAAAAAGATAGGAAGGAAAGTTCATAACCAGTATAATCAAATATCATAAGACCTATGATTCTGGTAAGAAACATTGACCTGATATTTGTATGTATAAATTTTGATCAACAATAGTGACCTGATATTTATATGTCCATATGAAGAAGTGGAGAATTGGTAATGACTAATGTAGGAATCATGGAGGAATGATGTTGTTGTAATAGTTATTTGTTATACCAGTTAGAGGAACATCATCGTAGTCATTGGCTCACTGCTTGTCCCCTGGACCTCTTTCTTTTGCATTGCCTTTATGCTCTATTCATTTAGATCTACATCTTGGCAACTTTAGGAGTTATGGATTTGGCAAAAGTGACTTACGCATTTGCATACTAGTGTCTAGAAACTATGTCATTACCAACCCCCCCCCCCCCCCCCCCCCCCCACACACACACACACACACCCCTCTGAGTTAAGGGTAAGAAGAGTCATAAGAATTTATCCGTATGTAAATAGTAAAATTTATGTTTCTTGCTTCTCTACCTGCTCTTTTGTGACCATTGCTTCCATATTATTATATCATCTTCAAATTGCAACTGTTTTGTTAATAGCAATATTGCTCATGTGAGGATCCATTACGAGAGGCTTATTATATTCTTGAACAATTCTTACCTTTTTTTTACTTGCATTTATTAGATAATGGACCCAAAGATGGATTCAGGTATGGAAAATTGTGGATACCATTCTGTTGAGGAAGCCATTGAAGATGGTGCTGCCCCAGTTCCACTTAGTTTTGACAAGACATCTGATGTCCAGGGCATTATTGATGTTATGGATCACCTTTTAGCATGCGAGGTAAACTTAGTTGTATTATTACAATTTTTTTTTCATATTCCAATATGCTGTGGTTGTTCATATTTCCTAATGTGTTCTGTCCTAAATCCATCTTTCTTGGCAGGCAACATGGCACAAAGGGCATTCACTGGCACAAACAGTATATTCTTGCATTTACCTTCTGAGGCTTGAAAGGACATCGTCACATGCTCTATTACATTCTTACTGTAGAATTGTTCGTGCAACCTGCAATGTTGTCATTTCTACGGTCTCAGACTCACGAACCCATGAGGTGAATTTTTGAATAGAATTCTTGGAAGACCATATATCTCACTCACTGTATGAAGGTGTTTATGTTTGGTTCAAGTTAGGATAAGTTTCTTGTTTCCACTTCACATGTGTAAGTTGTTGATTTTGATGAGAAGTTGCTTTCTGGAACATAATTTGATCTTATTTACTCCATTGGCAGGAAGAGGATCTTTTTACAATGGCATATGGTCTATCATTAAAGGGGGAGGGAGATGAAAAATGCTTATCAATGCTAAATGCAGTGGAAGAAACTATTTCTCGCCAGCTGCGGGCTTGTAAAGCTCAGTCATCCAAGAAAAGAGTGTTAGAAGGTGAGTTTATCAGCCATCATCAAGTCTCCATGGCATTCAACTTACACCATGGATCTCTATTATTTTATTATTTTAAGGGATAACCTTTTGGAAGTGATGAACATAATCATATAACTCATGCAGTGTGTCAGACATGCTGTACACACAGCTTGAAAAGAGACCCACAATAGGTTATGTCTCACGTGTCTCTGGAAAATGGGCATGACCTAATGCCCAACACAACCTCTGTTATGTTGATGATAACTCTGCACCGGTACAGTAAATAGTTCATGACCACTGAGATGTATGTTGTTTAAGTTGCAAGCCTAACTCTGCACCAATACACTAAATAGTTCTGGACAGCTGAGATTTGTCTTGTTTAAGTTGCAAGCTTCACATTTATTAGCTCTCTTGTTGAGCAATTCCTAGCTAATGTTACCAGGAAAATGCCATTCCTGACAAGACTAGCTGTTGTAATGCAGATATAGAACCATTACAAACAGATCCTGACTTGGAGGAAGGATACTGCAAAGCTGTGCTCTGCCGCATTCGTTTTCGTAAGGTCTTACCCTGTGTGTTCTCTTGTACTATTTCCTCTTGTTCCTTTATTTGCTGAGATCATAGAAAAGTCTAATCATGTTGCGAGTTGCTCACTTCTGCATCAAATTATGGGCGTTAAGTTGTAAATTTTTTTGTCACCCTGCGGTCTGTCAGATTGACAAATCTTGTTATCATCTATATAGTTTATGTTCCTTGTTCGAAGTCCTAAAATCATCTACTAGCATAAACTGGAAGTTCTTCTTAAAGTTCAGTTTTTAGCTTTATTTGGTTACGTTTCTGTTGTACATGCTACTGGTTTGGGTTGAACAAATTTGTCAAATGCTTGCAAGTGTGGACGCTGACATGCTTTTGACACGTTTACATTCGGCATCCAATTAAAGATTCTGTTTTGAAAATATTTCATTAAGGTTTCAGATTTGATATTCACGAGCTTTCATTTATTTGTTTTAGGTGTTCAGATGTGATATTCACGAGCTTTCATTTATGTATTTTTATTTGTTACTTTAACAAAGCAGTTTGTAAAATTAAATCAAAGAGAGAAACTAGAAGATTATCTGTTAATACCACAACACAACACTTAAAAATTAAAATATACATTGCCCTATAAGTTTTCAATTTTACTATACTCAACTTCTTTACAATCTTGGGTTTTTTCTTTTTGGTTGGGGGGGGGGGGGGGGGGGGGGGTGGGGGCATTTTTAAGTGGGTTGGCACCGACAACTTTCAAGTGGTTGGAACTTATTATGAGCATAAATTTCCGCACTTAAAGAAATCAAGCCATATATATTCGTGAAAGATATATAACAAGTAAGCAAACATGTAGACCATCACTAATAAAGCGCCCAACATTCCATATGCCCAATTGAAAATTGTAAAAGATAACAATGAAGAGCAAGGCGATGGAGGGTCTATTTGTCAAGAAAGAGGACAGTGAAGAGGTTATTATTTCCGTCGACCAAGTGGTTCCTATTTGGGTAAGATGGAAGGAATGATGTGAAACCATGCCTGTTTGACCTAACTGGAACTAACTAGGCCCTTTTCTCGCCAAATGCACCTAGATCAACTGCTTTGATTTGGCTTCTCAATTTCAATAAAATGGACAGGTGAAAATGGTTTTGATGTCTTCTATGATGTGGTTAGAAATGTCAAAATGAGTTGATTTTTTTTCCTGTGAGAATGATATTTTATGGTGAAGCGATCATCGCTACAAAAAAAATTAGTTGTTATTTATTTGGCTTATATTTCATACATAGATCTGAAATAAAATGAATAGAACCAGAATCTCTCTGTGTTTGACACTCTGCACTTGTGTTCACAAGCAGATTTAGGTCTGAATGGAAGGAAGATGAAGTGAGCTCTTGCTTATAAATAGGAAAATATCCAATAAGTGTTCCTGCATTTGTACTACCTAAGTCTTGCCTTTTATACTAAAAAACAACCCTGCCTTGCCGCAATATTTATTTATTTATTCGAATGGGAATCAGATTTCCAATGGATATATCAATTACATGAGTAGCCTCCTAGTTATTCCAGCTACTGGTGAGACTCAAATTGCAACCTCATATGTTAAGGAGGATGTCTAACTAGCTTTACTTGGTTCACAATTGGACAATACTATTATTATTGATATTTTTGGCAAGGTTAGCAATGTTATCAATCATACAAGCAGTTGGTTGACACCATATGGTAGTATTTTTTTTCAACGTATATTAGTTGTTTCATTATGTTCTTTAGTACTACAATCTCCATTTGCCGGCTCATTTATTTATATATTGACCATCTGTCTCCCTTATGTTCAGCATTTTTATCATGTTCTCCTGTGTATGAAGAAGCCTCAAGGAAGAGGTTTAGAGTTAGCAAGGAAACATATAGCTTCTTGCTTATCAGAGCTTGCATATATGTGCAAATCTTCAGAGTTTCTTAGGTCCCAAGTACATGGATCTTGTCCAGATGATATGGAATCTAGAACAACTGCTTCTGGTTGTCGGCCTATTGGGTTTGATGCGAGTTTAAACAGTAGATTGTCAGCTCCTACTCCTCCTCGATCAATTGGAATACTCAGTTGGGAGAAGGTGAGGTTTAGTTGTTCATCTCTTCTAACTATCATTGAGACTTTAAATGCATGTATGGTTTATTTGTTTTTTGTTTTTTTTTTCTTGCCAGGCCACTGAGTATTTTGAGAAGCTTCTTCATGATTTGGATATCATATGTTCCTTGTCCTTAGATCTATCATTAGAAAGTATCTTGCACTTTGTGGTTCAATTCCAAAAGCTTCAACCTGATTTGGTTGCTAGAGCTCATTTGCAGGTTAGTTTACTCGCTTATGTTTTCTTAGCTTTGCTTGTAGTAGTTACCTTCTTTTGAAATACGACTACTTCACACCTTCTTTGGTCGCTGTATTGCTTTTCACATTCTAATATTTTAGAAGGATGCAGCTTGTTTTGACTAACTTACTAGTTGTGCTATGTTGATTTTGATGTGAAACTATTTGCTTGGAAAAAATCATCATTTTCCAAGTAATCATTTGTGATTAGGGTGCAAGTAATTTTTAGATGGAAATCCTTTTCTTTTCTATTTTTGTTTTTTACTCAAAAAAACAAAGAATGCAACCGCAGTTTTATGTCAGCTTTTATAGCAAATTAAAAGTGGAGGGCGTTGATAGAGAAACCGAATCGACCAATTACTGATGGAGAAGCCGAGAAAGGTACATGGGAGTGTGAGAGATTCACACAATGCAACCTCCTCCTATCCTCAACCGATCACCACTTCGATGCACCCACCTGACGTCCCATTCCTTCCACCCCCCAAAGTCACGGCTATCATGAATGCTCCTATCAAACTTTCCACAAGGTTCTTCAATTAATTAAATTATTATTAAAAAATTGATTTAACGCCTTTTCAAGTGTCATCATTTTTCAATAAACACATCCGTAATTTGTCAATGTAAAAATCAATCAAAAGCAATGTAAATTGAAGGATAGGTGCTATGTAATTAAATTGTTAATCAGACTCTAATCGGTTAATGAGCTATATGATATTAATCGGGATTAATCATAATTTATTGGCCTCTATTTTATAAACATATTTTCTTTATCCTTCTACGTAATATGTTTACTTCAAAAAAAAAATAATGTGTATTGAAGTAGTAAACATCACTTGTCCAATTTAAGGCAAATTATAACAACATTAAGACTGCATATTTAGTTTTGCTTGCTATTCCTTTGTTCGTTCTTCTCTATTTCTTCATATATATTATTTATTTAGTTTAATCTTTATTTATCACTCTTAGTGTTGCCTTATGGATAGATATTGATGAGGTCAAGACAATTATTTTCTTCTCATGTATTTATAATATATCGTCATGGATCGATTAATCGGTGTATTTTGAAAGCAGTTAATCGGTAAATCAGCCAGAAATCACTGATATAGGCCAAGGGATTATTCAAATGACTAGTTCAAAAATCGTAACGATCTGCTAGCGATGAAAGATTAGGTGGTGATTAATCACTAGGATAGGTGGAAAGGTCAAAGGACACTTATTTATTTATTTTTGAAAAGGTAAAAAAAGGAAGGAGGATCGGTAAGTAGTATACATTATGCCCACCTCTTAGTTAGCTTGATAGAGGGAAGAATTTCAATTCATACAACTACTTGATGAAACACGAGTGGCTTATGAAGGTTCAATATCTCCATCTTAATGAAGGATCTGTAAGGAGATACTCAAGTTCTGTAAGATTGACCTAACTTAGGGATGGCAACGGGGCGGATTGGGGCGGATTTGGACAAATCCATCCCCGCCCCGCTGGAGATCACGGATATCCAAATTCGCCCCGAATATTCGTTTACCAATATTTTGTAAAACCATCCCCGAACCGGACGGTTTGGTGAATATCCGCCCCGCCCAAAAACCCGGAGGAAAAAAAAAAAAAAAAAAGATTATCAAATAACCAATTCTCATATAATCAAAGAAAAAAACAGACTATAATTATCGAATCACACCAAAAAAAAAAACAGATTATAACAGATTTGGTAGATTTGTTTTTGTGAGATCTTACAAAAATTACAAAAAATTCCAGAAATTACAAACCATACACCAGAAATTACAAACAATACAAAAGTTAACAAAAAAAAATTAGCAAAAATTCGATCTCTGAGATCAGATCTTGATCAGATCAGATTTGATCAGATCAGATTTGATCAGATCAGATCTTGATCAGATCAGATCCTTATCTTTTTCAGATCGGATCAGATCTTGATCTTTTTTAGATGAGATCAGATGAGATCTCGATCTCTGAGGGGGGAGAGGAATCTGAGGAAGAAACCCTTTTGATCTTGATCTCAAGGAGGATTTCGGCGTCTCGCGGCGTGAGGGGAGGTTGCTCGCAGGGAGGTCGCTCGCGGCCTTGGAGGTCGAAGCCTTCGCTGAGTCGGTCGAAGCCTTCGCTGAGTCATTCGAAGGGAGGGAGGTCGAAGCCCTTCGCTGAATCGCTCGAAGGGAGGGTTTCTTCGAGCTCTGAGGATAGCGGTGGGGGTTTCTTCGAGCTCTGAGGAGAGGGGTTTCTTCGAGCTCTGGGGGTTGGTTTCTTTCTGCGTGAGAGAGATTTAAGAAATGGGTAAGTTTTGTTTTTGTTTTTTGTTTCTTCCTTTTAAAGAGTCAGCACTCAGCAGGGGTATTTATGTAAATTCTATACTTAAACGGATATCCGTGGGGCGGATATGGCCAAATCCGTATCCGCCCCGAATATTCGACGAATATTGTTTGGATATCCGTATCCGCCCCGAAACCCATTTAGCTATATCCAAATCCGCCCCATACGGATTGGGTGGGGCGGATATCCGTGAAAATCCACCCCACTGCCATCCCTAACCTAACTCATAAAGAGATCTTCAAACATAATGCACCTACAAAAACATGCAAGACTAACTAGGCTTAGCGGAGGCCCACTTCCATATACATTAAGTAACATTCAAGAGTTAGTTCCTTCACTTTGAAATATAATGACATTTCTTACGTCTAACAAACTGCATATGGGGAGAGCTTTTGAACCACTTTGGGGCTCCAATTAGGGAAGGCTTCATATCATCTACTACAAAAAAACTTAAACCTTGTGTATACTAGGAGTTTGTTTGCTATGTGATTTGGTATCAAATATCAGACACTGAATTACTTTTATGAATTGAAGATGACATTAAAAAAAAAAAACTTAACTATATTAACTTACAGTATATTTGACATCGGAAAAAAGTTATGAGTCCCTTGCTTTCAAACCACTCCTTTTTCTGCGCAAACACATTTATCCTGAAAGTAGTGCTTTGTAACCTTTGTCGATCTAGGGTTTTTTTTGGTTTTTTTCCCACTAGTTAGTGACTAATAGTTAAAAGTAGGTTCTTACGACATACTTGATATCATGACCTAATGGTAACAAACTCAAATTCATTTTCTAATATGGTTGGGGGATATGGCTATAGTGCCATAGAAGAATCTAAGGGTCTGTTTGGTAGAATAGAAAATAAACACGAGAATTGAAACTGTTTCCAAGCATTCTGTTTCCGAAGGGGGCCAAATATTTGGTTTCCCATGAGAGATGAGAAAACTAGTTACATGCAAAATTCTTTTCCAGCCATTAAATACATAATCTTACTAGACTTGGAAATTGGATTCCATTTCCCGTGGAAAATGGCCAACTAAACAGACCCTAAGAGATGATTGAGTGGAGGGGGACAATGCCATAGAAGAATCTAAGAAATGATTTAGTGGAGGGAGGACAGGTGGATTTTTGGAAATTAAAGTCTGTAGGTGGGGCCTCGTCAAACTCTAGGATGGATTGCTACTGTAATTTTTTTTTTTTACATTGTTTCTCTTTTCTCGAAGAAAAACTTTTCTATTTACTTGGTGTCAAGTGTTTGTTAAATTTATGGGTATGATTTTAGGACTGTCATTTATTAGGAGAATCTTCTTTTTTATCTTGGAAGTGTTCCTTACCTCTCCATTCCTGTTTTTATTTATTTGTTTATTTTAATCTGAAGCTATGCCAGCCTTTTCTAGTATTCCCGTTCATTGTTAGTTCTGAATTATGAGTCTTCTGAGTAATAATAATACTAATGGTCTAGAAATGTTATATGATGCATATATGATTCAAAGTTTTTCTGAAATACTGATAACATCAAAAGTATGCTGAAACTTTTTCTCTGATGAAAAATGTTATCTGAATTTCATAACAATTTTATTTATAATATGGACACTTATTGTCAATTCTGGCTTTTTAATAATTCTCATATACTGCATTGGAATCTTGGAACTGATAGAACAGCTTCTACTGGTTCAAGATGGGAAGCTTTATGGGCGGGATATTATCTTTGATGTGATATCTAAAGCTGCATCATTGCCTGAAGTCGGAAAGAACCATGAAATTCAGAAGAATGAGTTTGTTGTGCAGTTAGGGCAGGTAAATCGTACACATTTTTATCATGTTGCCATGTTCATTTGTTTTTGCCTATGTAACAAGAGCACTATATCCAAATGTAAAGGACACGAAACTAGTTGAATACATCATATATCAAATTTAATTTGACGCTAAAGGAAAATGTAATGTTAATCAAATGATTCAAGTTTTTCTAGACTTCTAGTAATGTTCTATAAGAAGATTAGAAGCAAGTTTTGGCAGAAAGTATCTACTGACTTGCTGCAACAAATTTTTTGTCTTTACTAGTAGGCAGGACATTTGCTCTCCATCTTTTTTGTGGTTAACTTGTTTGCCCTAACTCCCAAGTCCCTAACCCTATAAGTACCTTTAGTGTAGCCTTAGCTTTTAAAGATCGAAGAAAAGGAAACCATAACCTTGTGTTGGATAGCAATTTTTAACATTGATTTTTTCAAAATTTATAACCTGAAAAAATTTCCTTGATTAGGTCTCTGTATTTTATTTATGAGTATGTAGCACATGAACTCTATGTATTCCCCGACTGTAGAATATGCCCTTCCATTCGGTGGGATCATCTAAATTTTGGAATATTGTGTAATGCAGCTCCTTATCAACTTGCTTAAAATTCTCTGCACGAATATTGCATGGCAAAGGCGTAAACTTGGAAAAGTTCTACAAGATTGGAGTGTTACTTCTGTGCAGGTATGTTATTGACTTTCACTTTCTTGCACTTTTTTGTTCTATTTAATTATTATTATTATTTTATTATTATTATTATTGTTGTTGTTGTTGTTTTCTAACCTATCAAGTAGGTGTGTGTGCATTAAATTTTTTTTTAGTTTCTCGTCACTTTCGAATGTTTCCTGCGCGATGTTTTCTATTATTCACTGACTCTAATCTAATCATCATCCTAGGTTGAAATATATATGGATGGATGGATATCATTATATTAATTATAAACAGGCAATAGCACCTGAGGAATGAACTTTTGCAACTTGTGTTTTTATTTTCAAACTGTTGATTCACAGCTGGAGTTGGCGTTAATGAACTTTTGCAACTTGTGTTTTTATTTTCAAACTGTTGATTCACAGCTGGAGTTGGCATTAAAGAGGGAGTTCGGAGAACTACCAGACACTTCAGTTGCTGAGGTATTTTTTATTTAAGATCAGTATTTTTTTTTCAAATGAAAAGATCTCGCATACCTGTTGTTGGACGGAAGCCATGCTATATTTAAGTTTCAAAGATAAATCTGAGAACCATTTGGCCAGTTTCCCTTGAAGACTTTGTTCGGTAAAATATTGGCGATATCTGAGAACCATGTGTCAGTTAAAGCGAGATTGAAATATATAACATATATTATTGGATTCCATGCTCATTTACTGTCATAGTCAGGATCATCTCAGCCCATGCCTAGAGTTATTAAACTCTGTACTGTGTGAAAATTATCTAAAGAAGTCATCAAGGGCGTGTTCGGTTGCTTGGAATCCTATTCCATGAAATTTATGGGAGAATCGTGTACTTTTAATCATCATCAACATCTAAATTTGAGATCAATGGGGTGAGTTGAACTCTCATCAACATGGAAATCACATTTTTTTGAGGGAGGAGTGTGATTCCCATATCCATGGGAGTTCGGCTCTTACATTGATCACAAATCTAGATGTTGATGATGATTGTAGCCTCCAATTAGCTTAAAGGTAAGTTGGCTCCTCATGGATTCCATGCAATCAAACACACACTAAGGAATTGAAATTGTTTCTGCATATTCCGTCTCCGGGGTGGGCCAAGAGATTTGGATTCTCAATGGGAAAAACTAGGCACATGGGAATTTTTTTCTTGTTGTTAAATACACAACCAAATAGTGAAAAAGCGGAAAGCCATCTGATATGGGAATTGGATTCCATTTCCCAGGGAAAATGGCCTCTACCAAAAAGTCCCTCAAGAGTATTATCTGGAAATACACGAAGTGATGTTGGTGATTAAAACACGCTTTTGAAGTGTTTCTTTGAGCGGGTGGTGATTAAACACGTAACTCTACACTTAGGGCACTAATGGTCTGACCCTTTTCTGCAATTATTTTTCAACCTAATAGATAATAGATGAAACTATTGTGGTAGCTCATCCTACTATTCTCAAATGAAATCAACATGTTTCTTGACTGTATTTCCATCATGTGTTTTAACATGACCACTTTACTATTTCTGCAGAATGTATGGATGAAATTGCCAAAACATCTTCTTTTTTGGGCAGAGGAACAAACATATTGGATTGCTTCTCGCTTCATCATGTTGGGATTTGAACTGGAACTCTACTCTCCTAATGAATACTGCATGATATACTGGTATTTATATGTTGGTTTGATCAAACTTTCGGAGAAGGTGCAGCATAAGATGGTGACAAGTGGTGATGCTGGTGAGTTTATCTTGTGGAGTTAATTACTGAGGACATTTTAGTTTTTGTGTCGTGGAATTAATAAATGAGCTAGTGGAAATCCAAGAAGGTATCCACAATTTGTACCTGTCAGATCTTTACCATAGAGGAGAAAGAGGACCCAGATTAGGTAGTGATTAACTATCTCAATGGGATAGAACGAGTTGTTTCGAGCCAGCGGACCTTGTGATGATGATTTTTGCATGACCTTTTCTGTAGTAAATGGTCCACCTGCAGCCGACAAAGTTATGCCCAGTTGTCATTAATTAGCCATGGCTTCTTTTATATAATTGGTAGGGATACTGGATTTCCCTTCTATATTAAGGGCTTCAAGTGCGTGAGCCAAGTATAACTACATGTTTTTCTCCAGAGTATGCATGTTTTACTCATCGGAAATATTTTTGCTTGGTTTACATGGAAGTTTGAGTTTCATCTCTGTTCTTAATCAGTTAAGCGGAAGGCAAAGAAGAAAAGAGATCAAACAAAGGATGTTGTCAGGGATACTCTGTTTCCTCCTCCAGTTCTGTTGCTCCAGTGCTACATATGCCTCTCCGAAGGTCTTACGATGGTAAATCTATTTGTCGTATGATGACTTTGGTTGGATAACAGTAATAATAAAATAATCCAAAGATGGTATATGAAAGTAGTTCATCATCACATGAATTTAATTTTTGAATTCATCTTTCAGCATTTACCCTTCACATATGCCAACTCAATGAAATTATTGACTATCAATGATCTTTCCAGATGCTAGCTGCTCTGAGGAATGAACGGAATGCCTTCAAGCAACCAAGCACTTTCAATATGGAGGAAGAGGTATGTTTGCAGATCTTTCTGAATCTTTTACCCACTATTCATCTGATATTTTCTACCTACAATCTTGATTAACATTCCTATAAAAGTTTGTAAATCAGTGATGCAACTATGTGAACAACCATTTTCGCGCTTCATTTACTTGGTGGTGATTGATTTGTTCACTGACTAATTTTATTTCTTCAGAGATTCATCCAACACTTTGAACTTCTACAAAGAGCCCATGTTCCTGATCACATCTCATACCAATTATACAAAGAATCTACGATGAACGTCCGCTTATCTGTGAGTATGCAATTTTTACTTTTACTTCAACCCAAATATTATTTGAATTCTAATCAGGCACTTTTCTTTCTCTTTCCCTTCTCTTCCCTATGTCCAGACACTCCTCGAGTATAACTGTTTCGAGATGCTCTAAGAATAGTGAAGGATCTCAAGAATAGTTACTCCAATGACATGGAAAGACTGGCCGAATTGCGGCAGATAGAACAAATTGCTGAGCGTAACCGAGTGGCGCTCAATGTCATTTGTCAAGCTGGGGTAAACGATGATTCCTTGAAGGTTTCATTTGAATTTAGTCACCATCCTTGTTTTGCTATTGCCGTAGTTAAGAGAGCATGAAGTTGCCCCTTGACCTTGAAGATGGCACCTTGTGCTTGTAACATTACAAAATTTTGATTAATTCTTTTTAGCTCATAGTTTATTAGATGTGAATCGGAAATTGAAATGAAAGTTTCCTTAAAATTAAGGGATGGATTCTTTGATTATATTGAATGGTTGAATGGCAAGCTTGGTTTCCAATATCTGTTTGGTGCTAATGTATTTCAAGTGATAGACATTAAGCATTGCCTTTTCATATTCCCCTTTTTCTATATATTTTTCATGTTTTGTGCATGCTTTTGTCCATGGGTAAAGAACACTCTAAATCAATCCTTGTGAGCTTCGTGTTATTTTACATTTCGTTACGCAAAGCTCAAAAGAGATAGGTGGTTTTAATTTCTTGGTTCACACTAAACTATCCATTGTGATAAATCTTTCTTGTGGAAAATCGTGAAGTTGACCAAGAAGTAGGGGTGGGCATCCTATCCCACGATCTCGATTTCGTCCCGTTTCGATTTTTCCGGGTCTTAATGGGATTGAATAATTTCATTCCGATCCCGTTCCGTCCCGATCTAGAATGGGATGGGATGGGATGGGATGAAGATTTTCAATCCCGTCCCGTCCCGAACTAATTTATTAATATGAATTATTTATATTTTATTTAATTATTTATTTTAAATTACTAATTATTTCTCCATATGTTTCTTATTTGATTACTAATATTTCAAATAAGTTTAAAAATCTATCTAATGAATAAAAGGAATGAAATTGGTCTTGCTTCAAAATATTCATCATGAATTTATCAGGTATGTCCTTTTGCATTTGGAAATGAGTCTGAAAAGAAAAACAGAAGATAGAAAATTAAGTTGAGAGGTTTAGGAAATTAAAACTTGCAGATTTAAGGCTTCTAACAGGGATCAGTGGTATTCATTAATGTATCACAGACACCATTATACTTAATCTGTCTTGCAGATAAATGTATGTATTCACAGTACATATCCATGCATTAACAACCTTTCTTTGACATTTATGGTTTGTAAAATGTTCCAAAACACCTTTTTTTTTCAAGAGGTTCAGTGATAGTTCAGGATCATACATTAAGATAAGCCTATATGCATATCTAACTTTGTAATAAGCTTTAGTTTACATAAAACACAAAGTATCTATAAGGGGGGGGGGGGGGGGGGGGGGGGGGGGGGGCGGGTAGCCTAGCTAGTAACATTGGAATTGTATTACTAGTTATTGAATAGCTGATCCTGTATGAACGGGATGGGATAGGGTACACCCATCCCCCTCGAAATTAACGACGACAAGCATATCAAGAGGATGGATGGTTACACCCATCCCTCGCTCTCTTTCCCTCACCCATTTCCTCGCCGTTTAGAAAAGGCGGGTTAAAAGATGACGCTATAGATAAGAGAAAATTTATATGAAAGTATTAAGAAAAATAACCTTAATTTCAATATCTTGTATTTTCGAGTTATATTTTATTTTTTTGAAATCTATAACAATCTAAGATTTTAGACAATTTATAAATTATTTTGTAAGTTACATCTGAAATGGTTTATCCAATAGAGTTTGAACTCATAATTGTTTAACTAGGATCGTAACATTCCATTACACTTTCAAAGTCGACGTCTTCGGCCTCTGGTCCGATGGTAGCCTTCTCCCTTTTAGGTAGCTTCACTCATCCATCAGTGGTCATACATAATATCAATTTGTCTTAATCCAACCCTTTTTGGGAATCTTACCTTGAACGTGGGGTCTTGCTATGATACCAATTGTTAAGAACCCACCCATACCTCTCAAAAGCTTGAGTTGTCAATGAGCAGAAAGTCAATTACTTAACTAGAACCGTAACTGATGATACACCAAAACGTCCACTTTCCTACATTGTACACGTGTCATGACGATCTCAATAATAACAGGCCAAAGCGACAGCCCAACACTGATCCAGCCCAAATGACATCAAGTCCGCGTAGTGCAGTCTGCCAGACGAACACAGATTACTACAACATGCTAAGCCCACATGTCTCACAATCATCCTCAATACACGTAAAACCTATCAAGGAAAATATCTTGGGGATCAGCTTCGGATGAGCAAGCTAGTAGCATCTTGTTTCCAACTAAAAAGCAGATACCAGAGTAGTCGTCGTAAATTTCCATCTATGGACAACACTCCAATTTTTTGCGTACCTTTGTTCAGCAACACTCTCGTGTACCTAGGAGCACGAGTCTAACAGGGAAACTTCCCTCCACAGCACAATTCCTAATTAGAGATGAATCTCCAATAAGATCTCTTTCTCTAAACTACGCCCCCGATGGCTTGGTCGAACCAGGACTCCAGTACTATAAATAAAACATGATGTTGGTAAACAAAGGTGCGCTAAATTTTTTATGTTTACAACCAGTGTAGTCAAGGCGACCGCCTTAGCACTCCTCAATGCGTTTTTACAAAATTTCGCCTCAAAGTGAGGCAATGAGGTGCAGTGAAATGAGGCGTCCGCCTCAAACCTCCTCGCCCCGCCTCAACCCAAAAGCTGGTTGTAGCCAGCTTAATTGCAACCCATTTTCAGCCCATTTGCAGCCTAATTGTTGCAAAAAGTAATTGCAATCCACTCTATAATAAGGTTTTATGTTTCTTGGTGTAATATTTGATCAATTTGATAAATAAAAAAAACAAGATAAAATGTTTTTAAGTTTTGATAAATTCGTCACACTTTTTATATTATTTTTTGGAGAAAATATACAATATTTTGATCAATATGTGATCAACATCAATCTTGATTTTTTAGTTCAATGATTTATATGCTTTTGTAATATTAATAGTGATCATACTTGTGGATTTTTACCAACAATTTCTTTTAACAAATGTTCAATATTCTCAAGTTTTTATTCTTTCAAGATTATTGATTTTTAACGATTTATTAGATGTTTACAAGTTACTTGACACTTATGTAGTGCATCTTTTCGCTATGCTATGCAACTTTCATTTCGATTCTAGGTAGTTGTGTCACTTTTTGTACATATTTGCTTATGATACTTATCAAAATGACGATGTCTACTACTATGCTGATACGTTTCAATTTATTATAAAAAATCTTTTTAAAATATTTTGATTCTAGGTAGTTGTGTCACTTTTTGTACATATTTGCTTATGATACTTATCAAAATGATCATGTATAATACTATATGCTAATATGTTTCAATTTGGTATAAAAAAAATCTTTTAAAAAAGTTAAGAATGTCTCGCCTCACGCCAGAGGCGTTTTCAGGCCTGTCCGCCTTACCTCCGCCTTAACTACAATGTTTACAACATTAAATCTTTCTTAGATCCTTATCTGATTTTAGTATCGGAGTGTCATCGATCACTACAACGGTGGTCCAAGGCTCATGTGCTTTCCTTGTGCATGTCAAGGTCATGCAGGGAGCGAAAACCGACTTCATCAATAACATTTTACCACTTCAATGGAGCATTTTCCAATGACCGAAAATCAATTGTTTTAGTTTGTATGATTTCAAAACTTTAATACTTTGAGAATAAACTTGACTATACTTGAATTCGATCTAGAATCGATAAAAATAGTGTCGGGATAATTTTTTTTTTTATCTAATTTGATAAATTGGTATATGAGAGTTAACGATTCGATTCTGGTTCTACATGTATCCCATGTGATTAATATTGTTGTCAGTCCTACTAATCGGAATAGTTTAGGTTTGAAGTCAACCTTTAAACTCGCCATTAATCGAGAGTCCCTGACATTTGATATCAGTGAAATACTAAATATTGATATTTTATATTACTATTTTATCAACATTTATCGTAATATTAGTCACTCAAACGTGCACTTATACGTAAATCTGTGTTCTCCCGTAAAGTTTTATAATTCATTTTCCAAAGGTTGAAATATATATATTTTTTTTCATACAAAATCATAATATGACATTCAAAATAACATGCATTTTTCCAACTCCCATAATATATCACTCAAAAATTTTCAAAGTTCAAATTTGGACCAAACATGTGAAAAATGAAAATTTCATTATACATTTTTCCATTTTCTTCCAACCAAACACATCCTAGAATTATTTCTAAGGAACCAAACTTAAAATTCAAATGGATTGTAGAAATCATCTGTTGAAAGAAAGAAAATAAAAAGTATATGTATTTTTTTTAACTAAAATAAAAGATGAATTTCACAAAAATCCAACATAGAATAAAGGGCTAAATCAGGGACTAAAAAGGCCACAGTGGGTCCATCACTTACATATCTAGTAGGTGTTACCAAGGAATGTGATTTCTCGAAAAATATCAAAATTTTATTGAATATTTCTCTTTTTTTAGTTACTGAAATATTTATTTTTTTCATTAGATCAATCTCAATGTTGGTACATTTTAACCCGTTATAATTTTAGTTTAGTATTAAGATTTTGTTATATAAGTGATTATTGTGCAATATGTAGTTTGTATGACATTACCAGTCTCGTGGTACTCTTTATGTAATATGTAAGGGTTTAAAATGTTTAAATTTTATTTATAACTTCAAATTATAATCGATTTTTTTTATGTTTTTTCTGTACACAACGAAATATTTCTTAAAATCAACTTACTGAAATTAACTCGAAAAACGAAATCACAATCTTTTGGTGTTACCATATAATGCCAACTGGACCCAGCTTGGATTTGGGCCCACAACCAACCTGAAAATGAACAACAACCAAACAAGCCCCCGTGATATATGAACAAGGTGAAACGAGTGAGGTTGGGGAACCAGGCTTTGCAATCAGATTTTGCAATTAGGTTTTGCAACCAAGATGATGTTGCATCATCAGATGAGGTTTTTTACAACATCTAGATACACATAAACATTTTGGGAATTTCAACATTCTTTCAAGATCACACCACGTTACCCTGGTTGCAAAACATTTGTACTTCATTTCTCTTATAGCTTTTGTCGCCATCTTTGACCCAACGTTCCGCATTTCTTTATCGATTTAGACTTTAGAATATTGAAGGAAGGGTATTATGGTCATTTTACAGTCTAATGTACAACTCATCGCAAGTGGTGATTGGTGAGCACATTTAGCCATAGGGTATTGATCCACGTTTCAATTTGTTTGATATTTTTTATTGCCATGGCAGATTATTAGGGTTGAGGTCCCAACAAATCTAGCTAGCCATGTTTGCTAGTATTTTTTGAATTTTTTTACACTTCTACCCCTTCTATAGATAGTGTTTGTGTTTTAAAGAAAATGGGTAAAAAATGTAAAAATACAAATATCTTTTTTTAAATACTAGCAAACAGTGTTGGCTAGACTTACTCGTTGAGGCTCTCTAATTAATTTTTTTTTTGATTTGGTTTTACTCTTTCAAGGGTTTTAAAGAGTAGCTTGAAAACCTATGAAAAGAAAAGAAAATAAATTTGAAAAAACATAATTGTTCTTCAACCACATTTAGACACCAGCATTTGCTGATAAGGCTTGATATTAACATAAAATTTTATATTTTCAATAATAAATATACAACCATCAATTTTATAGCTCAGGGTCTTGAGTCGTCCACTTTCAAATATGCAAATTTTTTAGATTAACTAGGAAGACATTAAAGTACTTTGGGTATTTATATTCGGCTATCAGATATAAGACACATTTAAAGATCCTAGCCATTTATTAGGTCGCAAAGTGTATATAAACAAGGGAAATGCCTAGAATTGAGATCATTTGAACTTTGAGTGCAACGTAAAACCATTTTGTCAAGTGCTTTATAGGAGTTATCTTATTATGTAGTAAAACCATTCTTAAGAGCCAAGTCCCTAGCGTCAGTAGAGCCTCAAGAACGTGATGAAGATGTAGAACAAAAGAAGAAGAATAAGAAGAACAGATGAAAAACACAAGAACAAATGAAAAACAGAAGAAAAAGAAGAAGAAATAAAGAAAATAGGATGATGGAGGGTTTTGATGATCTTCTAACACGGATCTAATTCTAGGGCCTGGCTCTTAAGAATATATTAGTAGCCCGGCTTTGAGTATTGTATTGATGTGAGATATCTCTTTTACATGAGCGGCGGGGGAAAGGATAAGGATGACCCATGAAAAATTAGCGAATCTAGTTGTAACCTCTGAAACATGGATCGAAATTTAAAGTCATACATTAATCGATTTTAAAATTAAACTCAATTCATTTTCAAGAAAATATTGTTCATCAATGGATGTCTATCAACTTGTCAATATTTTTTTCCAGATTGATAAAAGTAAGTCATTATCAATACGGATCCATAATTACTCAAGCCCATCTTAATCAATCCCATTTATAGATAGGGCCCATTAAATAACTTATGAGTGCCAATTATATGGAGAGGCGAGTAGGTGACAATGCCATATATCAAATTAGGTATTGTGGGAGTGTTTTTTAAGAAGAGCAAGTCTAATCAGTCATGTTTGTTAGTATTTTTTTTCGTGTTTTTTTTACATTTTTTTATTCGTTCTCTTAAAATACAATCACAAACGTTATCTATAAAAGGGTAAATGTTTAAAAAATAAAATAAAAAGACTAGCAAGCATGGTTGACTAGAATTGTTGTTTTAATAAAGTGTCAATAAGGCGTTACTTTCTTAAAGTTGAACCCTATAAATAAGTGCAAATCTTAAGCATAATAAAGCTTTTTTAAAGTATAGAATCTAATACAGAATTGTAACCTAGGCATGATTTTTTTGTTAGATGAAAAGGTTTAGTGTATAAATGCTTTTATGAGTAATTTAAGCACGCGAAGCCTATGTTTGGTAGCTTTCATTGATCATTGTTTTATTAGTCGGGGTTGTCTACATTCGGTTGTAGAGATTTGAACTTTACGGTTGAAAAAAGAGAAAATGTCGTATCAACTTTAAAAAGTTATTTTAGTATGCAACTCGTATTGAGAATTCCACACCCGGGGGCTTGATTAAAAGTTATTTTCAACTTTCGAGTGTAATTAAAGAGTTTCATTATAACAAGATTCCTCAAAGCCCAAGTGCTACGAATTATACAACAAGAGTTTGTCTAGGCAGTCACACTTTAAAGCCATTTTTTTTTAGACTTGGGTGTTTTTACACTTTTACTCGATCTCTTTAATACAGAAACATAAACATTATCTATAAAAGTGATAGAAGTGTAAAAAACCCAAAACTTGAATATAAAGTTTGGCTGCTTAAAATTGGGAATACAACAAAGTATGTCACGTTACTTAGGGGATCAAGCAAGCAAAAGTGGTCATTGGTGCTAAATTGTTCAAAAGTATTTGGTTTACGATCTTTTTTATTTATATATTTTAGTTATCTCTTTATAATAAATCTAGGTGTATTTGTAGGACTCCGGATCATGTACGCTTTGAAATATATTTTGTGATTATATTGACATAAAAATTCATTAGGTTTGATGATCACACGAAATATTTGATTCTTGGACTAGCGAGATTGAGATAGTATAGACAATACTCAAGGTACATGGATATATGTCCTTGATCAGATCTCATTCATTTTCTTTATACGACAATGATGGATCAATAGGTCTACGAGCAATATCAACTTAAAAGTGTCGTAGAAAAATAAGGAGATGAATTGAATTGTTTTCGTTAATGGAAGATTCTTAACAAACATTTTAAACGTGAACTCGTGAAGAATAACTCATTAAATACACATTAATTCACCTAAACTATTATCAAAACCCACTAGTACTCCCGTCAAGGATTGTGATTTTTTTTTAGATAATTTCGATAAGTTGATTTGTTAAGAAATATTTTGAGGTTATTTTTCATTTGAGCGCTCATTTGTTTATGTCTATTTCTATTTGACTTCCGTTAATTTGACCTCCTCTGTTACGAAACCATCCCCATTCCAAGCTTAGTTGATGTCAGTACCTTGGATCACACCCTACGCAAACCAAGCAAGTAAAACCCATACCCATAATCAGATCAATAAGTAAACCAACCCAAAACTGATTAGTAAACAAAGTCATCTTCACTCACACAAGATCCCCAAACCTTTCATTTACTCTTTATAAAAAAAATCACAACTTAGAACAAAACCCACTGCCACAAAACACCCAATTTCAAGACCCATTTCATGTAACAAATCATCAAATTATAAAATTTGGGGGAGTTAATAATTGAAACCTTTTGACTATCTGTATGAATGGGAGACTCACACCCACACCCAATTGAAGATTGTTTTAGAAGTAGAAAGGAAGATCTAAGTGAGATGAACGATGGTTCACTCTTGTTACGAATGAGCACTACTACGATGCCTGGTGTTGTGCCTAGTCTTATCAGGCATCGTTGATATTGCATCAAAATAAATGTAACACTCATCTTTAGACACATCACCAGACATAGGGCCAGACATCCTAAAATTTCAGGTGCTCCTCTTCTTTTATTGATTGCAGCAGGCCAACAGCTTTGACAAGTGAACCATTAAAAACAAAGCCTTGCATGAGAAAATGACATTTCTTCTTCTTTGATTTATCATTTTTTGTTCCATTTAATTTTAATGTAAAACATGTGCAAAGGATAAGTTAGTCTTTAAAAAAAACTTGGACGTTGTTTGGTATTAAATATAGTTGAATTCACGGTTGTTAGATTGGATACAAAAACTAATAGAGGTCAAATAAAAATAACTATAAATAATAAATGCCAAATGAGAAATAACCCAATATTTTATTACATATAGAAAATTTGATTATAATTTGAAATTACCGATATAATTAAGTATTTTAAACTTTTCTTAGATAGAACATAAAGAATCTCATAAGACTCATAATTTCATACAAATTATATATGACATGAAATCATTTATTTAACAAAATTTTAATATTAAATTAAGGTTATAACGAGTTAAAACGTACAAAAATTGAGATTGACTTAATGAAAAAAATAAATATTTCAAATTTCAAAAAAAAATTCGATAACTATAAAAAATGAAATATTTTGCAAAATTTCATCATTTTTTTTTCTTCCAAAAATCACATTCCTTCCTTGATTCCATTAGTCAATGTTTCAAACTTCTGATACAAATTCAATGGTGGATTTCTAGAACAAAATGTGACATTATTTTCCGAAACCAACAATTGCGGAGCCAAAAATTCTCATCTTTGATTGACTACGAATTCTTGTTCCAAGACCAAACTCCTCTGTTTTACTTTCTTGATGTCGTTTTCGTAATATACACAAAAAGAATGGGCTTTTTTTGAGTGTAAGGTTTGTAATAAAAGAAGAATAATAAACACGTTCAACGGCGGTGGCTATATAGCTGACAAAAACAGAGGAGCTTTTGTCTACGAAGCTGCTACTCTGCGGACATCTCCCGCCTTTTCTACAAGTATTTTATTGCACAATTAAACTCTTCAAGCAACTAAAATAAAACTACATTCTTGTTGTTGACGTTGAGTGATCGATTAGGATAACTGGGTGTCAAAATTTTACGAAATATTTCTTTGTTTTAGTGTTATTGAATTTTTTTTTAAATTAAAATACTTATTTATTTCATTAACGCTAATTCAGTTTCAGTACACAATAATCTACTATAACTTTTAATATTAAAATTTTATTATATAAATGATTTTTATTCGATGTGTAGTTTGTACGACTTTATAAGATTTTATAAATTCTTAGAGTGATTCTATCCAGCAAGGAAATGGGCGAGGAAAGGAGAGAGGGAGAATGTGGGCCTCCCATCCCCCCTTGGGATGCGTGTCGGTATTTTCATGCTGCACATCTCAAAAGAGATGGACGGTCTCCACCTTCCCTCTCTCCAAACTTCGCTGGCTTCCTCGACATTTAGAATTCCTGAAAATCTTAATGTAGTATGCAATGATTGTAATTTCGGTAAGTTGCTCTTACGGAATATTTTGTTACGTATCAAAAAAAATGTAAAAGTTTTGGTTATAATTTTAAAGTTATTAATATATTTTTTTTCATTATTTCAATACTAAATTTCGATAACTCATGAAAAAATTTATTCCTCAGTATTATATACGAAATATTTATTAAAATAAATTAATTCGAAAAACGAAATCACAATCCTTGAGCCAGCAGCAGTAGTTGAATAGGTAAAGAGATGGAGAAAGTTGACTCTGGGGTAAGAAGAGTGAAAGTTGAAAGAAAATGGAGATAGAGTAATAATAATAACCTGGATGATGTGTCTGTCGACTGCCTGCCACTCTACTCTTAAGACGCCGACTACTCAACTAAAACTAAACACCAAACTCTCTCTCTCTCTTCCTTCAATCTTTTTTTCTCTCATTTTTTTTTTTTTTTTTCTTCTTTGCTTTTGAAGGCAGAGACCACACCGATCGACTTCTCTTCTCTGTCTCTCTAGCTCGCTTGCTCGCTCGCTCGCTCTCTCTCTGTGTTTCTGTTCTTCGGTGAACGTTGAGGTGCTGTTGCTGTGTTTGTTGTTCGTTCGATCGATTCTGTTTTGTTGAAGGTGTATTTCGTTTGGTAATTTTCTTGATTAGATCTTCCATGAATATGAGTTTACTTAAGTTCTGTACAAATTTCGGTTGAATTCGGTGATTCGATTTTCTTGAATTCATGAATCTGTTTCTGTGATTGAGATAGATAGATAGATAGATAGATAGATAGATAGATAGAGAGAGAGAGAGAGAGAGAGAGTTGTATTGAGCTGATTTGGAACTGTAGAGATTGGTTTGTTGTTTGGAAGGTTTTTGAATTTTGAGTCTCTAATTGAAACCAGAGGTGAATCTGTATTGTTAGAAACCTAACTATGATGAGCGGAGTTGCTAGTGTTGTTGTGTGTGCTTTAATTGCAATTGCACTGGATTAGAGGTGGATTGTGTGTGCTTTAATTGTTGTAAAATGATAGTAATTGCATTTTAAATTAGCTGAGATCTTAAAAGAGTTATAAGAGTAGTTAGTGATGTTGTTGTTCAATTTATGAAATTTGGTTTCGATAGATCGGTGTTTTTGATTTGCCATAATTAGCAATGTCAAAGTTTTGTTGCATGGAATAAATTGTTTAGATGAGAAATTGATTAAAGTTTGGAGAATAATTAATTTGTGTTATTATCTATAGTAACTATTTTGTCCATGGAACCAATCGTATATCTTGTGTCAATGTAGAGATTTGTACTTGAGAGAGAGGATGTCTTTAGGTACCCAGAAGAGCTTGAGGAAGGCTTTAGGAGCCATCAAGGACTCCACGACAGTTGGATTGGCTAAAGTCAATAGTGATTACAAGGTGAGAGAAATTTGAATGTTTGCTCATAACTATGATTTTTGTATTTGATTCAAGAACTGGTGGCTTTAACAGGAACTGGATATAGCCATTGTCAGGGCCACAAACCATGTTGAACGTCCAGCAAAAGAAAAGCACGTAAGGGGTAAGTTGATCATGCTCTTTCCGAATTTGTGTTGTGAATTTTGCGATTTGATTTGGGTTGTCGTATTGCACATTAGTCTGGTTTATGAATAGTGAAATTGACGCTTCATCGGTCTTTATGGGTATTACTATTTAATTTAGGACATTGTTATCTGATATTGTTAAGCATTTTTTTTTTTCTCCAGCAATATTTGCTGCTATTTCAGCTACCAGGCCTCGAGCTGACGTTGCTTATTGCATCCATGCTCTTGCTAGGCGTCTTGCCAAGACACACAATTGGGCGGTATGAATTTTTGGACAAGCTTTAATCAGAATTGAATACTGAAACTGAATTCATGTACGAAGCTCGGTGTTAAATGAAAGAAGAATTGAGCGTTGATAAATGAAGGCATAAAACTTTGATTTTGTAGCTTAGGATGTCTTGTATCAAAAGAAGAAGAAATATTTGGGGGGGGGGGGGGGGGGGTGGAATACAGTTTTTGTCATCAGTTTATGAGAGAAACATTGTAGAAGAAGATGATAGTTGTGGTCGTTATTGTGTCATCATAGTCATAGAGCATGTGTTGTAGAGTTTTGTAGCAATACCACAGTTAAAAGATATCTTATGTTCAAAATATTAGTTAATCGAGCACCTGATACACAAAATGAAGAAAGAAATAAAAATGATGCAGAATAAACGATATAGCTATATTGTATATATGTTGATTTTCTGGTTATCATCTAATGTTTATTTTGGATTATGATAACTTGGAACTTTGGCCTAGCAGTTGAAGTTTTAGGAACTTAAGTAATGGTCAATTGTGTGTGTTACTTTTTTCATCTTTTACTAGCTGCCACCAGGCACCTTGCATGCTGTGTAGGTCCACACTATTTTCTAGTCCATCTAAAACATGCTTAATTCACAAGTGCTCTTTTACATAGTCTCTGTTATGTTAGAACTAGAGTCAATGTTGTAAATCCGCGGAACGGTATAGAAGCTTGCATAGTACTGAATTCGAAGTTCGCCATCAGGTTGGACAGAAAATATAAACCATGCCCTATTTCAATTAGAAGTTATTAACTTGACACATATGTGATAGACTTAGAGACTATATATTTCCAAGTGTGGTTGTTGTATTCCCATTTATCATTGGAATTTGGTTTACTCATTCTGAAAATTCAGGTTGCTTTGAAGACTTTGATTGTCATACACCGTGCTTTGAGGGAGGTGGACCCAACATTCCGTGAGGAACTCATAAATTATGGAAGTAGCAGGAGCCATATGCTCAATTTGGCTCACTTTAAAGATGATTCAAGTCCCAATGGTACCAATTGCTCTGAAAATGCTCAGACATTACAAATGCAAAATAATTCAAAACATTTCTTATCTGTTTTCAGCTTGGGACTATTCTGCATGGGTCCGGACATATGCATTATATTTGGAGGAGAGGCTGGAATGTTTTCGTGTTTTGAAATACGACGTTGAAACAGATCCACCGGTAAGCATTTTACTTGCCATGTTTAATACGAGTTTTGTGCCTCCTCATTCTTTTTCTTGTAGATGAGCTATCTTCTAATCATATATCAGTTTATATGGCTCTTTCTGTGTATCCTCGGTTGTGGATCATTGGGGATTCCCAAGACAATTATGAATGAAATCAATCTTAGAACAATTCTTAAGCATTATTTTGAATGTCATCTACAGAGAACCAAGGATCTGGACACTGCTGAGTTGCTCGAGCAGTTACCAGCTTTGCAACAACTTCTTTTTCGTGTTCTTAATTGCCAGGTAAACTTTTAGTTGTTCAATTTTTATGAAATACTATTCAATGCATATTGATAATGAGGCTTGATGTTGCATAGTTCTCTTCCATGTTAATGACAAGTGAATCTTATTCTATGCAGCCACAAGGTGCAGCTGTTTATAATTTTGTGATTCAATTAACACTAACTATGGTAAGTGATACTTCATGTACATATTAATTAGCGACGAGTAATTATTCTATGACATTGTTTTCTGATTTGCTCATATTTTCTAATAGGTTGCAGGAGAAAGCATTAAGATTTACAATGCTATTAGCGATGGCACAGTTAATTTGGTCGACAAGGTATAACCGTTTGCTCATGGAACAAAACTAATGGTTTCCCAAATTTTTGGATTGGCATAAGGTTATTTATTCTTCTTCTTATGTAATAAAGATTATTCATATCGTAACAGTTCTTTGAGATGCAACGTCCTAATGCAGTCAAAGCACTTGATATCTACCGCAGAGCAGGACAACAGGTGCCTTTCCTTATAGTTTCTTACTAGTATTGCATGTATCTTGAATCATCGACTTGGACACAGTTTCTGTCTTGATAGTGTTCCCTATCTTCTAATCAGGCTGAGAGATTGTCAGAATTTTATGAAATATGTAAAAGCCTTGATCTTGGACGGGGAGAGAGGTTTATAAAAATTGAACAGGTACTTGATTTTGTTAATTATTTTCAGTACTGTGATGTTTCTAGATGCGTTAAGATATGGCGTACAATTTCCTGACTTGTGTGCTTGTTGATGTTGCAGCCTCCACCATCGTTTTTAACTGCTATGGAAGAGTATGTTAGAGATGTTCCACGAGCTTCCTCATTTCAGAAGGATAAGGTATGGAAATTTTTTTTTCCTGTTAGATAGGTAGATTCAATGCATTATATGATTCAGGGTGGCTGTCAATTTTAATAGTAAAGCATTAAAATGATCATGAAGTATTGGTTATCAGAACGGTTTTCTCTTCTCCTAGATTGTTCGCCTACATCCGAATATAAGCATATAAACTGAAAGACACAAAATAATGGTACCATGTTCAACTAGAAAAGCAACCAAACACAGAAAATACTTGGTGGTTGTAAGGATTTCAGTGGCGCTGACATTTGAGAACTTGTATGTCACAAATTGCGCAGCTAAAAAAGAAACCAATGATCTCTGGCAGCCTAAATCTAGAAAATAAATTTCAAAGGTCCTTCTATTCACTCTTTAGTCCCTCTGAATCTTGAAAGAAGGCAATGTCATGCCTAGCTATTGGCAGATGCAGATGATTTCTTACTAGGGCTTGAAATGCTGTCTGGAGGTTTTGTCCTTTCTATCAGAATCACCTCCAGATGCATAACATATCTTTACGATGTGATTGACTTGTCCATGCCGAAGATGTTTGTCTTGCATTGTGCATCAACCTAGACTCCAAATGCACTCTTAGGACCTATCAGTTGCCAGTGGAAAGTTCTAGTTAGTGTAATGGTGGCTTCAAGTTCTGGATCATAAAGTGATTTTTATCTAAACCTACCAATGCGCCCAATCGTGCGAACTTTAGTTTGCACTCATATAATGTATCAAGCACCATGTCTATCTTTAAAGAGGCCCTTTTATTCTTGAATGGCTGGGCTGCATCCTTTTTGTCATATAATATCAGTTCCTTCATTGCCAATTAATCAAAATGTAAATACAGTCATGAAAATCCATTAATATCAAACATTTTTAGGGGATATAAAAGAGGTTCCAATTTGGTCTTTTTGGTCACTTGGTTATGCTCCATTCGGTGCGTTTCTTTGGCATGCCAAAACTTTCAATAACAAAGCACTTTCTTACGATCCAATTTCTTTGAATTGTTGTCCAGCTTGTGTTTGTACTTAGAGCAATTGGTTAAATAGAAAAAAACAATTGTCCACACCAAATTCTGGACCGCAAATTTGCACTTGATTGATTATATGTAGCTCTCACTGTTGATTGCACATCCTTTTAATTAAATGATTTCTGAAAGGACATGTAGGGCAGTATCTATGATTCAACAGAGAATGTAGGAATTTCTACTTGTATTGGCACTGCCAAGACTCATTATAAATATGTGATGCTTAAGATGTGAGACTTAAGTTTGGTTCTCTCATTGCATGTAAGCAGTTTATTGATAAGATAGCTGCACCCAAGGAGATGTTGGCCATAGAGTACAAGAAATCTCCAGAAGCAGAGACAGTACGTCCATTGTCGCCTCCTGCACCAGAACCAGTTAAAGTAGAAACTCCTGTTTCTGAGCCACCTGATCTCTTGGTGATTCTTCAAACCAGTTTATGCATTTTAGACCTAACTTCTATTGTTCGTTCAAATTTATATGCTAACTGTAGTCTGCAGGCTATGATCCATTTCTGAAAATTTTTATTGTATGGGTACCAGGGTCTCAACGATCCTAGTCCAGATGCCTCAGTACTGGATGAGAAAAATGCTTTGGCTCTTGCAATTGTTCCAGTTGGTAAGTAATCCATAACTTTATTACATAGTAGTAAGCCAGTTGGTTCCTTTATAAGTTAAGAGAACAGAAAATTATTTGAACTTAAACATTGTCCAAAAGCAATGGCAGGATAGAATAAAGGATTACGTAACTCGTATTGTACACTGCTCGACCAAGGCTTTTAAAAAGTACTCTTAAGGTAGGATTGGTGGAATCCCAAGGCCGAAAAGTCATCACTACCTCGTTATCATTTTTTGTAGATTCCAACATATAGCATGGGAAATAATCTTCCAAAGACTCCTGATGGGGATCGGTGTGATTGTCTTCCCTAGTGATACTTATTACATGTTTTCTTAATTATCACTAAAATAGAATAAGACGTCCTAGCGAACATCTACCTTATAGAAGCTTGAAGGTCATCAAGCTTTCATGGCTCTGTTAGAGCTCCCGTTTAGTAAGCGGGAGATTCTTGAGTTCAACTCTCAATAAAATCAAAAGATCCATTTTTTAGCTTTTACTAGAGTTGCTTTCGATCGAACAGTTGAAATCTTGCATTGCATGCTTTACATTTTCAGCTTTGCAATACTTACAAAAATATCCATTTTTAAGCTTTTACTAGAGTTGCTTTTGATCGAACAATAACTCAAAGCCTGAAGTCTTGTGGATTGCAGTTGATATAATCTTGAATTGTAGCTCATGATGTTTTCAATTTTTGCAGCTGATCCATCGACTGATGTTCCTGCTCAAAGTCCAACAAATGGATCTACAGGTTGGGAGTTGGCACTTGTGACTGCTCCAAGCTCGAATGATAGCGCTGCAGCAGCGACCAAATTGGTAATCTTACCATTCAAAAATACGTTGGAACCAAGATTTTGCAACCAGGTTAACGTGGCACAGTTTGGGAAGATAACATATTCCTCGAGTTACGTGAACATCCCAGATCGTGACACGTCCCCCACACCCTGGTTGCAAAATCTTGGGTTCCCTACCATTTCCTGCATTGTTTAGAAAACTAGAAATGGAATAACCAATCATATAGCCAGCTAGATAAAACTATCTTATTCTGTAAAATTTTCTTCATACCCCTTGCATAGAACTAGCTTTTTATCCTGCATGTGAATGAACTTCTTTCCACCATCTCGCTTTTTGTTATAGTTTAAGTTAGTCAACTGAAGATCAATCTCATATTAATGTCTTCGAGCGCTTCTGAAACTAGGCGGGTGGACTGGACTTGCTGACACTGGACAGCTTATATGATGATGCTATGCGACGAACAAACCAGAATGCGAGCTACAATCCATGGGAGCCACAGCCTATGGCTGCTCCCATGATGCAACAAGTATCGCATGATCCATTCTTTGGCTCCAATGGGGTTGCTGCACCTCATAATGTGCAGATGGCAACAATGGCTCACCAACAGCAAGCCTTCATGTTGCAGCAACAGATGATGATGATGACGCCACAACAGCAACAACCTATAAATCCTTTTGGCGGTCCATATAGCAGTGTGCCCCATACCTATGGCAATGGTATGCCTGTTCATCAAGCCTACAATCCTCACGCTGGCTTTATTTAAACATGCCATAGAAGCAACTCGATTTTTATTCGTATGGGGAAAAGATTAGATCATTTGTACCATATGTTTCATGTATGTGCAGTAGTAGATGAGTGTTTTGGCAGTTTGAAATTATTTGATTGTTTTGTGAACGTATTGTTCTCAATAATGTTTTTTGAGATCTGAGATTTTTGGACCTGCATTAATTCTGTTGTAATGTTCAGGCAGGAATCTAAGTTCTTGATTGATTCATTTTATTGCAAACCCGAGGTATAATTGATGTTCATATAAAATATCTGACATTGTTTACGACATACGCGATTGACTTTTTTGTGATTCCTTTCTTGTCAATCCCAAAGGTTTTTTTTGACTTGAGAACATTCTTGGTTGAAAATGTTGCTGACATCGGTGTTTTCCATTAATTTCTGATTTGTCATTCAACAACGAAACTATTTTTTTATAAATGAACTATAATACTGGACCAAAAGTCCAAGTAGGACGATTGCGATAAAGCCATCTAACATAGTTCTTTTATGGGATTAAACCCAGCAAGTGGTCGCATTTTCAACCAAGACAGCCTCAGCTCATTGGTGTTGCCAGTTGCTGAAATGCTCAACTGTTGGTTGCTGCCGTTATCCTACTTATTACCATTAATGCATCACCAGATGATGCTTATGCACAAAACATTGATATTTTTCACTTTCTTTTCAATAGAGCATTTATCTTGGCCACCATTTACAGAGTCTGGCATTACTGTGTACAAACTGACTAGAAAAACAAGGCCTAACTAATTCGGCGACACTACAGTTATTTAACATGAGCAGTAAAGTACCATACTTCAAAGAAATCTAAGGATCTCATACACGAGAAAATAATGGTCCAATATGTACAACCAATGCTATAAGATGCGCAACAACACGAGAGGAAACAAGCTAAATGCAGTTTTGGACTCCTGTAAAACAACTAGCGGCTAATCGGTCCACTAACAAAGAAAAATCATGAATTCTCAGAACACGAAAAATAAAGTGATTTGATTCCAAATGGTCGATATATGATATTTCCAAACATCCCAAAATACTTCATTTGCAAAATGAAAAGCATATGGCTAATCCCTTCTCCCTCGAGTTCCATCAGATTCTTACTCTTCCCACTTCAGTTATTACAGTGCTAATCCTTTCTCCCTCGAGTTCTGTGATTTTTTTTCCCTATTATTTATTTGACAGGTGATCCAATGGTTCTATCAGTTCAATTGCAATGAGATGAATTGAATACAGAACACCAAAAAGGAAATATAAAAAAAAGGTAAATCTCATATTGAAATTTTGTGAGCTTTCTCCAATGGTGAAACAAATGGCCAGCTAGATGTCCTAGGAGCACTGTCACTTACATTGAATTATGTGAAGCTTTCATGCTGGGTTTAGGAAGGATTAAACCACTGTCCTACCCCACCATTCATGTGCCCATTGCTGTGGGATCCAATGCCATTTGGGATGAGGGAGGGAGGTAAACCAACTGCCATGGGAGGTGGCGCGTTAGAATACAACCCATGGGGATGGGGAAGGGTATGGGGGCTCATATGAGGGCTGCCACCACCTTTCCGCTGCTGAAGTGCATGGATCTGCCTAAGTCCATCCTCGTGTATCCGTGAGATGGTCTCTAACTCCTTCATCGAGAGAGCTTCTAACCCTGCACCATAGAGAGGTGCATGACGAGACATCTCTTCCTGAAGTGAAGCTTCAAGAGTATGTATGTAGTGCTGCATAAAAACATTTAACAATATTTAATCAATATGATGAAAGATAAATTGAGAAATTCTTCAAGGGAATCAACCAAGGGTATACTTCAAAGTAAAAGAGGACAAAAATCTGGAAGGCTGGGTAGGGTGGGGGTAGTAAATGATGCTTTATCAAGAGAGAGAAATTGAAAGAAACAACAGCACCCTACTCCATAAATCAAACCACTTCTCCTGGAATCATTTGAACCATTCAAGTCAAAAGTTTGGGAAAATGGGTAAACTTGTAAGGTTGATTTAGAAAAGGGTGTATGATCACAAGTTTGGGAAAATGGGGAAACTGTCAGGCTGATTTAGAAAAGGGCGTATGATCATGTGAACTAGAATTTTTTGGACTAGGAAATCGGGTTTAGTTGGCGCTAGAAAATGTGCTTAAGCCTTTCTCAATTTTGGATGATGGGTCTGGCAGATTTATTTTGCAGCTAGGGGCCCTAGCAAGGAATCCTCATTTCCATCCCAGTTCATTCTCGTCGCTGAGGGTCATGGGAGGATAGTTAACAGGTTTCGTAAGGCCTTTAAGGACAGTGGAGTTTCAGTCACGCATATCCAAGTACTATATGTCACACATCTATTCTTATTTTCTTGAAGCGAGGAATTCCCTTTGGCTTCCTTCTTTCACTATATTCCTTTGCATTTCATTCAGTTTAGGGAGTAAGTATAAATCGTGTAAGACTAAAACGCCCAGGAAAGAAAGTATCACAAACACAGCACAGAAGTCAATGATTGGTGGAGCAAAAGAAATTTCCATACAATAGAATAAATTACCTGGCAGGTTTGCAATTTTGCTTCCATCCCATCAATATATGCTTCACATCGAGCAACCTGTTCTTCCTTTTCATGTTTCTCACCTTCAGTTTGTCCAACTGTTTGTGTCAACCTGCGGACTTCATCCTCAAGTGACTGTTGGACTTCCTCCCGAGTTATAGTCTCTGAGGCATATCGTTTCAACTCTTCATCAAATCTTTTCCGAGCAGCTTCAGCACCTTTTAACCTTTCTGCAAGAGCATTTTTCTCCTTCACCACTCTCTGCATCATCCAGAATTGATTAAGTGGACTTGTTCAATTTTCATCAAGTAAACAATTATTCAAGCCTCCCTTTTTTTAAGTTGGGTATTATTGAATGAGTAGGAGATCTAGAGGCATAGCCAAATTCCATGATGAAGAAGCACAAAAAAATGAACTTCTACAGGAGTTTCATACAAATTACGAACTAACACATTCGAATACATCAAGACGGAACACTGATCTAGAAGCATAACAATGCCAATTTTTCAACCACTTACAGAAATTTCAACATGTAGAATATCAGCGTGACAGAATCTTAGAGACTGAAGGTTTACCGAGGAGAAATAAAGTTAAAAGAGAACTAAGAGGAACAGAGAGGGCTGCGGTAACCTAAAACAAATTAAAAACAAATAAATAAATATATAAATAAATAAATAAATAATAAAAATCTGCGATCTATCAAGCAAATAATCTAAAGCCAAAATCAATCACAAACCTCATGAATCTAAATCAACGAAAAAATTTGTTCTTGTACTAGGTCCGACAATTGGTTTTAGGGAACATTAGTTAAAGCCCTCGATAATATGACTTTTGGTTTTGGATCAAATAGGCTGAACTGTTTTTTTAACAGTCTTTTAGCGAACACTTCATTTGAAATTTAGGACCTATAAGATAGTAATGCTTTGAACCCATTTTACTTCCCAAAATTACTCTCCTTGCATATAAAGTAAATCTTATCCTATATGAAAATTTCACTTATTTATTACCAAAGTAGTATTCTAATTTATTTTATTGACAATATTTTTTATAACCTATTCATCTCTCTAAGACTTTTTTTCAAAGACCACTACTTCGACCTATTTCCAATTCACACTCTTACCTCAAAAAAAAAATTTGGTGATTCATAAACTGAATTGATTAACATATGCAAACTTTTTCTAAGGGCAAACTTGCAAACTTATTTGATTGGGGAATGAATACGACACATTCATCGATTGAGCCAACATTTCCATAATTTTAGGATCATTCAAATCTCTCTCCTTTTATACTGCATTATATGAATATAACTTAATCAAAGTGGCCAAGTTCTTAATATTATTCGCATAAATCTTGCTTTATGTAAAGCTTCAAGTTTTGCATCAAGTATCTACCAACAGTAAATGGTTAAAAAAAGATTAAAATGCATTTAAACTAAAATAAGTGAGTGGATAAAAAATATGCAAGCGTGAAACGGTTAGAAAACATATTAATTATGAAAGAAGAAATTGGGAAAATATATAATAAGTAAATGTTTAGGGTAAATGTTTGAAAATTAAAATCATTTATACAATGCAAGTTGATAAAAGAAAACTGGTCATTTATTCATGGAAAGGTTCTCACAGTGAACAACATCAACAAAAGAAAAAGAAGAGGCATGACCCTACCCAACCAGTGCTCTCTGTAACTCAGCCGAGGAATCAGTGGATCACCTAGCTTTACTTGTGCAGCCTTTCCAAAACTGTGTGGAGAAAATGAATGACTGAACTCAGAGTTATTCCTCCTTACTCTTCACCCAATTCCTTCATACCATGGGTGGAACTATGTTACACCACCAAAGCTGACAGACTTGATTTCTCCAGGATTGAAATTCGGGAATGAAAGGTGAGGCTTCATGCTTTTGACTAGGTGCTATAGAGGAGACAAATAGTAGAACTTTCATAAATGAGTACAAACCATAGATAGCTTGTGGATAGATATCAAACTGTGTATTTGGGTTTGGGTGTCCTCATGGGGGATGTTCAAAGATTCCCAATTCTCCTCATGTATGAGCATTTGACTGAGGGCACATTGTGCATAAACACACCACATGATGTATACTTTTGTCCTCGTCCTCTTTTTGAATAGTTTTTGTGAATGAAATATCTTTATTTTACAGATAAAAGAAAAGGAAAAAAAGTAATATAGACTAGAAAGGCATATTTGGGTGGGGGCCACTAAGCCTATCGGTCACAAAATTTAAAAAGTGTCACTCAAAACTCTTTTTTGAAGATGATTGCACGCATTGGTTAATCTATCACCCATTTAGGGTTATTAAGAAGTTTTTCTTTGAATTTAACAAGTGAAAGAGTAGGGTTGTTCACAATTCGGTTTTAGGTTGAAACCATCAACCGAACCAATCTTAATTTATATAAACTGCAAATTGAAACCGACCGACTAAAATGTTACTAAAACCGATATAAAACTGAATCAACCAGTAAACTAAATATATTATATTATTTCTATATATCATATATATTATATATACTCAGTCGGTTCAGTTTTGTCGGTTAAAATCACCTACGAAACAAAAATCGAAACAAAAACCGAACCAACCATATCAGTTTCAAATTTTCAAAATGGGAATCGATCGATTTTGATCAGTTTATTCCGTTTTTTGTTCAACCCTAGGTAAAAGATACGCTAGGAGTGGTTTACAAAACTGAGGCCATTTGCATTTTGCAGACCACACCATCATTTTCCTTGACCTTGTCAAATTCCAAGTCCAAACTCTAAAGGACATCTTCAGCGTGTTTGGAAATGCTTCCGCTTCAAAAAATTAACTTATCTAAAAGTGTGATGTATGGGGTGAGGATGAGGGAGTTGGCAGGCATTATATGATGTAAAGTTAAGTTTCTTTTCCTTCCATATACCTCAAGGTACAACTCTAAATCTAAAGATTTTATGGAACCCAGTCATCAAATCAAATCCCTTGAAGTTGATTTGCCACTTGAACTTTTAAGCTCCTTGAAGGGGGTTAGAGTTTATCAAAGGTTCCCTAATCCAACATTCCAATTATTAATCTTTCCATCTCTACCCTTAAATCCAACCTATTATCTTTCATTCTTTCCATTGCCTCTCTCGATATCCCCAAAATATAAGTCATCCCCAGTAACTTCTATAATTTGGAAAGGAAACATCAAATGCAAAGGATTTCATGTGGTAAAGTGGGAGAACTTCCAAACTATGGGAAGGAAAAAGGAACCATCCATGACAAGAGGTTTCATGTGGTAAAAAGTAAGGAAGAACGATGCAGTTCTTGGAAAATGGCTTGGGCGGTATGTAAAAGAGACCAATAATCTTTGGAGGAGAATTATCCAAGAGAATCATCATGGAGGAGGAGGATTGGATTGCTACGCACCCAACTGAACTTTATAAAGCTAGCCTTTAAAAGACCATTCTAATATCAGGGAGGATCACTTAGGGAGTGTAATTTTCTCTAGTAACAAACTGAAGTTTTGGCGTGTCTGTATAGGTGTGGGAGTCTCCTTTCAAATGCCTCTTTCCTAGATATTTACACCTTGCTCCTTGTCAGATGATCTGTGTGAGAGGAGCAAGACAGCCAATTTGCTTTCCTCATCACTTACAAGCCCCTAGATGAGGAGGTGGATGAGTATGCTTGGAAATGGAACAATAACAAGGTGTACTTGTTTCCTCTTTTTATGAAAAACTTAATTCCCTTTGGACCGTAACCTCATTTTTTCTTCGTAACTTTCTTTTCAGGGTGCTTTGGTGGAAGGGTGTCCACGCAAAATCAATTCCTTCAAGCGGAGCTTGACTAGAATCGAGCTTGGAGTAGAATCGAATATCTCCGAATGGAATGCAAGTGTAGAATGGATGTGTGCTTTGTCAACAGGGGGTGGAATCGATAGATGATCGTTCTTCTCAAAGCCCTCACACTCAAGATGTGTGGGTTTACTTTCTTCTAATTTTGTCCCTTGCCCTGTCATCATTGTGTTGTCAAAGTGTATGGCCTACTGCAAAGGGAAATCCAAGTTATTATGGAGCTCGCTCCTTATGTTATTTGGAATGGTAGGAAGACCAAAATTTCTAAAGTAAGTGGCTTTTTTAAGATTTTTGGATGTAAGTGCACGTATTTGGAATTGGGCATTCTTAAAACCTAGTTTCAAAGTGATGAGGTCTGAGAGTTTCTTTAATTGGGGTCAGACTTGTGGTTCTAACCTCCATTTGGAGGCCCATTGTTTTGCTCTAGTTTGCTATATTGGAAAATAGATTGCATATCATGGCTCCATATCATTGCAAAATATGTTTAACTTCAATTCATGGAGCAGAATCAGGGAAACCAAACATTCAAGTTTGAAATTTAAAAAACATACACGATACATAATGGGCAGAAAATGTGTGTTCACCTTCAATTCATCACGTTTCCTGGACTTTAACTGTGCAAGTTGGGTCTCTGCATCATGAAGACGATCCTGCAGAACTCTTTTCTCCGAGTTAAGCTTTACAGTTTCTTCATCTCTTTCTGAGCGAAACCAATCAAGCTGACTGTCTTGGTCTTGTATCCTGTCAGAAAGTTCCTTTTTTTCACGAGAAAACCGGTCCATTTCTGCCTTCATCTCAGACTGTCATTTTTAGAAATTGTTAGCTATAATGATCTGTATAAAAATCCAATATCAGATCAAAATCTGTTATTGGCTATGTGAACAATTTTGATAAAGAGCTGGTACCTTAAGACGGTCTGTAGTTGCCTCAGATTCACTCAGCCTTTGAGACAAAATATCTTTCTCTTTAGCCATGTTGCACAGTTCAACCTTCCTTTCTTCATGCATACGAATATTCTCATCTTCGCTAGCACATAATTGATGCCAAAGAGCCGCACGGTCAACATTTGCAAGTTCAGCAACCTCCCTCATCATACTGAGAACTAGTTTGGCAATCCCTTCTTCATGAACTAAGAACACCAAGATATCCAGATCCAAATCTACTACATGACAACTATCTGAGCTGCTGGTGGCACGGTCAACAAGTCCTTTCAACATTCGTCCACGATAACAATCATCAATATAGATTCTAAACAGTAACGAATATAACACTTTTACAAACCCCTGCACCTGAGGGTCTCTAGAGTGGGCCAATGTTTCAGCGAGACTAAGAATTGGAGTAAAATCATCATCTTGGATCGACAAAGAATCATTAGCTTTTCTCTCTGCTACTGAAACTTTATGCTGAGAACTCTCAGCGACAACTCTAGAATTCATACTTAATCTGTGGTCGCGACGTCTTTCCAAGACCAAGGCTACCAGTTGGTTAAAAATGACTCCTTGTGCAACACCTCTCTCAAAAGCTCTAGCAGCTTCAACAGCGAGGCGAGGAATGGATAACATCTCTATAAGGACATAAATATCTGAAAAGCGACGGCCTGCAAGCAGAACCTGCTCATCCACTGCATGCAACCTTTCAGCACTAAGTCCTTTTTCACCATACAAGAAGAGCCCACAGGGAATCACTAAGCAACCCTCACTAAGCTCACAATCAGAATTAATATCTCTAATTATAGCCTCAGCTACATCTCCCCAAGAATGTATAGTTCTGCTTAGAGCATCCAAAACACAAGGAGCAACATTAGCACCCAAACTTTTTAGCCGGGCACGAACAGTTCTTACCTACAACAGAAGAATAAAAATAAAGTTTGTACATAAAATATCAAATTATAAAAAACAATCATAACCATTCTGGCCTAACTATATCAACGTAAACTAGAAGCGCCACACCCGTACCGCATGAGGAAGATGTTGGCACTGGGATGCAGCTTTAAATATAAAACTTATGGCAGCAGCAAGGGGCTCGTGATTCGAGTCTGACAACAAATTGAATGCTTGAAACAAGACACGCTCCCATACCTCGTTTCCAAATTCTAACTGACTAAGAGCATCCAAAACCTGATGAACCAAAGTAATTTGTACTTGAGCTGAAAGTGCACAAACTGACTTAACTACCAATGTAGGAGGTGCAAAAGAAAAAAGTTCGCAACATAATATATTTCTCAGAAAGTGAATAGCAATCGAAGAGAAGAAAAAAAAAATTCAAACATATGCAAATGCTTCAACAAAGATGGAGCTCTTCAAGATAAATTCTTACAGGTATTTGAAGGGAAGGCTCTGCCCCAGGCTTCTGAAGCCGATCTAAAAGTGCACAAGCTGCAAGCGGATGCTCTGTATTATCAACCAATTTCGGTACCAGAGCAACTAGATCTGGTTGAAGATGTTTGGGAGCTTTATCCAATACAAGAGCAATCTTTTGTGCAGACTGAGGCCTTCTTCTTGGTTCTGGACAACCTTGTGGTACAGCACCATCTAAGGCCCTCAATGAATTCACAATCAATCCCAACAGTTCTTCCGATTGCTCCGGCCACTTAGTCTAAGGTACAATTTGTTCCACAGTTAAAATATGACTGACAAGCTTCAAAACAAGCTTTGAACTTAAAATTTGTCGACAGTAAGATTAGTTATTTACAATAATAAAAGTGACAATAATCAAAGCACCATAAAAACTGATCGTACCTTGGGAGTTCGGACAAAACCATTCTCTAAGGAAAGACCACCGGCCGAAGTTTCTGGAGGAGAGATAGGCATTCCAGGAACAGTCTTTTTGGGCATATCGGTGCCACTCATGTCTGAGCTTTGCTGTGCATTACTACTTTCATCGCCACCAGAGTCCAATCTCTCATGTATGGGAGATTGCACAGGCTCGGTTGCCACATTTTCACTGCCAGATTCTGATGGACTGACTGCTCCATTGCCATCTACAGGAAACTTTGCACTTGCATCAGATGGATCTTCAGCAATTTTTCCTTCGGAAGGTTGGCAGCACTCAACCATAATGTCTAAAAGTAAATCGACTATTGCTTGCTGCAAAACCTTAACCCCCATCAACAAATTCATCAGACTAGGCGAGGATTCATCGTTCCTTGTGGTATCTTTCTTTCCATCATTGTTACCAGAGAGCTTAGCTGGGAGGAGCAAGCGCTTTACTTTAGCGGGGTCATCAAGATAAACGCGGAGACCAGTCAAGAATCCAGCTATTGCCCCAGCATCCATTAGAAGTTTTTCCCTCAAAGTCACCTGAGGCTGTGAAGGATTATCTCCATATGTAAGATGAAACCCTGCCCTGGTAAGAAGGTTCCTGAAGATGTCTTCTTCGTCTCCACTTATTCCTTCACTGTCTTCAGAATCAATAAGTTCATCGGGATCAGTTGACAAAGCATCTTGTTCATCCTCAGAAGCCAAAACCTGACAAATGGAAAACCAGGCATGATGGACTGGCATGAACAGTAAAAGAACACAAGTATTTATTCATAATGTTGCATTTAATGGTTGAATAAACTTGTATAAATATATTACAGAAAATTGAAATCTGAATAACTACTATGATATGTTCAGTTGGTTTATGCTGCAGTCGCTCGAACCTCACACTAAGGTTATTCTTCATGAGCATAATTGCAATAATAAATATTAGAAATGTTATTATGACACATTCACGGACAAGTTTTTAGATTACTATTAGGGTCTGTTTGATAGCCACTTTTCCAGGGAAAAGGAACCTGCTCCGCCTCGACTCGCATGTTAAGGCTGTTTGATAGCCCAAAATTTTCCATGTTTAATTTCTCTTATGGAATAGAAACCCTCATCTTTAGCCTATTTTCCTCCTCTCATATTGCTCCACTTCTCCAAAGAACAGAAGCCAAGGAAAATAAATGAACTTGTAATGTAAATTTTCACATTACCATAGTGTACTCTAATGTAAATTAAACTTGTGAATCTTAACATAAAATTAAAGCATTGTACATCAGTCTCAGTTTATATTCATCCTTATCTTCTACAGGGCAGCTTTTGATCTAGGCCACAAATTGTAGAAAAAGTTGTCACTTTTTTTTAATGATGAATATCACTTTCATTAAGAACTAAGAAATAGAGAAGGAATACAACCAGAGCAAGAAACTTAGGGGAGGAAAGACATAAAACATACAAAGAAAATAAATTGCAACAAATTAGCAAAAATACTAATCTAGTATGGTAAATTTGTTTCACGTAAGGAGCTCGGGAATGGGCTTGCCAGAGCCATGTCCCAAGCAAAATTGCCCATCCAATCATTGTAGTTAAGGCGGAAGTGAAGCGGACAGGCTGAAAAACGCATAAGGATGTGCATGCCTAAGTGACGCGAGGTGATTTTAACATTTTTTTTAGATTTTAAAAAAAAAATTAAGCATATCAACATAGTAACATCCATCATCATTTTGACAAATATGTACAGAAAGTCACGCAACTACCTAGAATCGAAAAGGAAACGTAATAAAGTTACATAGCATAGCGAAAAATACACTACATAAATATCAAGTAACTTGTAAACATCCAATAAAATATTTAAAAAAAAATCAACAACAAAAACATCAAACATAATGTAAACCAGTTCACCAACTCCTCATTCTCTTCAAAACCCAATTTTTTATCATCATTTTCGTTCAGCATCCACTTTAAAATTTCCATCATCTTCAAAATCAACCATGTCTTCCTCTAAATCCAACAATTGAATGGCGTAGATGTAGATAGGTGCAACAGAGTAAGTTGCTGGAGTTGTACTATTTCTAGAACTTCTACGTGGTTGTGATGTCCACTCCAGCAACTTGTGCATATTGACCTAGTCAAGGTATCATTAGGATATATCAATCTATCATCGAGATTTATATCTTCCTGCATTTCCCAATTAACCACTCATTGCTTTCATATTCCCTATTTCCCTCTTCTCCCTTTTCACTTTTAACAAATTCTCTTGAAAAATTTTCCATTGAACCACGCACAGTCGCACACCCTAAGTGGAATTTTTGCCTGAGGCAAGGATTGTTTCTTCCAGAAGATGGGCCTTCTAAAATCAATGGTAGTCGTGTTTGTTGTTATTTTGTTGTGAGTGGATGTAAGCAGGTTATAACAAGACTCTATTCCACTATGAACCTACTATTCTTTTCATCCTCCTGCAATGGGATTGAAGTTTGGTTGAACAGCCCAACCAACTTCATGATCAATTCACTTTCCAATCACAGATACCCCTTCCAAAACCCATGTTTCAAGCATTGTTACCATCCTCTTAAGACATTGAAATCGGCTGCGGCACCTTTTTTCCCCTTGAATTTGAAATTTTGGTTGAACTCTGCTATCCAGATATCCATCCCGCTTACTCCCCTCCCCACCCTATAAGAGATGTGTTTTTCAAAAGCAAGCCCATGGACATGTGCATCGTGTCGGAAATGACACGCGAACTCGACAGTTTCCCAAAAACTAGGCCTCGGAGACACGTCGACACGTTATACTAATTTTCTAAAAAGTCATATAAACATAAATAATAATTTAATAAAGTGTCTTCCTGGAGTGTTTGAAGAAGATGACACTCAGTTGCTTGAAAAAAATAAAGTAGAAAATAGAAGAATAAGAAGCTTTATGCTTTAGTGTTTTTTTGTCTTATTTGTCTTAAATCGCAATTGAAAAAGCCACTTCAGATGGATCAACAACCATTAAATTAGGTGGTTATCTACAAGCATTTAAAAGTTAAAAAAAAAAAAAAATATATATATATATATATATATATATATATATATATATTTTCAAGTCTTGACTGTGTCCTGACCAAGTTCCAAGTGTATCAAAGGCGCGTTCAACATGCTGACCATATGTCTGACACCTGCCGACACGTTGACCAAGTGTCTGACATGTGTCGGAGGCGTGTCAAACGCGTCGATGTCGAATATGTGTCGGACACGGATGCAACAAGTTTTCCAAAGAGTTTGTGCTTCCTTGACCACTAGTTTCAATTCCAAATCTCCACATGGTCAACATTGACACCGTGAATGTAGGGGTTGTTAGCAAGAACTCAAAAAGAGTTTGACAAAGGTCACAAAGTACCCCCCACGGATACATATACCTAACCTCAAAATTAAATTCAAAACCAGACAACCTTCTCATGTTTGGAATAACAAGAATACAAATACCTTGATATGACAATAAGAATCCTCATAAGAAATGCATTTCTAATATTTAGAGCGTACTCTTTTGGCAAACTAATATTGGATTTTGAACTTGTCCGCGTAGCCATGAATGCTACGAAGACATCACCATCCAACCAAGAAAATACTTCTCCATAGCCACTCCCCTACAGCCAATAAGATTAAAATCTCCCTAAGCTGCAAATTTTCCATAGCACACTTTTATTCCCACTAAATGACTTACAATCTTGTCACACCAGATTTTCAGCGGAAGCCAAATATCAACTTACGTATTCATGATTTATACATGCTCCCTCGAATTTCTTCCGAATATGTACACCTTTTTCAAACCAGACGAAGCATGACTGTCATTAGAAAAAAAACTACCTCAACCAAACTAGTTCTTTCTGAACGTATGCAACAAACCACAGAAAGTGAGGTTATGACTAGATTGTACTCATACATGTAACTCTTATAAAAATAGATCATACCTAGACATGTGTAGCTCTTATGAAATGAGAGTCACTTCTTTATGTGAACTATAGCCCAAGTTCGTATCCTTACAATCCATAAGAAAGGGGAGAAAACTAAATCCAAATGTGTATTCTGTGCTGCCAAGATAAAAAATTATCATATCCTACTCAACTGCTCAAAGCAATGGGTCTGTAGCAGAGTATATGTTGGAGAGTCTGGCAAGTTCAGACCTATCAATCACTCTATGGTGGACTGGCTAATCCACTGCAGGATTCAGACTTTCTCTAATATTGGCAACTGATTGTGGGATAGGATCCAAAACGCTCTGATATGGATCATGTGGCAGGAACATCAAAAAAGGGTGTTTGAGCCTTCAAGGGTCAGCAACTTAGCTACCTGAAACTGAAATCCAATATCAAATCCAAATTGTGGTATTGGAGGTGTATTATTAAGCAGTAATTGGGCTAGCCAAATGATATAGCACGAAGTGTAGCTCTATTTAATCTGTTTAGTCGCAGTCTGTCACTCATGACTTCAATGTAAATTTTAGTTTGTTTTGCTCGATCAGACAACAATAATAGTGATAAATGGGCGTTCAGATGAATCGTCCTACATTGTGACTCTCGACAATAGAAGTGATAAGTGGCATTGCCATGTGAAAGGAAGGGCAGTTTCTCAGTCTCTTCATTTTCCACCAACGTCTTCAAGGAATCTCCCCCTTGGGACTTTCAATGAACTCCCAATTCAACTGGCTGGAACAAGTGCATTCCTAGCAAGATTCAGTTTATCATGGGTATTTTGTTGAAATTGGGTAGCTATTCTATATAGAGTATGAATGTCGATGGTTTCTGTGCGTAATTACGAGAAAAACATTAGCGTCCATAACGAGCCTTCATGACAAGTAAGTCATGCTTGGAGGTAATGGGAGTTACCTCTACTAAATGGTTTGAAACTTTTCGTTAAACGAGATGACATTGTTTCTTTAGTGTAGAAATATCTTTTTCGCTACTTGTACTCAAAGCTGTCAGATATCCCCTCTAAGCATTGCCAAGTAACAAGTACACGTTCATTCCATCTCATCAAGTCATGTTAGCTTGGACTGGATATAATAGCAAATAACAAAAGAGGAACAGCAGCACTTCACATTGCCAGTAAGGTCAAGATAAAGTTGGAGAGAACATCCAGGTAAACATTTTCTATCAGTTCCCAAGGAGTCCAACACCTCTACTAAAGCAATTGTACCTTTTACCTCTCATAATATATGAGAGATGACATCCACCATCCTATTAGAAGATGGGAGGAAAGAGGAAGACAAGGAGAAATAGATAGACAGACAGATACATTCAGAATACTAGATGCCATATTTGCATTGCACCGAATAAATAAGTAACCATGTTGCCATAACCAAAACATGTCTTATTAGACAGATAGTAAAAAAATGTAGCTGAACTAATAGATGTACACTAACCTCTAGGTCTGAAAATTCAAACCATGGACAATAATCAAGGATCTCACAAACAAAGACAACCGTGTCACGGACAAGAAATCCTGCATCTGCTTCAAGCATATCAGACACCCTCATGAACTGGAGAACAGAATTGTTCCATGTCTTTGTACAAATAGAGGACTCCTTCCAGACTGTTTTGGCAGGGTTCTTTTGGTTTACCACCCCCATCCTGTACCTGACCCAAAAATTCTTATCCGGGTCAGTCCCTGATGATTGATCACTCTCTAGGTATATGCATATAGTATCGTGGGATTCATACACACCTGGATCACAAAAGATAACTTGTCACTAGCACACCTTGACATAAATACATAAGAAGAAAATAATAACAGTCTATTGACCAGAATGGAAGACAAGCCAACAATTATTACTTACCAATCCGAAGCTCACATCCACCAAATTGAAAGAACTTGCTGAAAATTTTCCGTAACTCCATTATCTCCTTGAAGGACATAAAGTTCTCCACCTTCCATGTAAATGACCCTTTTTTCTGGCCACCATCAATTTGGGAACCACCACTGCTTGACTCTGTATCCTGACCAGTGAAATCCTGCATCATTGATGTTTCCTTCAAGATAAGAACTTCTGCAGAGAAGACAACGGTGTCCTGAACAAGAAAACCAGAATCCTGGTCAAAGAGACTAGTGAGGGTCACAAACTCACGCCACCCCCAGTCTTTTGCAGCTTTGGAATAACGGTTCTGTGATTCCTTGGACACAGACTTATCCTCCATCTTCTGGTTCACTACTGACAACCGATGACTCACAAAACAGCTCCAATCACTTGAGGTGTTTCGGGAATCTGTAACTTCAAGAAACACCGACAGGTGGCATGGTGGCTGAGACTGCCCTGAATCCAGCATAAACAGACATTCCATTATTGTCCATTTTTCTTCATCACAAGCTAAATAAATTCAACTTAAATATATAAGTTCTACTAAACATGTGGTGAATGATACGATGGGTTGCAACTCCTGTTCATTTGTTGTTCTATAGCGATGAACTCTCTAAAAACAAAAGATACAATTCTTCACTGTTCAATGAAATTTTTTTTGACAAAACTATCTAAAGTAGGCTTTAACAGCTAACATTGGCTTTCCACTTTCTAAGAGTACGTTGCGCGGCGGATATCTGTAGGTACTCGACTTGATATATACATAAAGAAACAACATAAACAGGAATTCACATGGCCGGTACACTATGCAATTAAATCGGAAAACGGTCGCAGCACAGTTCAGGGCCGAATTACGATTAATCGGATTTAATCGGTTAATTTTTTCAAAGCATATATATATATTTAATTTAATTATAGTAATAAATTACAAAAATAAATAATTAATCCAAATGGTATAAATTTGTAATTATATAACTTTAATAATTAATCATAGTCGGATATTACTTTACTAATTAATCAAATGAATTTAATTTTGCATAAAATCAAAGAGTGATACAAAGTGCCAAAGTAATTAACATGAGCAAACCCCAACCGATTTCACCCCGTTCGGTTCACAAGTTTAGGTTTTTTTTAATGCATAGCGATAAATCAGCGAGTCGGTTGAGCTGATTAATCGATGACTCGCCGATTTCTATGAGTTCGCTAAACCCCAACTGATTTAACCCAGCTAGATTTGGTCAATCCCCGAATTACGATTAACTGCCAATTTTTCACCGCATTAATAACTTAGCTGGTACAATGTGTTTAACAGCTCGAATTAATGGCACACGCCAACACTCATGTGTTTGTGTGCTTGTTATAATGGATTTAAATATAGTAATTGAACAATTTGAGTTATCAACTCGGAAAAAGCATATCTAGGGGCTATACTTTACGGATTCATTTAAAACAAGACATGATGTGTTGTTGAGCACATTATAAGGGAATTTGATCAAACAATTTCAGTTATAAATGTGGCAGAAGCATACCTCGGGGATAAACAATGAGGCGGCAATCCCTATTACCAATTTGAAACCTTTTGCTTTTAACACAAAGTCCAGTGATCTTCCTCTTCTTCAAAAGATCCTTCAACCTTGTGAAATTATCAATTTTCCAAGTGAACTTCCCCATATGCCCATCCAACTTCCTTCCTCCACTCCTCGCTCCAAGCAAACCCCCATTCTTGGAAAACTGACTCGACTCCTTAATGACATGAAATGACGCACTAAAAACAGCAGTATCATCAACCAAAAACCCCGAATCCTGCCCAATAAAATCCGACATTTTCATATAATCATTCCACCCCAAACTCGTATTATCACCACTCTTATTATCCGCCGCAAAACGCCCATACGAGTCCCTATGCATATGATTCAACCCGGGTTTCTGATTCAACACCGACATTCGAAACAAACACCAACAACTCCGATCAGCCAATAACGACTTTTCCGTATCCTTACTCTCCAAACACATTGACAAATACTCAACACTATTAACAGAACTCTGATAAACACTAATCCTCAAATTGCATTCCCCTGCTGGAAAAACCGGGCTCATTATCTTCTGCGTCTTAATCATTTCTTTAAACAAACTAAAATTATGCACCTTCCAAGTGAATTTTCCACTCAAAACATCCGAAACAGGCGAAACAACTATCACCGCAGAAGGGTTCATCAACAATGAGGACTGCATCGACTCATTATTATCCCTGGAGAACGAAACGGACTCATTCAAAACAAGAATATCAGCGGTAATTAACACGGAATCATTCGAATTCAAGAAACCTGATCTGGAATCAAGAATTGTAGTCGAAGGCGTGAAGTCACACCATCCGTGTGATTTCTTCTTCGAAGAGAACCTATGCCAAGAGTCTCTCGCGACGGACTTGGCTTCGTCGTGATGGTTTACGATAGAGAGACGATAGCTTGCAAAACAGTCCCATTTCGAAGAAGACGAACCGCGAGGATCCATGATTTGGAGGTAGATTGAGAAGTAACCTGGAAGAGCTTGTGAATCGCCTTTAGGGTAAACTAAGAGGCGACAGTCATATCCACCGACGTCGAAGTAACGACTCCAGAGTGCCCTAGCTTTCACTTTGGGGAAATTGTGGACCGTCCATCGGCAAATTGCCGAGTGATCTCCTCTTCTCTCCACTGTTACCGATTCTTGTCCTGATACTCCTACTGGTTCGTCTCCTCCTCCTGATGGCATCATCGATGATGATGATGATGATGATTGCGATGAGGAAGAACACGAATAAGAGGAATAACACGAGGATTTTGATTGCTTATTGTTGTTGATGTTATTTTCGAGGGTTATCGAAGACGATGACGGTTGCGGAGGTTCGGTGAAACGAGATGTGATGAGGGAGGGTTGAGGTGATGCGGAGGATGATGAAGCTTGTTCAGTCGAAGATGACGGTGATGACTTCATCTTTGCAAGAAACGAAGCGAATGGAAACCTTCTTCTCTCTGCCTATCTGTGTTTTCTCTCCTCTCCCTCTCTGCTGGGTTTAGAGGAGAGAGTGGTGGCACAAATGAAGAACCAGGGTGCCCTTAACGAAAACTCATATTTGGTATTTATAGTGAGACGAATTTTGTGTGGTTTATGGTGATTCAGTACTTCTGGATGTGTGAGACAACTCTGTTTTAACTGTCTACTTGAGTGATTGTGATGAGGAAGAACACGTGTTGGGATAGGAGGGGGAGTATATCGATTTTGGATGCGATGGGGTCATATAGTAGAAGATGGGGATTAGGTTAGGAGGAAAGCAAGGTCACTAAATTTTAGGTTTATTGCGTTAAGTGAGGAAGAGGGGAGGGCATGTGCATGTGCATTGGATGGAATCTTAGGGTTTTGTAGAGGTTGCATTTAGATGGTGGAGATGGATTGGATATGGGATGATCAAATCATCTTGGCCATTGATTTTACTTACCTACTTGTAATTTTTTTTCTTGTTAGTGAATTTTGCAGGTGGGGTGAATATATATTGTGGATTAGTTTCGATTCAAAGAATATATTTTGTATTTTTTTTAGCTAGGAATATGTGTCGCACATATTGTTGGCTTTGTAATGATTTTTCTAAAAGAGAATTGGATTTTAAATTGTATGAAAATATGTTATTAGGATACGAAAGATGTACATTATTTTTGTATCGAGTGATTTTTGTGTGATCTCTAGTGCTTTGATTTTTGTTGTAAGAGTTATGACTTGTGACCATGTATCGTAACTCATTTAACGTGTTCTATAACAATAATACTAGCTACGATCGTTGGAATTACTCTCATCCTTACAACTATATATATATATATATATATATATATATGTGTGTGTGTGTGTGTGTGTGTATTGTTGTCTTTCAAGTTCGTTAGTATCCCTACAATGATCCACTTATTATTTTTTCTAGCCTTTTTTTTTTCCTTTTTTGACAAAATAATATTGGTTTCTCATGAGTTAAGATATACTTAGTTGTTTCGTCATTTGAAAAATATTAAATATTAATGCCCAATAAAATGATCACATTTTAATGTCAAACGATCGATGCATGAATAAACATTTGTAGATCAAAGAAACGTCAAATTAAATTGAGAAATGCACACAACATCATATAAAGAGGAAACTTTTCTAGTCCAAGAATTGTAGTGGTCATTCTGAACCACCCTCGTATGTAATAAAACTTATTAGTTAATTTATAGTTATTTTTGTCAAAAGTATTTATGAAAATCCATACTAAATCAAAGTAGTATGGTCTGTGGAGTTGTTTCAAAATTGTCATTTAGTCTAAAAGTATTTTTTTGACCAAAAAACTATCAAATTGGAAATTTTTACTTTAACCAAAAACCCACTAACTTGAGCAATTGTTTGAGGTTTATAGAATATGCAACACGCCACCATTATGATTAGCATTAGGATTTGAGAAAGCAAATGCATTGGGATGGTTACGTACAACTTTGTCCCACAAATACAAGACTAAGAGAGATAGCAAAATTACCACCACCTCCTTAATCGCGTGGTATTTCCTTTTGAAAGCTCGTGTTGGATAAATCTCACATTGAATAGACCTTCTGTAAAGCCAGTGATATTGAAAAGACTTTATTTTTTTCTCTGCACAAGCAAATATTTGGTTTATCTTTTTTTTAGGTATTCCATCCCCCTTCATTACACAAACACAACAAAGCTTTAGCGTAACGTGTCCTCCATTTTAAATATTATTAAAATATTTAAGCATGGAACAAGGCTTGAAGCTTGAGTTCATCTTTTTAGAACATTTGTGCGATTGTGCCTAGTTTAGTTAAGGGTTGCTAAACCCTAGCTAATAAGTACAGTAAACTATGTTTTCTCTGGGGAAGTCGAGAAATTGAATACTTAGATATTGTACTCGCTAGACAAATTCAAACTCAAGCATTGAAGGCAAACCTCGCAAGAGTTAGAGAAGGAATGTCACTTGATCAAGATCATGATTCTCCAACAACATGCATTTGAGATAGAGTCCAAGAACCAAATAATTCTTTATGAGTTGATAAGTGTTGAAACAAAACTATATTTGTTGACAACTAGTTTGATAGAACCAACTTCGAAGATAAAGGACGGGAACAATCTTCAATCAATTCAAATTAAACATAATAAAGTCATCATCGACATTGTGGTAATTTATGATGAGCTGCATTAGTCTAAAAAGGCATTGACTACGATTTAAGGCTAACATATGGATTATATATTTTTTTGGATCTTATCATTGTATCTTTTAGAGCTAGAAAAAATATGTTCAAATATTTTTTATCCATGTGTTTTATATATATTATATGTTATTTGGATTTGTCATAGGGAAACGATAAACTTATTTGATAACAACAAAATTTAAATGCTATTAATATTGTTCTCAATGAACACATTGTCCATAGTGACTTTCACATAAAGTTGGGTGCGGAATCAATATATTTGAATAACATAACCTAAGCAAGATTAAAATATAATCATTTACAAAAGAAATTGAAATTGAAAAGTTTGATATATTTTATCCTTATCTCAACTTATGGATCAAACAAATAAAATTATTACATACAAATCTCAACAAATCTAAAAGAAAGACAATTCAATTATTTGTTGGTATAAAATCATACAAAACTTTACAGAAGAAAATTCCTCGCACTATTTTGTATAACTCTCAACATTTTTTTTCTCAAACTCAACTCATTTACAATCAACCAAATGTCATCACCATTTCACATTTCACAACAACTACCGCCACCACCCCCACCCCCACCGCAACCATAATGAAAATGTTATATGTGAATTAGTATAAAAACAATATTGGTTGAGCTTGTAAAATTAATATAAGTTGAGTGGAGAGTTATTGCAAAAATATATTGACTGGATTATAAAATCATGCATATTGGGTTGTGACTTGTGAGTGATTATGAAATTAGATCATTCAAACGCGATCGTGAAGACTCGCCAAAGGCGACAATGCAAGAAGATGAAATGAAATCATGCGCCAATCAAATTTAAAGTCAACTAAGGACGAAGTAAATTCAAGAGACCAAAGTCAAAGATACGAAAACTGATAAAGCAATGTTAAATATTTCAAGAAGGCAAGTAAAAATATGGTTGAAGTCTAAGAAGGTGGATCATGGCTAATGACATTTGAAGACGGCAAAAAGCTTATGAATGGTTAAATTTCAAATGAATTGTCAAAAGCTATTTAGAGGCAAAAATGTGTAGAAATCAATATTCAAAGTTTGAATTTGGGTCATCATCTCATATGAGTGAATATTATCTTATGGAGAATATTATCTCTTTAGACGTGTTTATGTGTTTAAAGGATATGTTCATGTCAAGCACAAGGGCATGTGACTAAGAGAAAACTTTCATTTTAAACAATTGTTTGGGCAACGCAAAATCGACTTCACCCCTAAAGTGTCATTATCAGCAGAAGGTCGCTCTGATAAAGCAAAAATGACGTTATGAATTTAGTCACTCTAAAAAGTAGATTTGAAGACAGTATAGTCAACTTCACCCCTCCAATATCAGTCTATAAATAATTCTATCATCATTTGCCTTCATCAACTTTGGGAGTTCAAGATAAATTTGTTAGAGTTATTTAAGAGCAGCAGGTCCAACAATATCCAGCAAGAACAATAGTGAGTTTCTCCCCATTGTTCAAGATAAAATCTCTTAATCTCTATGTACCATCCTTGAGTAAGCTTTAAAAGAAAAAATAAGAAAAAAAAATAGAGATTTGAGGCTCAAGTTGAAAGCTTAGCCTATATCAAACAACTTCTTTGTTTGAGATATAAATGTCTTAGAGAGAAACCTTCATACTTGTAAAGATAAACCTCACTTCTACTCTATAAAGGAGTGAGAAATCACATCTTAGAATTTCTCTCATCCATCTATTTGAAAATTATCACTAGAAAAACCTATTTGAGTGCTAGCTTGCCTAAACTCAACAACCCTGTGTTGGTTATTGAATCCGTTGAGTGGGCTCATACGAGTAAGTGTCATTATAGATGAATGTAATGAAATTTGTATGAATAGTGTTCTGAATGCCGAATAAGTGAATCATTGAAAGTTAATATTAAATGTTTATAATGAACAATGATCTACAGTGACAATTTATTGTTTCGAAATAAACAAATGAATGTAATGAAAATTTGTATGAATAGTGTTATACAGTGACAATATACGTTAGGAATAAGCAGATTAAATGTTTGTAATATGAACACTGATATAAAGTGACATTCTACTGTTCGGAATGAATAGAGATAATGTTTGTTATGAAATGTATGTATGAACAGTGAAACAATGATAATATAAACAATTATGGACAGTACTAGTGGGAGTGACTACCTGGATGTTGGATGTTGCAGTGGCGGTGGTAAAGATAAACGATGTAGAGAGAAAGAGAAACATTTGGTTTAGAAATAAAGTAAAGATAGGGTTTTTTTTTTCTTTTGCCTCATTTACTTCATTGCTATTTTTATTTTGCTCCCAAAAGTTATTATATTTCAGTCTAATCCCTATCACTTAACGTTCAATTTCAATAAATCAAATCAATGATCCATGTTTAATATTTTATTATTATAAAAAACGTAATTCACCTTTCTTTTCACCCAAATTTTTTTCAGTTGCATCATCTCCACCACTAATTCAGAATCACCACTATCAACTACCTTATTTAATTATTCTTGTGCTTACTCTCCCTTTCTCTTTACTATAGTACATTGTGTTTCTTATTTGTCGATAAAATAAGGTTTTGGTTGTAACAAATTCATTTGATGAAATTCAAGGTGGGTTCAAGTTTCTGAGTATTTTTGGGTTATTTCATTGAAAATGTTTGGATTAATTTTTTTTTTAATTGTTTGTGCTTTGCTATTGGTGTTGGAATTTAGAAATAGAAAATTTTGATTGAAAAGTCAAATATATGAAATCTGGTCAAACAATGTTAAAGATTCAAGAAAACAAGTCAAAAGATGGTTGAAGTCCAAGAAGGTGAATCATGGCTACTGACATTTGAAGACAAGAAAAAAAAAAGAGCTTATGGATGGCTAAATTTCAAATGAATTATCAAAAGCTATTCAAATGCAAAAAATGTGTAGAAACCAATATTCAAAGTTTGAATTTGGGTCATTATCTCACATGAGTGGATATTATCTTATGAGAATATTCTCACTTTAGACACGCCCGTGTGCTTAAAGAAGATGTTAATGTCAAGCACAATGACATGTGACTAAGAGAAAACTTTCATTTAAGACAATTGTTTGGGAAACGCAAAATCGACTTCACCCCCAAAGTGTCACTGTCAGCAAAAGGTCGTTCTGATAAAACAAAAAAACGTTCTGAATTTAGTCATTATGAAAAACAGATCTGAAGACAGTGAAGTTGACTTCACCCTCCAAGATCAGTCTATAAATAGACGTATCCTCATTTGCCTTCATTAACTTTGGGAGTTCAAGATAAACTTGTTAGAGTTAGTCAAAAACAATAAATTCAACATTATCCAGCAAAAAGGATGACAAGTTTTTTCCCACTGTTCAAGAGAAAATCTATTTATTTCTTCATACCATCATTGAGTAAGCTTCAAAAGCAAAATAGAGATATTTATGACCCAAGTTGAGAGCTTAACTTATATCAAACAACTTTTTTGTCTGCGATCTAAAGACCCTAGAGAGAAACCTTCATACTTGTAAGGATGAACATCACTTCTACTATATAAAAGAGTGAGAAATCCTATCTTAGACTTTCTCCCATCCATCTATTTGACAATTATCACTGGAAAAACCTATTCGAGTGTTAGCTTGCCTAAACTCAATCAACCCCATGTGGCTTATTGAGTCAAATGAGTGGGCTCGTACGAGTAAATGTCAATGGTGATATCAAGTAAGTGATCAAATTAGAATGTGTTGCATTCTATGATGGTCTGATCAATGAATATTTGACTCTTGTGGAGTACGAACATAAAACCAAATGCTATTTCTTGAATCCCAAGCACACTTCCGTAAAATTTGATTGTGGTTGCATCGCACGTGACTGCCAAGGTATATGTAAGACTCGCGAAGCAGAATACTTAGATTCGAGTCAGAGAGTATGACGACTTGACCTTGCAAGGTTGTGGACTGTTGTTTGAGAGAGTAGTTTTTTTTTTATCAATATAATATAAGTTTGAGGCTTGCAAGCCTTTTCCAAGAGGAAGTAATTTGTTGGGGCCAATCAAAATCCGACTTTGGTGAATTTCGTTATATATGTATGGTATTGTCTATTTTCCTCTTTTTACATGTTTTGCATGTTTGTTTATCTCAATCTCTTTGGTATTTCATCTTCCATGTTTACAAATCATAATTTAGTTTGTTTTTATTTGTGCATCAAGTCTTGGATCCACTTTGTAAAGTATTTCTTTATAATCAATTTTTAGATTCCAAGACTTGTAAGACCACCAAGAGTCCCAGACCAAGAAGTAAATCATTTTATTCTCTTTCTCTATCTTTGATAGTTTCATAGGTGCTAAGGGCTAGGAAATTATTTTGAATTAGGAGTTTATATAAATGTTCATATAGTCTACTAACCTTTGGATTATTCTGCAAAAGTTTTTAAAATTAAAAAAAAAAGACATTAAAAAAATATTCACCCTCTTTTAGTACATTCACAACGACTACCACATATCTTAGGGCACTCGTGAGTGATACTTTAGAGTTATCACTGCACTTTCCCATACTACCACTAGTACATTCACAATGACTACCACACCAACCCCACCTTACAGTTGCAATCACCGCTACCAATAATATTGCCACCTTCACATCCACAATCACAACCACCACTGCCACCATGACATAACCACCACAACCACAACTACCATACATCCACTATAATCACCACCATCTTCACAACCATTGTCGTCAACCTCACCACAACCATCATATCGTAACCACCATCACCAACACCTTCATAATTGCAGCCACAATCACCATAACATAATTGATTCAATATGAGAAATGATATTGTAATTGATTGCAACTATTTCACTTTGTAATGATTGCAAGATTATTTTATTTGGGTATTAACATTGGTATTTGAATATATGGGTTTTATAATTTCATTGGATGTCATTCATTTGTTGATTTTTTTATTTAATTAAAAACAAATAAAATTTTACATATTTATTTTTGTAAAAAAAAATTTGTAACACGTCAATGTGTTGCTAATATTTGAACAATGTAACATGATACAGTGCCTTTAACAACATTGGACAACTGTTACAAAAGTTGAAGGTTGTAACACGTCGATATGTTACTAATATTTGTAATGCCATGATTTGCAATATTTTTGTGGTGTTGCAAAGTTTTTTAGTAACAAAGTTAATGTGTTACAAATTGCCATTTATGGTGTAGTGTAACCACCTTCGAACCAAATATAACCACCACTTTCATAGCATAATCATTGCCATGTACCTTCACATTATTCGCAACCGCCGTAGTATATAACCACCACTACTACAAATATCATAGAATAACCACCACCACCACCGCCTTTACAAAGATAGCTTAGCACCGCATTACCATCAACACCGTCAACAACATTACAACTTAATCCTCACTACCACTATCACACCACAACTGCCGCTCATTTCCACCGTGACATAAACATCATAATAACCACCACCTCCACCTTCATAATGAGAGCCCACCACTGTCATCATCAACACCTTCAACACTATTATAACATAATCTCCACAACTTTCACAGCCACCACCACCATAGAATAACCACCAAAAGATAGCCCACTACTGTCATCATCACGAACAACTTCAACACCACTATAACATAATCCCCACCACCACCACCAACACATAAACCATACCTCAACCACAACACTGTCATATCACTTCCACCCACAACCACCATTGTCACCATTACCTGCAACCACCATCACACAACCATAAACCAAATACTCATAAAACCTTGCATTCAATTTCTTTTAAGTATGTCAAGTAACGATAAAGTAATGTATTTTGCCTAATACATCATTTTATAGTATATATGTGAATGAAATCTCAACATTTTTAAAAAGTACATCAAGTATTTTGTACAAACTAAGATATAAACTACTATAACAAGATACAAACAAATTGTTGAAATGGCTTCAATTGAGTTTGAACACGATACTTGCAATACCATCCACCACCAATCCAACACTTGACACAGTACAATCAATATTGTTCATAGATCAAGTCTAACAGACCTGGTTTGCTTGCCTGGCCGGCTTATTTACACTTGTTGTCCATTCTCTTTAAAACACAACCACAACACACTTTAACTATGAGGGACAAAAGAGTAAATTTAGCCAGCCAGGCAAGCAAACCAGGCCAACTTACCAGGCCGACTAGAATTTTCGTTGTTCATAATGCACAAAACTATCATAAAACACTAAATGTTGTTTTCCATTAACGAGAGTTAGCATAATTAAGGTGTTCATAATGTCATATGTGGAAAATCTTTAAACTAAATCACCAATGTGTAAGGCATTATCCATAGTTGTTCATTCATTGTTTCTCGATTTGGTTGACAAAAAAATTGTTGTATGCACCTAGGATTGTTGTTGAATTACTTGCATTCGACATAATTTGTATAGGCCTTTGAAATTGTACAAGTTTGACCTGAGTTGAATTTATGGCAAACATTTGGTTGTAATCATGTTGAATTTCATCTGGATTTGAGTTTACAAATTCTGTTGATGATTTTTTTTTTCAAACCTCTGATATGGAGGTGCAATTTTAGGATGCTAGACCTTTATTACTTGTCCAAAAAAGATACAAAATGAGGGTATGTTACAACTTTACCCATGAAAAATTGAAAACTGAAGAGTTGAATACTGGCTATAAAATGTTGTAGACGTACAACAATTCAATGCTTAGTTTTGTCATAAATATTCGTAACAATTATTTTTTAAACCAGTAATAAGTTAAAGAGTAGAAATTTACCAAGTGGTCAACGTTTGTGTTCAATACATCACATTCATGAGATTGCTACGCGTTGAAACAATTTGTTATAATAAAATAAACAACCATATCCAAAGTTTAACTAAATATAAAATTAAAATAAATTATTTCGTTAAACCTAAAAATTTACCCAAATACCTGTAAACATCGAATAAATTTTACTGGAAGTTCGAAATCAATAAACATTGCTAATTTTATATATTTACTAGTTGATTATTGCGCGATGCTACCCTGAAGAGAGGGGAAAAATCAATATACATACTAAAAAACACATTCACAAAACTTAGTGTCGATATAAGAAATTACAAATAGACTATATATGAACATTTGTTAATTAGTCAACTAAGAATATACCCTTTATTATGTAAGAAATTAATCTAGAAAAGAAACCTTACTGCAAATATTCTTGTAAGCTCCGAGTAAGGACCCAACAGATCCACCTTGGATAATGGTGTTGTAGGATTGTGCCATCGAATCAAATAAGCATTTGCCTATAAATTATTCAACATATATTTTTTTTAAAGCAACATGAGAATCTAATTAGTTGGTAATTCATTTTTTTTATTGTTTGTTTTTTAATAAACCTACGATACAACGAGTAAAGATTTGGTCGCAATATTTAATTATCATAAAGAGATTTACAAAAATGCATGAAAGATACAACTAATTTATGAGGCAAAAACTCTTCATGGCTTTGAATACAAATTTGCCAAGATAATATATGAGAATGCACAAAAAATGCTAATAATGTGTTTGAGGAAAAAATGTTAAATATAATAACAAGTATAATCACAACAAATAAAATATAAACATTTTTGAGGTAAATATGAGGGCACCCCTACTCTCTTGAAAAACAAGAAGTTTTGAGTGTTCACTTCTTTGAATAACTTTTTAATATTCTAACATAATCATTCCAAAAGAAGGGTCTATAAATTCGTTCGGCATGTCAAGTTGCATAAATTCAGTGATAAACACACACTCGAATTTGGTTTTACCCAATCTAAGGAAGAGTTTCAAAGTCGTCTATGTTAATGAGAGATATATTGAATTTTTTTAATTTTTTATACATATACACAACATGTTAAACTTTGTGATGAGTAATCATATTTGTGAATCCACTATTTAGTACATTAATAAAATAAAATTCTTACCATGACATTTCTTTTGTGGATAATCACAAAAATGACATTCGTGATTCAACAATATCCTGGAGGGAAACATTTTGCGATAAGCATGTATTGACAGAGTAATTGATCAATTTATAAGGAGAAAAAAAATGAAAAATATATCAAACCCATACTCCGTTTTTGAAAAGAAAAAAAAAAATTGAAGTGTGACACACAATGTGAAAAGGAAAAAAGAAAGACAATTTGATGCCAATTCTATATAAAATTTTACAACATAATTTGAGTTGTGAATACCATTTATCAAGATAACTTAAATATTCATAATTATAAAATTATCATTTGAGAAAGTACATATAACATTAAATTTACAAATTTGAGAATATTGCATCTTTTAATTTTGCATCTTAATTATGTTATTTTTCTTCTTTAGTTAAGGATACATAAATATGAAGTTTGTTAATTATAAAAGATTACTGAGGTCAACAAAATCAAAACGAATACAACAATAATATCCTCAACTCCTTCCCCTGCACATTACACCCAATTAATTTAAAAATATAATGAACAACTTGAAGTATTAGGTATGTAAATTTCAAATCTCAAACCCTCAAATAACCACCCTCAACTTGAAGTATTAGGTATATAAATTTCTTAACCACTCATAAATTATTTTCTTAACAATTCTTTAGTATGGATAATGTGACTGCTCACTTTCACCTACATGTAATATTGAGCTTGAAATATTTTGCATGTAATTGGTAAACACAACCTTTATATTGGATATTAACAATGAACCTTTATCCTTTGACAATGTGTGTGTGTTTGCATGTGATTGGTAAACACAACCTTTATTTATATGTGTGTGTGTGTGCGCGCGCATGTTTACTAAAACGACAAATTAAAGTTTCTCAAGAGATTACAAACCTTAGTAAGCATTTAAGTCTCGAACATGTGTAGCTTGGTAGGGTTGTATGGATTTTCTCATGCATGACTAGCTTTAGTCGTGCGTTTTAATATAAATTGACTGAATTTAGTTATTTGTCCAGAAATTCAACTAAAAGTGCACGAGCTGGACCAAAGTCAAGTGTTATGGTCGAGTGGTTAGGGCTATGTAGGTTTATCCCTTAGTTATAAAAACTCAACTCGCTTTCCAAAAAAAAAAATCATTTATTTTTATAAACATGACTATAATCAACTTAGTTTGTAATTAGTTATCCACAATAAGCAATAAAATAGAGAGTAGCGAGATGATAATGATGGAAAAGGAGAAAGAGAGAGAAATAAATGAGAAGTTGTTGATAGTTGACTCGAAGAACTACATGTCGTGCTTGAAGTAGAAAACAGGAAATAAATTAAATTTTTTTAATCATTAATCGAGAAAAAAAGTTTCGAATTATAAAGATTTTATTATTTTATCGAAAAACTCCCATGATCAATCGTGACAAGTAATATTTGAATGAAATTTTCAATACATCTATCTCAAAAGTAAAATAACGGTAATTACGCATTCATTTTTCATCTATTAATGATCAAACATAATTTGTCAAATTCATGTCTAATCAATCGTCATATTATGAAAAATATAAATAAATCAACAACATTATTCTTAAATCTTTAGCGAAAGTATATGCCGTTCCCCATCGCCTTCATATCTCTCCCCCTTTTCTCTTGTTGTTTATATTACCGACCTTCAATCACAACATTGTTATACATATGCTATCACAATCACATATATCAACAAAAGTTCATCGACAAAACATTTACATCATAAGATGACTCACCATACATTAGCTCGAGATACGTGCGCTCACGATGGTGAGCCATGTGGTGGCTCTCATATAAGCATGGAGTGTGCTTCTCCAAAAACTTCCAGAAAGCTAAACCAAATCTCATTTTCTTCTTCTTCTCCTTCTCCAAATCTCATCAATAATTCCCCCAATTCGAAACCCTAGCTCCGATTCCCATAATGAGTTCACTCAGATAGGCAAGGTAAGGAAGAAGCCGATCTTGGTCTTGGTCGATCACTTCAACTGAGAGGCGATTACGATTGCTTGAAGACAGTTGTAGAATTGTTGGAGAGTGAGAGAGAGATGGCGATACTGTATGCGATAGTGGCGAGGGGATCGGTGGTCTTGGCGGAATTCAGTGGGACTGCGACGAACGCCAGCTCGATTGCACGGCAATTATTGGAGAAGATACCCGGAAATGAAGACAGTAATGTTTCTTATTCTCAAGATAGATATATTTTCCATGTGAAGAGGACTGATGGACTCACTGTTCTTTGTATGGCCGACGATAGCGCTGGAAGTAAGTGTTTTTGATCAATTGATTAAGTTCAGTTTCAAAATTTGGTTCTTATTGGTTCTTGATGCAGTTCTTTTAGTGGGTATGTTTTGAAATTATGCTAGAAGTTTGGAATTGTTAGCTTGTGTGATAGATTTATGGGTATTTGTAGTTAGGTGATGAAGGTGGTCTTTTGCCCGTCGATTGTAGATAGTGCAGGCCCCATTTGGTTTGGGAGTGAGAAGGGGGAAGGGAGTTGAAGCATTATTAGTTTATTGGTTAAATTTTAACTGAATTTGGAACTTCGAGCAGCAGGTAAGGATGATTGGTTTAGGAGGATTCGGTGAGATAGGATTCCTGTATTGACTTGTTACAAGCTCATTCTTCGTCTTGGCGATTTGAAGTTTGTGGTTTTTACTTTGATTTTTCTTAGTCTGTTGGGTTTGTGAAACAATTGAGTGATCGTAGTTTGTGATAATAAAATTCTGAGTTTGTTTGATACTTGTAAGTGGATGTGTGATTCGTTGAAGTGTTTATTTTGAATAAAGCTTCTTCGTTATAGACGTCAAGAAATTGGGTTTAGGATTTCCCCCCGAATCCTTCCTTTAAACCCTAGTTTAGAAATTTGGGTTCTAAGACTGAATTTGTGGGCTTGGTGGATGCTAATATAGTGGGAATAATGGACTCTTGCTAGTCTCTTTCAAGCACATGGAGGATACCGTAATTTTGAAAACAACATGATTTTTGGGGACATCTACCATTGGAGATGCTCTAAAGCAAGCTCAAACGCCAATTATGGCAATTGTTTGGGCTGAGAGGATTTAGGCCAAGCTAGACACACAAAATAATTCTGCTAATGCAGGACTTTTCTGTGTGTCTTGCTCAATTGATTTATTTGACCCTATATTTAAGGGTAAATACTATAACTTACGGTTATTTGCACCTCCAAACTTATTATTTAACTAGTTTTTTGAGATTTGTTGAATAGCCCATTGGAGTACATCCACCCGCAACCTCAAATTGGTTCTCCTTTTTGAACTTGAGCTCTCCGTTGGAGATACTCTAAGTTGGCAAACTCATGGCATAAATATTTCTGAAATTTTGTTGAGTACCTGGAGATTTAATGAATAGTTGTCTTAGCGGTATACCTTGTTGCTGGTATTGTTCCACTCCTTGAAAACATTTTATAGAATTACTCAAAGCATTTAGATCCTAGGAAGAGTGGTCATGAAAAGTCAAAAATTATGTTTTTCTCAAGTGGGAATTATACGAATTTTGCAACTCTCCGCCTCCATCGATCTATATTGTTGGAACAAATCCTTTCAGAATCAGATGTGTTACTCAGGAGCTTTGCATTTATGAGGTTTTCTCACACAGTTTTACGAGTCCATCTTTGGCATTACATTGATATTTGAACTTCAGGCATGTTATAGGCAGTAATTTTGTGAAGATGCTTAAATCTAGTGGGTCAATATAGTTACTGTCCTGGATCTATATTTTGTAGACGATCCACAGAAAGTGAGTCAGATGGAAAAGGCGTGCCTTCTAGCAGTTTGGAATCCATATTCTCATTTTGAAGTTATTTGCACATTCTTTTGTGAGAAGAGTCAAACTCTACTGAGAAGGATAACGAGTAATTATGGAACCGCCAAAAAGTCGTGGAAATGGACACCCTTGAAACTAAAATGAGAGGAGTACATGTATCATGGGAAGGTTAACACCTCCAAGAGGTAATCTCTAGTCAAGGAGACACCTTCAAACACTCGCTTGTTCCTTTCTTCACAGGTGACCCAAACAATCGCATAAGCGACCACAAAACACTTCCATAGAAAATGCCTAACATGTAGTTTAAATTTCTTAGCGTCAATTTGTCATGCACAAGACTGACTACAAAGCCAAATTGATCTCGATCAAATGTAATTGATGGACATGCATCATTATAATGAAGGGATCGGTCAAGGTTTTCGTCAATTCAAATGGTTTTAATGGTTTAGTACCATGTTTACGATGAATGGCTAGGTCAAGGCACTGATCAAGCCAAGTTTGTGTTTTTCTTTTTCTTTGCTGAGGATGTGAATTATTTTTCTTGCCACTGTGATTATAATATGGGATTCATATTAAAAATTATTGTTTTCTTGCAGGGAGAATCCCTTTTGCATTTCTCGAGGACATACATGGAAGATTTGTGAAGACTTATGGCCGTGCAGTTCATTCAGCTCTTCCGTATGCCATGAATGATGAGTTTTCAAGGGTCCTGAGCCAACAAATGGAATACTATTCAAATGATCCTAATGCAGATAGGATAAATCGATTAAAAGGTGAAATGGGTCAGGTGAGGAGTGATTATCCTTATTTGTTTTTAAGGGTCCTACTGTCTACAGAACTTGATAAATATTAATAATTTTTTAATACCCATGGAAACTTAGGTGGTAATGGGGAAGTTAATTGAAAATGTTACTGACTGCACTTGATGTCAGAATTATCTTCATGTTGTTTTCTGTTCATTTTATAAAATGTGCTAAAAATGATTGCAATATAATAAAGTGAGTTTGCTCCCACCATATGTTTTAAAGTTATAATTTGAGCTGTTTGCTTGCATCAAATTAATAAACGTTGGTACAACTTTATAGGTGCGCAATGTGATGATAGAGAATATTGATAAAGTTCTAGAGAGAGGCGATCGGTTGGAGTTATTAGTTGATAAAACTACAAACATGCAAGGAAATACGTTTCGCTTCAGAAAGCAAGCTCGCCGTTTCAAGAGCACGGTGTGGTGGAGAAATGTCAAGCTCATGTATGTATCTGAACCCAAGTTACTTGGATCTATATCTCAATATGATCTTATTGTAATTCATTTTAAGGAAGCATCTGTATGGGGAACCTAGTAAAGGTATATGGGCACTCTCTTGTTGATCAGCAAAATGTAGAATACTACACTAACTGAACAAAAATATGTAATGATGTAGTGGTGGTTATGGGAGGAGGCTAATGTCTACACTATAAAAACAGTCACAGGAATACTTCTAGTCCATAGGAAGGGAAGAAACAAATGTTAATCTTTGGTCTCCAGTCGTCCATCCAACATAAATTCATGATCTAAATGCAGCACCCTAACATTAAGGAGGAGTAGTAAAGTCCCTCATGGTAAGCTAGTTAAGTAGGTCACCTGCCATAGGGAAGATAATCTTGGATTTCCTGTATTTATTTGGAGTATGGGAAGTAAAAACGTGTACTTATTTCTATGATGACCTCCTTTTCATTCAGATTTACCCTTATTAAAAAGTGAGTGTTCTGAAGTTTTTAATGCAACGGACAATGCTCTTAGGTCTGGGCTTTTCATTTTGAGAGTTACAGTGAAGGAAAACTTAGTGGAATCAGAATCTTCAGATCTGGATGGCAAGGAAATAATTGCTAAGAATCAATTGCAGGTGACCCTGTGTTAAATAACTAAATTTGTTAGAACACCCTTAGGAAACCATACCATCCAAAGGTTACTATAGCATGTTCAACTATTTTTCTTCAACAACAGGAGAGGGTAACGAACTTAAAACCAGTATATAAAGCATTCTGGTGACTCTCTGCAAAGCTAATCCGCTTTCTGCTAATTGTAGACTACATCACTCTATTTTGACACAATATCATTTTTCCATGCTAACCAAAGGGAGATTCGTGTACTTAATTTTTTGGTTTGACGCCCCTAACTTAACTTTCAAATTTATTTTAAAAAAAAATTGTTTGGTGACCCCAACCATAAAAGAAATTTAATTAACAAATTGATCAAAGCCTTAAAAATATGACTTAGGGATTCCTAAATTCATTGATAAAATACCAATTAAATCAATGGCATACAAAATGATCCACTAAACCTCAAACTTTCTTATTTCAATTTACATAAAAAATACAGAGATGAACTCGACATCCTTATGTTTGACTCACTCGTTACTTGTAAGTAGGATCATAATTAAAAAAAAATCTAACATATTAATTTAACATGAAATACAACCCAACAAAATGTGTATTTTATTGGTATCTCATAAAAGGTACTTATTACATACTTTAGGTTGGTGCAACAAAGACAAACATTTCTAAATATTGGTGTTACAAAGAGTTGGTACAACTAAGCTAAATAGTCGGATACACGTAGCAAGTCTCTTACTAAATTGCCTTGACCAGACAATAAAGTTTCTTGTTTCTTATTGGTTTTTCATACAAAAAGTGTAAAGTGATTTGGAGTCCTTGAGAGGAGCTCCTCACTAGACATTTTTTGAGCAATTTATTTAGGTAATTGCTACTAGAAATCTAGTTGTTTGGCTAGGTTTCACCAACTCTTTGTTGCACCACCATTTTACTACGTTTTTTTTTTGTTAAACTAACCTAAAGAAGTAACACAAACTTACCCATTTTGAGTTGTCCTTTTTCAATATATACCAATTGAAATAGTTTATGATCAATTTTTTTTTTTTACAAAATTCTAATGTTTTGAATTTAATTAGTGCGGAATAACTTGTTTTAGGGTAAACAAACGTGGTAGGGTACACAAAGTATTTTTGAAAAACAAATTTAAAAGGTAAGGTTAAGGGCGTTGAGCCACATAGTTGGGTACTGTACAAGTAGCCTTTTATTTATCTTGGATCAATGCTTACCAAAATCTTTATTTCTCTTATTGACTTTCACGCTGCCAGGCCCTGGGAGCAAAAACAAAATTTCTATTTGATAAATTTCTTGATTTTACTAATTTATTTATATTTATATGTTTTTTTTCTGCTTAAGCATATCAAATTCTTGAGTCTCTTCGACATTGGAGGTTTTGCTGTAAAAGATGGGTATACTTGAACAGAGTCCATGAGTCATGATGCATGTATGTACTTGACCTAAGAACTCTTGATTAGCATATCTCTCCTTCAGGAGATATTACGTACTCTAGGCAAAGTCAAAAGTTTGGTTCCTTGCAACCTGGTGCCTTCTTCATCAAATCTGAAAGACCCATGTTGATCATTCTAGTTTTATACCTATCCAATCAGGGAAACTAGTAAAACCAGGGAGGCACCAGCACTATTTTTAAAGTTATTTGGAACTTGGAGATGAACTCGACATCCTTATGTTGACTCACTCGTTACTTGGTGATCATAAGTAGGATCATAATTTAAAAAAAATCTAACGTATTAATTTAACATGAAATACAACCAAACAAAATGTGTATTTTATTGGTATCTTGTAAAAGGTACTTGTTACATACTTTAGGTTGGTGCAACAAAGACGAGCATTTTTAAATATTGGTGTTACAAAGAGTTGGTGCAACTAAGCTAAATAGTCGGGTACACGTAGCAAGTCTCTTACTAAATTGCCTTGACCAGACAATAAAGTTTCTTGTTTCTTGTTTCTTATTGGTTTTTCCTACAAAAAGTGTAAAGTGATTTGGAGTCCTTGAGAGGAGCTCCTCACTAGACATTTTTTTGAGCAATTTATTTAGGTAATTGCTACTAGAAACCTAGCTGTTTGGCTTGGTTGCACCAACTCTTTGTTGCACCACCATTTTACTACGTTTTTTTTTTGTTAAACTAACCTAAAGAGGTAACACGAACTTACCCATTTTGAGTTGTCCTTTTTCAATATATACCAATTGAAATAGTTTATGATCATTTTTTTTTTTTTTTACAAAATTCTAATGTTTTGAATTTAATTAGTGCGGAATAACTTGTTTTAGGGTAAACAAACGTGGTAGGGTACACAAAGTATTTTTGAAAAACAAATTTAAAAGGTAAGGTTAAGGGCGTTGAGCCACATAGTTGGGTACTGTACAAGTAGCCTTTTATTTATCTTGGATCAATGCTTACCAAAATCTTTATTTCTCTTATTGACTTTCACGCTGCCAGGCCCCGGGAGCAAAAACAAAATTTCTATTTGATAAATTTCTTGATTTTACTAATCTATTTATATTTATATGTTTTTTCTGCTTAAGCATATCAAATTCTTGAGTCTCTTCGACATTGGAGGTTTTGCTGTAAAAGATGGGTATACTTGAACAGAGTCCATGAGTCATGATGCATGTATGTACTTGACCTAAGAACTCTTGATTAGCATATCTCTCCTCCAGGAGATATTACGTACTCTAGGCAAAGTCAAAAGTTTGGTTCCTTGCAACCTGGTGCCTTCTTCATCAAATCTGAAAGACCCATGTTGATCATTCTAGTTTATACCTATCCAATCAGGGAAACTAGTAAAACCAGGGAGGCACCAGCACTATTTTTAAAGACCCAGTTTTATCTGCACCCCGCCTATCTTGTGGATCTGATTGATGATTATCATCAATTTGATGTACCAAAAACTTTTGCATTGCAAAGGATATGATCTGCACGCTTTTTGGAAGTTTACAAGTAAAGGGGTGTCCTCTCATTGTTATTTTGTGGGTACGTACTGATGCATGAGAACAAGACCATTAGGTTTCTCATAATAGTTTCTGATGTGTTATACTTGTGCCTTTTACCAATTATTTCTCAGAACATCTCTCTCTCTCTCTCATCAAAATCTCACAGTTAAATATTTTGTATCTTGCAGTGTAGCATTGATAATCCTACTCTTGATTGTCATTTATGTCGTGCTCGCGTTTGTCTGCCATGGAGTGACTCTGCCATCTTGCAGGAAGTGATGACGGCATTCCATGTTCCATGTTGAGTGATATATTGGTTGGATTTAGATCTGCTTCTTGTTCGTATCTATTCAATTGGTTGCGTGGAAGTGCTCAGCAGTGTGTGATGTCATGAAAGCATGACCTAAATAACTTATATATTTTGAAGAAGTTAATTTTTGTCTCAGTATAATATAGATGTCAATTGTTTGCGTCTTTCTTGTTAAGGACATACATTGAAGAATTATTCAAAAAGTTAGTGCTTTTGTCATTTTATTGGCTTTGTGCTATGTCATCAGTAAGGTGTCTTCTTTCTCAATTAGACAATTTGCATTGATCATTCAAACAGGTTAAACCATGCATATGATGCTTTCCTCTGCAATTGTTATGGAATCACAGTTCAATATGTTATATCTTGGAGCTTACTGAAGACAGTTGTGTTAATTATTGCATGGCTGTAATCTATCCGTGAAATTGATTGGATGGTTAGCGTTTCAAGAGTCACATTGTGAAATAATTAGCCATGCCTTGTCGGAGACGGGCTAATTATCCTTGGTAAGATTTTATTTATTTATTTATTGATCTAATCAAGAAAATTTCCAGCAGATAATTGTTGCATTTTTCCCCCACAATTTCAACATAATTAGTGGCTTGAAATATAAGAAAAGCACAGATCTGGATTACAATGAAAATTCGTAGTTTTGCTTCTGAAACTGTGATGAATTTTTGGCCTCTGAGACTTGTTCGTCAGGTTGTTGAATGCTCGTTTTGGTTTACATCTTGAATGCACAGATCTTGAATGCTTGTTTTGGTTTACAATGATAATTGAATGCTTGTTTTGGTTTACATAATCACTGTTTGATCTTAGCAAACTTCAATGTATAGTTGGAAGAACACCTTGGGATTTTGGGTTGCTTGCTTGCATTCCATTAATCTTCTTCTTTTGGCCGATGTATGGAGGAAAGAGATTAGTTAACTGTTAGTCAACTAACTTTCGAGTCATTTGTATTAAAGACTTGCAATGTGGTAGAAGAAATGGGTTTTTCGCTTTTCACCTTCCATTTAATAGGGACTTCATGTACTCTTCTTCATCAATGAATACTACTTGGATGTATATTTTCCGGCCTTTTCAGTCACTAACTTGTTTTTTATTGGCATTTCTCACTCACTAGCATATCACTTGGGTAACAAAAACTACCAACGCCAACTCAAAAGATTGCGGGATGATCTCTTGGAGGCGTTTTTTTGGTTAGTCAGAGTGATAGGAAAGGTTACAAAAGAGTTTGTCCGGGGATGTCTGCAGTAAGTATTCTTGTTCTTTCTTGGTCCAATTGCTTTACTTTGGCAATAACATTGTATGTTTTTGGTTCTTGTTGATCTTCGTACTGTGTGCCTGTTTTGAAATTCTAAGAGCACTTCAGGATTGTTGTTGGTTTAGTAGTATTTGATGGTGGGTGATTGTATTTTTATGGCGAAATGACTTTTGTAAAGGTGTTAGATTTAGCTGATCATAGCCACTGCAGGGCCCAAAAAGACTACAATCAGGGTCTTGAAATAAAACCTCAACAATCAGCTCCTCCTCCTTCCCTTCCCTCTCAATGAAGTCATGCACACGCAGCCGTCGCACAAACACAAAAACCGCAGCCTCATTTTTTTTTCCTGCTTTTATAAAGCATCAAACAACCCTAATAATTTCTCTTCAGGGCCTGGTCCACCCTAATGGGTTGGACCTAACCCAACAAATCTCCCCCTCCAGACCATAAGGGGGAACCATAACTTAAGTACATTAGACCATTCCAATGAGCTCTTTACAGAACTCATGTTTCTCTTTAGAAACCACTTTTGTCATCATGTCGGAAGGATTTTTGTTAGTGTGAATCTTCTGAAGTTGGAAACAATTATTTTCAAGCACATCAATTATCCAATGGTAACGAGTATTAATATGTTTGGAACGCCCATGGCATGTGGCATTCTTGCTCAGCTTTACGACATTCTGACTGTCACAATGCACAACATATTTATTTTAATTCACACCCAATTCCTTGAGTAATATTTTCAACCATAGTATTTTCTTCCCTGCTTCAGTAATGACAATGTATTCGGCTTTAGTCGTTGACAAGGCAACACACTTTTGCAATCTAGACTGCCAAGATACAGCTCCCCCTGGCAAAGTGAAAACGTAATCTGAAGGATACCTCTTCCTGTCAAGATCACCTGCCATATCTGCATCTGTGAACCCTTCCAATACGACTCTTGAATTACCAAAGCTTTGAAGTACCATTCAAGTACCTCATAATCCATTTAACTGCATACCAATTTTTTTTCCCTGAATTATCAAGATACTGACTCACAACACCAACTGCTTGAGCAATATTTGGTTTTGTATAAACCATCACATACATCAAACACCCTACCGCAGAGGAGTATGAAATACATGTCATCTCCTTCTTTTATTTCTCAGTCTTAGGAGACAACTTGACATTTAACTTGAAGTGATTAGCAAGTGGAGTGCTCACGGGCTTAGCATCATTCATGTTGAACCTTTTAACCATCCGTTCAACATATTTTTCTTGTGACAACCACAACTTCTTAGTTTTTCTGTCACGTACAATCTTCATTCCCAAAATGTGTTGAGCTGGCTCCAAGTCTTTCATATAAAAAAACATAAACAAATATTTTTTCAACCTGCTAATCATATCAACATCTTTTCCAACAATTAGCATACCATTAACATAAATCATGAGAATAATGAAGCTACTGGGCAAAAAATATCTGACATAAACACAATGATCTAGAAGTGTTCTCTTGTACCCATAACCCACCATAAATGATTCAAACTTCTTATACTACTGTCTTGGAGCTTGTTTCAACCCATAAAGACTTTTCTTCAATTTACAAACCATATGTTCTTTCCCTTTCACTTAAAAACCCTCTAGTTGTGCCATGTAAATTTCTTCATGCAAGTCTCCATGAAGAAACACAGTTTTAACATCTAACTACTCAATCTCAAGATCCAGGCTAGCTGCAAGACTCAACACTAATCTAATAGAGGTCATCTTCACAACTGGTGAGAATATCTCATCAAAGTCTATCCCCTTCTTTTGCGCAAAGTCTTTCACCACTAACCAAGCTTTGCGTTTCACATTTTTTCCATCACCATCATTTTTTCACTTGTACACCCATTTGTTATTCAAAGGTTTTCTACATTTTGGAATCTCAACTAACTCATAAGAACCATTCTTATGCAAGAAATTCATCTCATCTTGCATAGCCTTCATCCAATTATTTTTATCTTTATGAGCTAGTACTTCTTGCAAAATTTCTGGCTCACCTTCTTCTGTAAGCAAAGCATACTCAAAATCGGAGTACTTCTTTGATGGTTGTCGCTCTCTAATAGACCTTCTTACCCGAGGCTCTACTATTTCTTGTTGAAGGGGTTACTTTTCTTGCTCAATTTCATCTGTTTGTACATGATGATCACCAACAACTTCATTTTCAGGATTATGGTCACCTACTATATCATTTGATTCCCAATTTTCAACATGCGACGAATGAAGAGGAAGTGGGGTAAGATCTGGTACCTCACTCTCTGTTTGCTTGGGCTTTTCAACTTTCTCAAAATCTACAATGGTAAGATCTTCATAAAAAACCACATCTCTGCTTGTAACAATCTTCTTATTCTCAGGGTCCCACGATTTGTATCCAAATTATTCATCTCCATAGCCAATGAAAGTATATGGAAATGCCTTCTCATCAAGCTTTGATCTTTGTTCCGTGGGTACATCAACAAACACTTTACACCCAAACACCTTCAGATGAGAGTATGAAATATCTTTACCTCTCCACACTCTTTCTGGACTATCACCATCCAAAGGAACTGAATGAGACATGTTGATGAGATAACAAACAGTACGAGCAGTTTCAGCCTAAAACACTTTCGGCAACCTAGCCATGTGAAGCATGCATCAAACCCTTTCAACAACAGTCTGATTCATTCTCTCTGCCACTTCATTATGTTGTGAAGTGCGAGGAATTTTCATCTCATGCCATGTACTATGCTCATCACAATAAGCTTTAAATTCTTTTGATGTGTACTCACCCTCATTATCACTGCAGAGACACTTCAAAAGTCTATTTGTTTCTCTTTCAACCTTGGCATGGAACTTTTGGAAGCACTGAAAAATTCGGTCTTTAGATCTGATGAAATAAATCCACACCTTTCTTGATGCATATTCAATAAATGTCAAGAAATATCTACTACCACCAAAAGAATCTACTTCAATGGGACCACAAACATCAATGTAAATCAAACCTAACAAACCAGTTTTTCCTTTTGATGATCTATGAAATGAAACTCTATAATGTTTATCAAATAAACAATGATCATAGGGGTTATGAGAGGTACCTTTCAAGGAGGGAATCAATTTCTTCTTTGCTAAGAGCTGCATAACTTTCTCACTCATGTGTGCAAGCTACCTGTGCCACAAGTTCAAAGAAGTATCACTTTCAGTTGCATTCAAACCACCCTTACACAACTTCACTTGAGTCTTGTATAAGGTGCAATATCCTTTGCCTTTTGCCGTAACAAGTGAACATTTGGTAAGCTTCCAAACACCATTACCAAAGTAATTCATATATCCTTGTTTATACAAAGCAAGTCCAAAAATCAGATTTATGCGAAGATCGGGAACATGATGTACATCTTTCAAAGTCAAAGTGCACCCCATATTAGTTTTGATACATACATCACCCACTCTCACAATCTTGGAAAAACTAATATTACCCATCTTCACACTGCCAAAGTCTCCTACTTTGTGAGTAGTGAAGTAGTTTTTCCTTAGAGTAGAGTGAAAAGATGCACCAGTGTCAACAATCCATTCGCTCACTTTCGTTTGCAATATGCAAACATTCACCTTCGTCACACAAAAGAACCACAAGTTCATTTGAAACAGCAGCTGTAGCATTTGTAGTATCACTTTTCTTCACTTTTCCTCTTTCAAATCCTTTACGTAACGAAAACAATATCTTATCTTGTGACCTAGTTTACCACAATAATGACACTTAAATCTTGTATCACTTGACTTTGATTTCTCTCTTGACTTATCACAGTTTTTATCATAACCATGATACATCATATTTTTATATCTCCCTATGTTTTCAGTTACAAGTGCTTGGGTTTGATTGATACTCGCAGACTTTCTTCTAGTCTCTTCATTGAGTGAGCTACTCTTAACCAACTCCATGGTAAACTGTCCATTCGGTGCCGAATTACTAACAGACACCACCAATGTTTTCCAACTATCTGGTAACGAGATGAAAAGTAACAATGTTTGCATTTCATCATCTAACACTATCTTCATGTTTGACAACTGATTCACTATACTTTACACCTCATTCAAGTGCTCAGCAATAAATTACATTCCTTGAATTGCAGATTCACCAACTTTTTAATCAAGAAGATCTTGTTCGCAATAGTTTTTCTTTCATACAAATTTTGGAGTTTAGTCCAAAGAGAATGAGCAGATATCTCAGCGGACATATGGTGAAATACTGTATTATCGAGCCATTGCCTATATGCTCATTGACATTTCTATTTAATTTTTTCCACTAATCTTCAAACATATCTTTTGGTTTGGCCTTATCCACTTCAATTGGGGCATATAAATCCTTGCAATATGAAATATCTTCCAGCTTTGCTTTCCATATCATATAATTAGAACCATTAAGACTAATCATCATTGTATTGTTATTTCATGTCAATTCCAAACACTAACAATCTCCCAACAATTGCTCTGATATCACTTTGTTAGAAAAACAAAGCAAACAACTACAAATAAATTTTACCAATGGAAGAATAAAGTAATATCGCCAAACAAATATTTAATGCAAGCAAATAATCCATGCAAAATAAAAGACACCAAGATATACATGGAAAACCCTTCAAGGTGAAGGGTAAAAAATCACGAGGCAAATCCGATCAATCCACCAATCAATAAAAGAAGTACAATGTTATTCTCAAGCCTTTTGCCTAAGGCTTGAGGAATACAAGGGTTACCTCACAAGAGCTTCAAACAACTCCCAATCAAATGAAGAATACACCGAAACAAACAACACCAAAATTCGACAAGAAACGGATCCAAAACACACTTGTAAGTCTCCAATCAAATCCCAACAATTAGCTCATCCTTCCCTTCTTTCTTTTCACTCAATGGAGTCATGTGCACGCAGCCGTTGCACAAACACAAAAAACGCAGCCTCAATTTTATTTATTTATTTTTCTTTTCTCTATGCCCTTATAAAGCATCAAACAACACTAATAAATTCTCTTCAGGGCATGATCCACCCTAATGGGATGGACCCAACCCAATAGACCCAACATCAGGCTTGAGTAATGCTCAATTGAGCAAGTCATCAGGATGGGTGACCATACAATTAAACTCGCAAATAAGTGTAATGTTCAAACTGATCCTAACCATCTAGAGCCAAATAACCACTATACGCCTCTAACTAGTAAGAGCTAAATAGTCTGAAAGTTTTTCCCCTTAGTGAACCTTTATTTCCCATATTTCCTTCATTGAAACAAAATTATAAGAAGGTAACATTAGAGAAATGGTCTTTTACTGTCAAATGAAAAAAAAAATTACCTCTAGGCTCTAACTAGAATCTAAATAAGCAAGCCGCTTAATAAAACAAACTCCCCTAATTCTCATTATATCATTCCTAGACCATGCAAGTTTCATCAAAGGTTTCTTTTCGACAGGATGTCACTGAACTTTTTTTTCCTCTCATCTTAGCTTCAAGCCAATATAGCTCTTCTCTTTTCCTCTTTTGGTTCCTCAGCTTTATCACTTGAATTCGACATGTATGTCGTTTCTTCTTTCAGCTGAATATTCTTTCCTCTTTCCCTCACCTTTTGGCCTCACAGGTTTTCTAAACCTGACTTGACATATGTCAAGCTGGAGACCATTATTAAAAGGACTCTGGATGGATGATAACTACTTCATCATTTGCAAAATTATTGAAAATAATTTTGAGACTTGTAGTTATTTAAGAATCTCCTTTTTCCTTATCCTGATCTTCACACTTACAATCCCAAACATGAGAAATGAGGATATAGGTGGTAATGCTCCTCTATATTTACGCCATTATAACGATTTACTTAAAACATTGTTGCTAAGAACATCGTTAACCTCTCAACACCAGCACTGATCTGTGGTCAATGTATATTGTAGTATGCAAATATGTGTGGTTTACCATTCTTCTCAAACTTCATCAGAAGATTAGGACCATCAGTCGTAAAGAAGTCATGTGACTCGATATCAGATAGATGTGAGCTGTACATATTAGGTATTGTTGTTTGTTTCTCTTATATGGATTTGGAGATGGCCAAGAAATGCAAAGAGACAAATAGTAAAGCATGGTGCATGTTATTCTCAGGCTGGCATCCATTTTCACGGCCCCATCTCCATGAACCAATATCTCCGAGTCATGGTCAAAACTATGCCTGAGTAAAAAACACCTTACCGGAAACATATCAGGGTAAAAAAATATTCTTCAGTTTACAACTGGGGAAATTCGATTTGCAGCCCCTACCAGCACTCGTTCAACCTGCACAAATCTAACCTCACAAACGCTCTTTAAAGTGATCTTCCCATTCCCCATAGACACCACACAAGATACAAAGCCATGGCTAATAATAGCGTTCGAGTTATAGCTCTGGTGTCTCTGATGACCGTCCACAAGACACTCAATATGAAGATATTAAATATTTATCTACCTTGCAAATATGACCGTCCTAGTCCATTTTCTCTTTCTGCTAAAATTGTAGCATGAAATGGACTTAGAAGTTGGGAGAGACCTATAATGTGGAACCCAAATCGTCTACACCCGGGTGAAGGGATTCCATATAGTACATGGGCTTTGATGATGATGAGTGTAAATGTAAAAAAACCTTACACCCGGGAGTAGATGATCTCAATTCTAAAATAAGGGATAATTTACTAGTGAAATCGACAGAAAATACACAGTAGCATAAACAATCAACAACAAAAATCTGAATTACCAAACATAAAATCCACTAATACCCAATCACGGAGGTTTACTCACACTCAAATGTGTTACCAAACATAACAAACACTCGACCAAAATTCAAGAACATTCACTTTATACCGACAAACATCACCATCAACTTGACATGAACGAACCAGTCATATTCAAATTTGAATGAACAAGTTTCAAATGGAACAGGTTCATAATTGATGGAATAAATGTACCAAGTTACAAACAAATCCTCTTAGCGAAGCCAAAGTGGTAAAACAAACGTAGAAAAAATGTCCTAATCCATGAATAAATGATCTATTCATTTCGGTAAAGAGATCAAATAATTGTTAATAGAGCGAAACAATTGAGAAGCTGAAAAATTCACCAAAATATGTTGTTGTTTGAAATGTAGTAGAACAATTTATCTTTTAAGCATGTTAGAAACTCTGGCTAAAAAAACTCAACCTTGGGGCATGTTTTATGAAAGGAATTTGGCGCCGAGTGTAGAAACAGCAGCATCGACACGCAAAGATCTCACAGCTGATTTCATACAGTTGATAAACAACTGGATGTCCTCTATGCAAACAGAGGAAGATCACTGTAAGTACACTATAAGATATTGTGTCGATACAACACCATTTGATTTCTAGTGATAATAAATCCAGTGAGGAGAACTTGGATGCATACCTCAATGTGATAATACAACACCATATATACTACTACCAGCTGATAGTATGGTCAGGTATTCACTATCTATATACTGTGTATATACGGTCCCATCCCATTCCATCCCGATTTTTTTGGGTCTTATTGGGATTGATTAATCTCCTCCCGATCCATCCCGTCCCGATTTAGAATGGGATGGGATGAAGATTTTCAATCCTGTCCCGTCCCGTCCTGTACTGATTTTGTAATATTTATTATTAATAATTTTAATATTTATTTTAGAATTGCAATTGTTTAGATGCCCATATAAAGTTTGGGCATAATGTTACAGATTGTGTATTATTAAGTTATAGAATGAAGTTTATTATGTTACAGGTTGTGTATTATGTTTGTGAATGAAGTCATAATGAATCAATGAAGTGTGAATGAAGTCAGAATGAAGTTTATGTTACATATTGTGAATGAAGTCTATGTTTATGTTACAGATTGTGAATGAAGCCTATGTTTTTTATATTACAACATAGTAATATGTTACACATTACTATATTTATTATGCTAGAGATTGTGTTTATTATGTTTTGTTGAAATATGTTATTGTGTTGCATGCTGTAATAAGTTACAGTTTGTGTTTATTATGTTATAAATTGTCAAAATAACTTAGCAACAGATCGAGCATGTTGATCCTGTCCCGTGTTGTCCCAAACCCGTTTGGGATGGGATGAGGTATATCCCGTCCCGATTCCGATTCCGATTCCGAATGAACAGGATGGGTCCATCCCATCCCATCCGGTCTCGTGCCCACCCATACATTCGATGGTATAACATAGGGATCCTACCATGGCGACAACCCCATGTTACAAGTAGGAAATTATTGGAAATCTAGAACACTTTACCTACATATGTTTTAGTGCAAATTGATCTAGTTAGTTGATCATAATATAATGGAGGAACTTAGGTGATTAGACCAATCACATCAAAATGAGGAGAGAGCAGAATCACGGGGACAAATAGGGGCTTCCATTTGTGGTTTCTCTCACAAAAATCCAAGCTCCATTTTCCCAGCTCAGTCACGGATCAATAACATTTTTAGAGGTCATTGTCCCCTTCTCCTCACATGCTTCCATTAGCTGTACTATAACATGTACAAGCTTCATTCCACTCTCTCACGAAACCTAATATCATCTCCCATCCCACACCTCAAATCCATAGGAAATTTGTGTTTGAGTCTCATCAGGGTTTTCTCTTCCAGTCATTGACTCCATGACCTCTACCTCTAGTCTAACGTATCGTATAATTTTCAGATGATTTTTGTACATAAATTCTTGATGCAAAGTCTATGACTACTTTCCTGAAAAGACTCGAGATCGTGATATATTTGTATATACGGGTTTGTGGATTACAAAATGATTCGGCACAGGGACTTCAATGAACACTAGTGACTTCACACCCTATTTTTTAAGTTAGAATTTGAGTTCTTTAAGTAGAAGCATCGATACTACTCCCTTACTAACTGCTCTTAATTGTTCATTGAGATCCTGAAACAATGTCAATCTTGAGATTTCAATTATGGTTCCTACATTTCTGAAAAATGATATATGGTTAATAACGAGTATACTGTAAAGCACGACGTCGTACTCTTCTCATCTTTATGCGTTTGTGTATACACAAACATATGCTTCATGCTTTTTTTTGCTAAATCATTTTATTTGTAGGGTTGGAAAGGAATATCTGTCATGAAACTAAAAAAGATATAGACACTTTGAAGTGCGCAACTTTCCCCCCCTCCTTGTATTCTATTCCCTTTTTTTTTTGAACTGTTTGCTTGAAAAAATTTACTTCAAAACCAAACTAGATTCAAGTAAAATTGAAAAAGGCGCCCATAGGAAATGTTCGACAAATAATTCACATTTCACAAGCACTTGATTCATTACTATGGATGCTCTGATCGATTTATCTTTCCACCATATTTAAAAAAAAATCTGTATTTTCACATAACAACAACAAACAGTAGAGGTGAAGATAATGTTGATAATTGCTTTGTATTGCATTATAAGAGAGATGATGATGATGGATTCTATGTATTTGTAAGTTGCCAACTAGTTAGCTCATCTAGATCTGAAATGTCCTTCTTTCCTTCTCATCTTCACGTGATCTCTCTTTCTAGGGTTTTGTATAACTTTTGTTCTTTCCACACTTTCTTCACTCTTCACTAGTTATAAAAACCTACGTATCCTGTCTCAAACTCTCATTCAACTTAGCTAAGTAAAAGAAAAGAGCAAGGAGAGAGAGCCATGGAGTCCTCCAAGTCCACAGCTCTTCTCCTCCTTTGCATGATTTTCATGTCTTCACTCACTCCTATTCTTGGTTGTGGGTATTGCTCCAACCCTCCTAACAAACCCAAGTCACCCAAACCAAAGACCCCCAAAGGTCCTAAAGTCCCCAAAGCCCCTAAAGGACCCATCACTCATCCCCCCATTGTCAAACAACCACCAGTCACTCTCCCTCCCATTGGCAAACCACCAGTGATTCTCCCTCCTATTGTCAAACAACCACCAGTTACACTTCCACCCATTGTCAAACAACCACCAGTTACACTCCCACCCATTGTCAAGCAACCACCAGTGACACTCCCACCAGTGACACTTCCACCCATTGTCAAACAACCACCAGTTACACTCCCACCCATTGTCAATCAACCACCAGTGATTACAAACCCACCAGTCACCACCCCATGCCCACCACCATCATCACCATCACCATCACCACCATCACAACAAACATGCCCCATTGACGCATTAAAGCTCGGCGCATGTGTTGATCTTCTCGGTGGACTAGTTCACATCGGTCTAGGTGATCCTGCAGTCAACAAGTGCTGCCCATTGCTCGAAGGACTTGTTGAGATTGAGGCTGCAGTGTGCTTGTGCACCACTCTTAAGATCAAGCTCCTTAATCTTAATATCTTCCTACCCATTGCTCTTCAGCTCCTTTTGACTTGCGGAAAGACCCCTCCTCCTGGTTTTACATGCACTCTTTAGGTATCCCAAACTCCTAGTAATTGCACTTCATGTTTTCTTCATAAATAGTTTCATTGAATTTGATTCAGATCCAAACCTAAACAATACCCACTGTTCTAAAATCTTTTTTAAATCACCTTCCACTATATAATCATGTTATATAGTTTTGGCCTAACTTTGCTATAATATTCACAACTTGTGGATTTAGCTTGTTTGATTCCATTTGATTTGATTTACGGGTTATAACGGACTGATCAGAGGTTGTAGTTTTTATGAATGCAGGTAAACTACATAACTGATTCAGAAAGATCGACATGAGAGGATGTCCGACGCCACTGATTCTATTTTGTTTTGTTTTTGAAGTTCTATTTCCTATGTTCCATTGGTAGGATTGGTGTGGGATTTTGATTGTACACTATTATTTCAATGTAGTAGTTGCATGTTTGTGGCTTGTCCTTGGCAAGTAGATGCTTTTGTTCTTTCTTTCCTTTTGGTTATGTAATTTTCTAAGACTCTCCAAGCTTTCTACAATGTTGTTATGTATTTTTTCCCCAGTTTTTTTTACCATCATATTTGTTGAAATCACTATAGGGTTGCAATATGATTCTCAGCAACTCAAATCAGTAAGGAAAAAAAGTTGGGTAATAAAAAGTATCATGGTAATTTTTCATCAGAAACAAAATATTAATTATGGTCATTATTCAGAAGAAAAGGGGACAAATTTTCACATTAATTTTGGATACCAACTCAACAAATTTTGAAACATGTTATCTTATTAGCTTTCCCCCATAAATAGAAAAATGAATTATTCTCTTTATAACTATTGGCACGTGAACCCTATTGTCTTTATCCCTAAAAGTTTGTGGCATGTATCCAAAGGATGCCAAATAAAAAAAAAAAAATAATAATCAAACACACCAAGGATATACAACATTATTGTAAAATTGCACATAAACTCAGCAAGTATACTTAAGTTCCTGACTGTGTTTGTTAATTTGTTGCATGCGATTCATAACATGTTATCGATAGTATGGCATCAAGAATCTAATAAAGCAGGTCATAATGTATGAAATGATTGAAAATTTTGATTTCTTTTTAACATCTCATGAACTATGGAACCAAGTTAACTCTAATTGTGTCTTTATATGTTTCGAGCTTCAAGGAGAGAATCGTTGCATATTTGAAACATGGTAGATATTATATTGGCCTAAATGCATACAATTGATAATGCATTATTGTCCTTTCAATGAATTGTAATCACTAATAAGAAGTACAATATACTTATGGCACACTTTCCAACAAATCAGAGTGGCGTAGCGGAAGCGTGGTGGGCCCATAACCCACAGGTCCCAGGATCGAAACCTGGCTCTGATATGGACTTTGATAATGATCAAAATTTATTCCTTAAATTTGATCCTTGTTTTTTTTTTTTTGGTAAAAGCATAGAGCAATAACATTATACTAATTACGATTACAATATCTAGCTAACTCGCATGCCTCTATATTGCGTTCTGTAAAACTAATTCTCTGAGAGTGATCCTGCAGGAAGATTCGATGATTCGATGCTGCTGGGATAGGCGGCTGGTTTGAGGGGGTATCCTTCACAGTAGTTTCAAAAATGTGATAAAGGGAGACACCATTGCCTTTTTCGAGAGTGGGTTTAGAAGATGCAAACCGTTGTTCATGCCAAGCTAATCAGGTGGTTTTAAAAGACTCCGGGAATAATTATGCCCTGAACTTGGTTTTGTGGAAGATGATAAGGTTACACAAATGCCAAATGGTTTGTATGACTACTGTGAATTGCGAGAGCATTTCATCATTGGCATGGGGTTGTGCTTTGGTGTCCCAAAAGAAGTTTAGAATGCGAGTGATGGTGGGATCAAGGAGGTTGGCATTGAGCCAATTAATAGGCACATGGGGTAGATGCCAAAGACGCACGGTACGCGATCAGGCATAGGAAGAACAAGTGTGTGACCTCTTTTGTGCGAGCTTGATAGAACACACAACAATCATCTATGGGCACGTGGATCCTGGCCAGGTTGGTCATGATGGGAAGAATATTCTGAGATACTTTCTAAAGGAGAAAAAACGCACTGGTAGGGGTTTTAATTCTCCAAATTTCACGATACAATTTGCACGAAGAGTGGATCTGGCTGTATAGGAGGTGGACGTATCGAATGGTTCTTCCACAAGAACCTTGGTGGCACTTTTAACCAAGAAGAGACCTCGTTTGTCAAACTTCCAAACAAGTGTGTTCGGGGAGTTTGAGGGTCGAATGATTATATCAAGTATATCATTGACCATTGGGCAAGGAAACAATGACAAAAATTAGGGCAGTATTCCAATGCAGTTCCTGGCTCATAGCAGGGAGTCAAAGATTAGAAATATTGTTCAAGGGGTAGGGTGTCAGAGATAGTCTGTCAGGATCACTCCAGGTTTAACCCAACAATCTTTTCAAATGTCAATATCACTCCCTGACAAGACTTGCCAAAAGAGACGTCGTTCCATTTTGGCAAGAGCAGCGAGGTTGCCTCACCATGCAAAAGAAGTCGAGCTAGGTGCTTTTGCAAGTTGGAAGATGTTCTTGTTGTTGAAATAAATGGCCTTTAATTGTAAGGCGTCGGGGTTCTGCGGTGAAGCAACCGCTTTTCAAGTTTTCTTTGCTATCAAGGCAAGATTTTTAAGTCTGGCAGGAGGGATATTCCGGTCACCCATATCGCGAGGAAGCGTAATGTGCTCCCAGGTGCACATATGCTTGGCCTTACTATCATCCGTCCCATTCCACCAAAAGTTTCATGTCGGAGTATCCAATTTGGCTGTGACCAAGCAAGGAAGGAGGAAGGTTTGCATAATATAGATTGGGATGAAGTTAATGACAGCCTTGATCATGACCGTCCTACCAGCTTGAGATAAAACTTAGTTTTCCATGAAGAAAGTTTGGCGCTGATTTTGTCAACTAGGAACTGAAATCAGAATCCTTTTTTCTTAGAAAGGAGCAAAGGAGAGCCAAGTATTTGTCTTTGGGGTTATAGAGTTTAGATCCCAGAATTTGATTTATCATTTTAGCGTGTTTTGGATGAACATTTGAACTGTAAAAGACGACGATTTGTCATAGTTTATCGCTTGGCCAGAGCCAAGCAGTATTGTGAGAGGATATATTTACAGAATGAGTTTCGGCCAGAGAGACATGACGGAAAAACATGAAATCATCAACATATAATAGGTGGCTGATAGAGGGAGACCTTTGTTTGATCTGAATACTTTTTACTGCATTTTCAGTCCCAGCGTGGGCAAACTGTCTCGAAAGGGCCTTAACAACAAGAATGAAAAGGTAAGGGGACAGGGGGTCCCCCTGCGTGATGCCTCGCGAAGGTTTGATACTAGCGAGAGGAGACCATTGAGGAAGACATGGAGTGAGGAGGTGGAGATGCATTGGTCAATCATTTGAATCCATCCTTCTGTGAGACTCAGTTGTCGAAAAATTTGGAGAAGGACCATTCCACACTATCATAGGCTTTTTCCATGTTTCGCGTTGCTTCCTTGGCACAAAAAATCACATGGAGACCTCACCAATTGTCTCCCCCATCAACACCGCGGATATCCTCCCTTTGAAGGATCTTAATGTGGCTGTAGTTTGTAATTTTATTCCCGTCTTCAAAACGAGGATGCGTCGCCCCTGGGCTTACTAAATTGTCATGGTTAATAGTCTCTCCTTGCTTCCCAATCACTTTTTCAATGTCAATCTCTGTATACCCCGCCTCAAGAAGGCCTTCCTCTGTTGTTTCTGGAACGCCCATGGCACTGTCGTTGGCCTTCACCTTACAATCCAATTGCTTATTCATTTGATCACTCTCATTTTCAACAATATTCTCCGTAAGTGACTCAAATTTGTTTGACAACACCACATTCACCGGTTCTTTGGCCACTGGCCCCTTAACTCCAACTCTAATCTCCTTGATTTCCTCACCCTGACTATTCTTTGCTCCACTCGTGCCAACTTCTGGATTAGTCAGTTTATTTGTATTGGCTACTGGGACATATTGTTGCTTGATGATTTTGGTTTCCACCTTTTGTTTTTCAGTCTTCTCTTCTTTCACCAAGTTAGTGCTCTCACATTGCCCTTATGGCCTAACTTTTTTCTGCAAAAATTCTCTTGATCTGCTATCAATGAACAATAATCACAATATTTGAATCCCGGGTATTCGATCTTCTGCTAGAATCCCCTTTTGTTAGCCCTGTCTATCCAAATTCTACTGGATACTTTTTCCGCCAAATACATCTCCACGCAAACATGGGCGTGATAAATAGCGGGTATGATCATCCATGCGCAAAAAACCACCAAAGAATTCACAATTGCTTTCAAAAAAGGGGGGTGAAATAAATGCAAAAGCAAGTTAGGCAACTCTACCCATAATGAAACCGATATCGGATCTGCTTTCAGACTGAATCCATCATGCCGACGAAAATCTTTGAAGCGAACTCCCTGAATCAAGAAAGAGTATTTCGACATGACTTTTTTTGCTTTCGCCTCAGACTGAATACGGACTAGAACGTGACGTTGATCTAGAAAACCTAGCGAGAAATCGCCTAGAATCCCTCAGGTTCGATGTATAGAATCCCGAATATCTTTAATGTTGGTCTGTAGCTAGAGAACTTTAAAACTGTAACGTGTTTTTCCATGAAAACTTCCCCATGAGTTTCGTCAGATGTTGTAAGCCTAATGACCAATTCTCCTTCTTTTCGGAATCTAGTTCCCTCAACATGAGTATCTTTAACATCATCAACCGGTATTTTTCCAAGAATTTGGGCGAAAGAAAGCTTAGGAGCCTCTTTCGTGGTTTCCCTACTCCCCATAGGGGGAGAGGAAGTATTGACGGCTAGGGGAGCCATCATGCCACAATGTAGCCTAAACTAGCCGGGCTTGCAACACAGCCAAACATAGATCAGTCAATTGCTAGACAGAGAACAGAGCATCACCAGGCAGAGAAGAGCGACGAACAGGCAGGGCGATCACCAGGCACAACAGCTAGACAGTACGGTGGCCAGGCAGATGTCGGCCGGATGAACTAGCAGTCCAAGTTCGGTGGCGGCGGCTATTTTTTCCTAAACTAACCCTAGCAGACCAGTTTTTTCACACCGCTATCTTCTTTTCCGCTGTGTATCTGTTCAATTAGATAGTTGACAAGTATTCGTATCTGATTCAAACACTAGTTCAGGGAAAGTAAGATTTAGGTTGAGTTGCTGCTCCAATTGACATATTGTGTCATTATGGGATGAAGGGGAACTTGCTTGGGTAGCATGGAGGTGGAGGGACCTGACTGTAACTAAGATGGGTGCGCATGAGTTTTGGTGATGAAGAGCGGGAGAGATAGTGATGTGAGGATTGCATGGTGTTAGGGTTGAGAGTGTGATTGGGTTGCATGGGAGTTGAAGAAGTAGAGTGTTGAACTGTGAAGGGTGGGGCAGGGTGAAAATTGTGGGAGATATGAAGAGGCTTAAAACTGATATGATGTGTTGGTGGTGAATGTGTATAGTGGTTGTGGTGATAGGCTTGGAGAGGGTGATTGTGGACGTGAGTTTGAATTTAAGTTTAAGTTCAAGTTTATGTCGGGTAGGGAGTTGGGTCTAGGAGTCAGATGATTGTTAGGTTAGTAACGGATTATGATGAAGGTTCTACATATTAAAAATGAATTGATCTCGCGAAAGATCTCTGAAGTAAATGAGTGGATTTTTGGTCTGAGTCGATGTGAGATATAGGAGGTGGGGGGAATGATCACTCATGTTAATAAGGGAGGGTGATTTGATGGGAATTCACCTGTTATTAATGGGAATATTGGAGGGAAATGGAGATGACCGTCAACAATTAAGATTGTGAAATGATGTGCATCGTAATCTGAAATCGCATTACGCTGGAGACCTACAAGAAAAAAATACACAGAGACAACACAGTAAGCAGACTAACGAGCCAACTGTTGTAAAAAACTGTATTCCGGATCAGAGGTATAAAGATTGAAAAGGAAAACCCCAATAATCATGCTAAAATAGGGAAGTTGACGTAGGGCAAAATAGCGATTATTCTGCAGGCTAGTAGCAACAGATAATTGACATGGAAGAACACAAGAGATTTGCCCAAAACACAGAGAAATAACTCTAATGTTCAATTAAATTATTCAAATAAAATGTCTATCTAAAATCAGTCCACAAGCCGAGCTTTATAGCTAAAACTCGTGATTATTAGAATTTTATCATAATTAGCAAAACCCCAATAATCATGCTAAAATAAAATACGTAGTAAAAGAAATAAACTGCCAGAAATCTGGCCCAAATTGGGTTTAGAATCACTTCCTAAACAATAATTGAAATATTACTATAAGGGTAAATAAAGTACTAAATTTGTGGATTCAGAAAGGAAATGGTGGAATATGGCCTCGAAAAGATGTGTAATGAGCATTGCTCATTGATCACGACGTGCACGTTGAAAAAAGCTTTCCGAATTGGGGTCGTTTGCACGGTTCTGATACTCGTAGCCAAAGTTATGGCCAAAATACTAAAACACACCAAAAACTTCTAAATTAGAAATAGAATTATGATTTCCTGCCATCTTTGTGCTGATCAGCTAATTCAAGATATTTTAGTGCCAAAAACGTGCTATCTGACCACTCAGTATCATCCGACTCAGATCTTCTTGCATCAGTAGCCCCGGGTTGGAAAAAACTCGTCCTTGAGTTCACAATAGCTTTCTGGGAATTCACAATAGCTTCAGGTGGCAGTCCAGGAAGAAGGTCCACTGTCATCAGGTTAGAAAACTCGGCTAGCAGCAACTGCACCTCCGCTGACAAATCTGGAATCACTTCTACTGTACTAGTCCCACAAGGCAGCAGAGCATAGACCACGTCTCCACGCTCAATCTTATCTAAAAACATGGACCTAGAAAACATGTTAGTATTATTGGCTGCCAGGGTATGAGTGGTTCATTCCCAACGAGGTGCCAACACAATTTTTTCCCTTTAATGTTAAGGGAATATGTATTTTTCCGCCCATCATGAAGAACACGGCGATCATACTGCCAAAGTCTGCCTAACAATATATGACAAGCATCCATAGACACAACATCACACCAAACATTATCAAAATATTTCCTACCAATCGAAAAAGACACTAGACATCGCCTATTTACTGTTACCTCACTGCCTTTATACAACCACGACAATTTGTACGGCTTGGGATGATGATCTGTCTTTAACTGCAATTTCTGGACAACTTCTTCAGACACTACGTTCTCACAACTGCCACTGTCAATGATCATCTAGCAAACTTTATCTGCAACTGGGCATGTTGTGCGGAAAATATTGGTTCTCAACCTATCATCCCCTGAATCGCCCTTGAGAGTCAATAGGTTCTTACGAACAATCAGAGTCTCATTGTCATCCCCATACAACACGTCTCCATCGTCATCAGTTTCATACACATGCTCTCTAACCTCATCTGTTTCGTCTACCACGTCTTCCTCAATCAGGAGATTGTTGTCCTTTTGAATAGCAGGTTTCCTGCATTCATTCTCTCTATGCCTCTGTTCACCACATCTGAAACATCTAATATTTGAGTTAGAAGTAACCTGCGGTGGCTGTTGGGTAGGACGGGATTCTTAAGGGTGAACTGGCCGACTGCTTTGATATCTTATGACCATTGGCCTTCTGTTCTGTAGTTTTCCACAGCAAGTGCACACTGGTAGGCTTCAGAAACGGTCCACAGTGAGTGAAGAGTGATGACGTCCTGCAATGGTTGTCGTAATCCCCCAAATATCGTGCCACCATCTGCTATTCCGTCTCAGATAAATCATTACGGGCTACCAATTGATAGAACTCATCCGTGTATTCATCAACTGATCTCGTGCATTGCCTCAATGAATGAAGTCGTTGAAACAAAGTTCGAGTGTAGCCGAAAGGAAGGAAGTGACTCTTCATCTTTTCCCAATCAGTGATTTTGGTTTGGCCCTGCCTGTCGCGTGATCGCTTCAACTGCTCCCACAGATGGTCTGCTTTTGAGTTTGATGACAACCAATTTCACTTTGACATGATCTGGAACTTCCTTATACTAAAAAATACGCTCTACTTCATTCAACCAATCCACGAATCCTTCGACATGTAACATCCAAGAAAACTCGAGTAGATCTACCTTAAACCGAGATTTCCATGACGATCCTCCTGACCACGACGCTCCCAGAATCGAGCACGATTGTGATATGGGTTTTTGAAACTGGAATCAGAATCGTGATTTTCCATCTCACGATTATCGAAATTCTACGCTGTTAGACGTTGGGTTAGCCCTGCAACTTGCCTCTGTAAATCCTCAATCATCACATCCTGAACGCTACGATCACGGTGAGGGGCTTCCTCGTTCGGAACCTACCCGCGACGCCCACGACCACCAGCCATAGAAACTAATAAAATCTCGCCCTAAAAAGATGTTGAAGCTCTGATACCAACTGATGCCGGGCATAATAGCGATTATTCTGCAGGCTAATAGCAACAGATAATTGACAGGGAAGAACACAAGAGATTCGCCCAAAACATAGAGAAATAACTCTAATGTTCAATTAAATTATTCAAATCAAAGGTCTCTCTAAAATCAGCCCACAAGTCGGGCTTTATAGCTAAAACTCGTGATTATTAGAAATTTACCAAAATTAGAAAAACCTCAATAATCATGTTAAAACAAAATACGTAATAAAAGAAATAAACTGCCAAAGTTATGACCAAAATACTAAACGCACCCAAAACTGCCAAATTAGAAATAGAATTATGATTTCATGTCATCTTTGTGCTGATCTACTAATTCAAGATATTTTAGTGCCAAAACGTGCTATCTGACAACTTAGTATCATCTTACTCAGATCCTCCTGCATCAGGAGTTCAAAGAGAATCAGGTTGAGGAAAGGAGAGGAAAGGGAGAAAGGGTTTGAATTTACTGAAACTTGAAATTGAGACAACCTGATCCTTGTTTCATCTAATTATTTAATGGCACATTTCCCAATCACAGGATCAAAACCTAGCTCTAATATATTTTGTTATTATTTATTTATTTATTAATAAATTGAATTTTATTGTGCCTTATCGTGGTTTGTGATTTTTGTGTCTACTCTAAAGGCTTCTTACCTTGTTTCAATTTATGTTCTTGTAGTTCGTAATCAAACTATTTATTTTTACTAGGGGTGGAAGCACTCTACGTGCACATATATTCAATGGTGGTGGGAGAGAGGAAGGGCAGAGGAGAGGCATTCAATGGAGGAGTGGTGATAGAGTGCGATCAGGGAGGGAGGGGAATAACTCACAAAATTTTGATTGTATTTAGATCATAATTTGATCGTCAGATATATTCTGATCATAGTTTGGATTTTAAATATTGGTAACATAATTGTATTTTCGTAAGAAGTTTACGATATTATAATCTTGTTCAAAAAAATTGTACACATAGTTGATCAAAACTATGTTGTAACAAATAATTTGGGTACAATTATATTAGGCTAAAAAACTGTGTTGTTTGAGAATAGTTTGTTATTATGTGTAAGAAAAGTTTAGATGCTTTTGACCTGTGAAAATTTGATAGAAGGCTAGACGATTGATCTATACTAAAAGTGAATTATCTTATGACCTTTACAATCTGTGACCTTGTGAACGATCCAATGCATGGAGTCTTTTATTAAGAGATAAATTATCTTACGGCACCTTTTACCTTAATCTGTTTTGACATTTAAGCCATGTGTTTATCCAAATGTTGCTCTTAATTTCATACTACAACTAGTAGCACATGACATGCTGACATTTTCCTTTCTACACCTTAGGCAACCATAATCTCATATGGCAGTAACAAGGAATTTGGACATGTAGTTACATTGGATGGTGCACATACTTTTTGAGAAATCTGGTTGGTTTGACAATGAGTGGTGAGGAGGGAAGCCATGTGGTGGTAAAATGGGAACATCTGTTCGAGCAAGCAGCGATTCTGAAAAAGCTATTGCAAATGCTGAGAAAGAACTTGCTGAACTAGTTGATCTAACCATGTGATTTACGTCAAAGGATTGTTGAAGCAGTGAGGAAATATCAGGCCGACCTCAGAAAAATAAATGAAACGAAGCATTTGAAACAGTGAGTGTACAGTTTTTGGAACTCAATATGATTATTGCAATTTCTTGGAAGGGTTTTTAACTGATATTATTGCAAACAAACAGAGGTCCTGAGAAGCTCAAAGCAATCCTAGTTGATGAGACGATAAATGATGCTCGTGACCTAAAAAGAGCATTGGAAACAGTGACTGAAAGAAATGAGTCCAAACCTTGATTCGACAGTAGAGTATTTTTCTACTGCATAAATAAACTTTTCTAGGTGACATTTGAACATAATTTTAAAATTATACTTTTTCATCGATGTAGGTATGGGAAAAAGGTGGCCTTGTGTCGATGAGCTGAACACTGTATCCACTACACTAAATTGACTTATTTGTAACAACTTAAAAAACAGGAACACTTTTGAACTATTACAATTCACCAAATAATTTTAAGTCAAAACTAAATTTAGTCAACAAATGAAAATAGCTATACAAAAAAAGTGATCACAATGAATAGTATCATTTGTAAGCTCATACTATTTGTAGTGATACAATTATTTTATTTGTGAAAATGTGTAAAATTACTTTGGGAATTGTTATAGCTCAAAAGTGTCAAAAATTTCAATTTGGTGTAGTGATCTCAAGAATGTGATGATCTAAAGAAAGAATACGATGAATTGAGAAAGAGAAGGTATGTGCATTTATCTAAATATCTTGATACATTTAAATGTCCATTCTTGTATATTTAATTGAGAAAGAGAAGGTATGTATATTTAAATGTTCATTCTTCTATCTTAACATGGATCTGTTTTTTTTTTTATGACCAAACCAAAATTATTTTCAGGTTAGATGAATTCATGGTGGGATTCAACACAATATTGTTGAAGTTATTGAAAGAAATGTATCAGGAGGCATTGTAAGATGATATGTTTCATTAGTCTAGTGTGTATTGTATTTACTGCTTTGCTTACTCTAGTAAGATGATATGTTTCAGTAGTCTGTCTGTAATGGTAAGCTTTGTCGATTCATTCACTTTAGTCAATGTGTTATTATTGGCTTTTCATTTAACTGTCTTTTCAGTGTTCAGTTAAGTGGATACCTATTTCGGTTGTTTGTTTTGCAGATAGATGAAGAAGCAGCTGGTGCTATTGTTCCTGAGTCCTTCTTGAAGGAAAGAAAGAGAAGCGAGGAATGGGCCTTGGCTAAATAACAAACCATGGAAGCTCAGAAAAAGGAAAGGGCAGCTAACAGAATGGTCATATTCAAGGGGGTTGAACAATACGCAAAGAGCTTTGCTAGGGGTCGAGGGAGGGAGACCCATCCGCCTCGAGATAAGCGCATCAGATTTGAGATGCGCAGTGTTGCTCATCTCGAGGCAGATGGGTGGCTTCCACCCATCCCTCGTTCCCTCCCTCGACCCCTAGAATTTTCGATACGCAAAAGAGTACAAACTGCTCCTGGCGTATAAATTACAGAAGTGAGGAAATATTCCTCATAGAAAGTTCACAGTAGATATTTTTTATGTATGAAATCGCTATTGGGACAAATTGTTCCTCACATATAAATCACATAAGTGAAGAATAATTTGTCACATAAAGTCGCCACACGTGACGCCGACTTTTCATCACACATAACACTATAGAGTGACGGAATTTTCGTCACCCTTGTTGTAATTGTGTACCCACATGCTACATTTATGTGAGGAAACATTCGTCACGTAAGCTAACTTTCTGTGACGAGTAAGGAATTCATTACATGATACTTTCCTTAACGCCCCTAATGTGAGGAACGTTGTGATGACTGAAATTCCTCACCATTGCTGAAACGTGACGAATTAACGTGTTTCAATGAGGAATAACGTTCTTCAACAAAGCCCAATTTTCTTGTAGTGCTTGTTGTCCGAGTAATGGCGGTGGTTTTGGAGGCTTCTGACGGGGCTAGAGAAGATGAAGTGAGGACGGTGACAGGAGATGGAAAGGGGAAGGAGTGGGTTTTGGTGGCCGGTGGTGATAGAGTGCAATCAGAGAAAGGTAGAGAGAGGATGCGGATATAATTAACTTTTGCTTCTAACCCAAAGGTTTTTTGCTTGCTTCTAACCTAAAGATCTCTTTCTTATATGTTAATCGTTGGCAGTCAAAATTTTGTATCTACCTGAAAACTACTTGTTATTGTTATTGTTATTATTATTATTATTATTTTATGTTAAAGGCAGTACATAAAAATAAAAAATAAAAAACAAACCTAAGGAGATAAAAATGAATATCGTAAAAATGATGAGCTAAGTCATGACCTTGGACATTTTCGAGTATGTTTATATAGGTTAGATTCCAATCTCCAACAAGGTTTAAGAGATGATGATCAATTTTATCATGCCCCATCGACGCATTAAAGCTCGGCGCATGTGTTGATCTTCTCGGTGGACTAGTTCACATCGGTCTAGGTGATCCTGCAGTCAACAAGTGCTGCCCATTGCTCGAAGGACTTGTTGAGATTGAGGCTGCAGTGTGCTTGTGCACCACTCTTAAGATCAAGCTCCTTAATCTTAATATCTTCCTACCCATTGCTCTTCAGCTCCTTTTGACTTGCGGAAAGACCCCTCCTCCTGGTTTTACATGCACTCTTTAGGTATCCCAAACTCCTATTGCACTTCATGTTTCTTCATAAATAGTTTCATTGAATTTGATTCAGATCCAAACCTAAACAATACCCACTGTTCTAAAATCTTTTTTAAATCACCTTCCACTATATAATCATGTTATATAGTTTTGGCCTAACTTTGCTATAATATTCACAACTTGTGGATTTAGCTTGTTTGATTCCATTTGATTTGATTTTCGGGTTATAACGGACTGATCAGAGGTTGTAGTTTTTATGAATGCAGGTAAACTACATAACTGATTCAGAAAGATCGACATGAGAGGATGTCCGACGCCACTGATTCTATTTTGTTTTCTTTTGAAGTTCTATTTTCCTATGTTCCATTGGTAGGATTGGTGTGGGATTTTGATTGTACACTATTATTTCAATGTAGTAGTTGCATGTTTGTGGCTTGTCCTTGGCAAGTAGATGCTTTTGTTCTTTCTTTCCTTTTGGTTATGTAATTTTCTAAGACTCTCCAAGCTTTCTACAATGTTGTTATGTATTTTTTCCCCAGTTTTTTTTACCATCATATTTGTTGAAATCACTATAGGGTTGCAATATGATTCTCAGCAACTCAAATCAGTAAGGAAAAAAAGTTGGGTAATAAAAAGTATCATGGTAATTTTTCATCAGAAACAAAATATAATTATGGTCATTATTCAGAAGAAAAGGGGACAAATTTTCACATTAATTTTGGATACCAACTCAACAAATTTTGAAACATGTTATCTTATTAGCTTTCCCCCATAAATAGAAAAATGAATTATTCTCTTTATAACTATTGGCACGTGAACCCTATTGTCTTTATCCCTAAAAGTTTGTGGCATGTATCCAAAGGATGCCAAATAAAAAATAATAATAATAATCAAACACACCAAGGATATACAACATTATTGTAAAATTGCACATAAACTCAGCAAGTATACTTAAGTTCCTGACTGTGTTTGTTAATTTGTTGCATGCGATTCATAACATGTTATCGATAGTATGGCATCAAGAATCTAATAAAGCAGAAATGATTGAAAATTTTGATTTCTTTTTAACATCTCATGAACTATGGAACCAAGTTAACTCTAATTGTGTCTTTATATGTTTCGAGCTTCAAGGAGAGAATCGTTGCATATTTGAAACATGGTAGATATTATATTGGCCTAAATGCATACAATTGATAATGCATTATTGTCCTTTCAATGAATTGTAATCACTAATAAGAAGTACAATGTACTTATGGCACACTTTCCAACAAATCAGAGTGGCGCAGCGGAAGCGTGGTGGGCCCATAACCCACAGGTCCCAGGATCGAAACCTGGCTCTTGATATGGACTTTGATAATGATCAAAATTTATTCCTTAAATTTGATCCTTGTTTTTTTTTTTTTTTGGTAAAAGCATAGAGCGATAACATTATACTAATTACGATTACAATATCTAGATAAACTCGCGTGCCTCTATATTGCGTTCTGTAAAACTAATTCTCTGAGAGTGATCCTGCAGGAAGATTAGATGCTGCTGGGATAGGCGGCTGGTTTGAGGGTGTATCCTTCACAGTAGTTTCAAAAATGTGATGAAGGGAGACAACATTGCCTTCTTCGAGAGTGGGTTTAGAAGATGCAAACCGTTGTTTATGCCAAGCTAATCAGGTGATTTTAAAAGACTCCGGGAATAATTATGCCCTGAACTTGGTTTTGTGGAAGATGATAAGGTTACACAAATGCCAAATGGTTTGTATGACTACTGTGAATTGCGAGAGCATTTCATCATTGGCATGGGGTTGTGCTTTGGTGTCCCAAAAGAAGTTTAGAATGCGAGTGATGGTGGGATCAAGGAGGTTGGCATTGAGCCAATTAATAGGCACATGGGGGAGTTGCCAAAGACGCACGGTACGCGATCAGGCATAGGAAGAACAAGTGTGTGACCTCTTTTGTGCGAGCTTGATAGAACACACAACAATCATCTATGGGCACGTGGATCCTGGCCAGGTTGGTCATGGTGGGAAGAATATTCTGAGATACTTTCTAAAGGAGAAAAAAACGCACTGGTAGGGGTTTTAATTCTCCAAATTTCACGATACAATTTTCACGAAGAGTGGATCTGGCTGTATAGGAGGTGGACGTATCGAATGGTTCTTCCACAAGAACCTTGGTGGCACTTTTAACCAAGAAGAGCCTCGTTTGTCAAACTTCCAAACAAGTGTGTTCGGGGATTTTGAGGGTCGAATGATTATATCAAGTATATCATTGACCATTGGGCAAGGAAACAGTGACAAAATTAGGGCAGTATTCCAATGCAGTTCCTGGCTCGTAGCAGGGAGTCAAAGATTAGAAATATTGTTCGAGGGGTAGGGTGTGAGAGATAGTCTGTCAGGATCAGTCCAGGTTTAACCCAACAATCTTTTCAAATGTCAATATCATTCCCTGACAAGACTTGCCAAAAGAGACGTCGTTCCATTTTGGCAAGAGCAGCGAGGTTGCCTCACCATGCAAAAGAAGTCGAGCTAGGTGCTTTTGCAAGTTGGAAGATGTTCTTGTTGTTGAAATAAATGGCCTTTAATTGTAAGGCGTCGGGGTTCTGCGGCGAAGCAACCGCTTTTCAAGTTTTCTTTGCTATCAAGGCAAGATTTTTAAGTCTGGCAGGAGGATATTCCGGTCACCCATACCGCGAGGAAGCGTAATGTGCTCCCAGGTGCACATATGCTTGGCCTTACTGTCATCCGTCCCATTCCACCATAAGTTTCATGTCGTAGTATCCAATTTGGATGTGACCGAGCAAGGAAGGAGGAAGGTTGCATAATATAGATTGGGATGAAGTTAATGACAGCCTTGATCATGACCGTCCTACTAGCTTGAGATAAAACTTAGTTTTCATGAAGAAAGTTGGCGCTGATTTTGTCAACTAGGAACTGAAATCATAATCCTTTTTCTTAGAAAGGAGCAAAGGAGAGCCAAGTATTTGTCTTTGGGTTATAGAGTTTAGATCCCAGAATTTGATTTATCATTTTAGCGTGTTTTGGATGAACATTTGAATTGTAAAAGACGACGATTTGTCATAGTTTATCGCTTGGCCAGAGCCAAGCAGTATTGTGAGAGGATATATTCTACAGAATGAGTTTCGGCCAGAGAGACATTGACGGAAAAACATGAATCATCAACATATAATAGGTGGCTGATAGAGGGAGACCTGCGTTTGATCTGAATACTTTTTACTGCGTTTTCAGTCCCAGCGTGGGCAAACTGTCTCGAAAGGGCCTTAACAACAAGAATGAAAAGGTAAGGGGACAGGGGGTCCCCCTGCGTGATGCCTCGTGAAGGTTTAATACTAGCGAGAGGAGACCATTGAGGAAGACTTGGAGTGAGGAGGTGGAGATGCATTGGTCAATCATTTGAATCCAACCTTCTGTGAAACTCAGTTGTCGAAAAATTTGGAGAAGGACCATTTCACACTATCATAGGCTTTTTCCATGTTTCGCGTTGCTTCCTTGGCACAAAAAGTCGCATGGAGACCTCACCAATTGTCTCCCCCATCAACACCGCGGATATCCTCCCTTTGAAGGATCTTAATGTGGCTGTAGTTTGTAATTTTATTCCCGTCTTCAAAACGAGGACGCGTCGCCCCTGGGCTTACTAAATTGTCATGGTTAATAGTCTCTCCTTGCTTCCCTGCATATGTATACCCCGCCTCAAGAAGGCCTCCCTATGTTGTTTCTGGAACGCCCATGGCACTGTCGTTGGCCTTCACCTTACAATCCAATTGCTTATTCATTTGATCACTCTCATTTTCAACAATATTCTCCGTAAGTGACTCAAATTTGTTTGACAACACCACATTCACCGGTTCTTGATGTGCTATCAATGAACAATAATCACAACATTTGAATCCCGGGTATTCGATCTTCTGCTAGAATCCCCTTTTGTTAGCCCTGTCTATCCAAATTCTACTCGATACTTTTTCCGCCAAATACATCTCCACGCAACACGGGCGTGATAAATAGCGGGTATGATCATCCATGCGCAAAAAACCACCAAAAGAATTCACAATTGCTTTCAAAAAAGGGGTGTGAAATAAATGCAAAAGCAAGTTAGGCAACTCTACCATAATGAAACCGATATCAGATCTGCTTTCAGACTGAATCCATCATGCCGGCGGAAATCTTTGAAGCGAACTCCCTGAATCAAGAAAGAGTATTTCGACATGACTTTTTTTGCTTTCGCCTCAGACTGAATACGGACTAGAACGTGACGTTGATCTAGAAAACCTAGCGAGAATCACCTAGAATCCCTCAGGTTCGATGTATAGAATCCCGAATATCTTCCAATGTTGGTCTGTAGCTAGAGAACTTTAAACTGTAACGTGTTTTTCCATGAAAACTTCCCCATGAGTTTCGTCAGATGTTGTAATCCCAATGACCAATTCTCCTTCTTTTCGGAATCTAGTTCCCTCAACATGAGTATCTTTAACATCAATCAACCGGTATTTTTCCAAGAATTTGGGCGAAAGAAAGCTTAGGAGCCTCTTTCGTGGTTTCCCTACTCCCCATAGGGGGAGAGGAAGTATTGACGGCTAGGGGAGCCATCATGCCACAATGTAAGCCTAAACTAGCCGGGCTTGCAACACAGCCAAACATAGATCAGTCAATTGCCAGACAGAGAACAGAGCGTCACCAGGCAGAGAAGAGCGATGAAATGGCAGGGCGATCACCAGGCACGACAGCTAGACAGTACGGCGGCCAGGCAGGTGTCGGCCGGATGAACTAGCAGTCCAAGTTTGGTGGCGGTGGCTATTTTTCCTAAACCCTAGCTGACCCAGTTTTTTCACACTGCTATCTTCTTTTCTGCTGTGTATCTGTTCAATTAGATAGTTGACAAGTATTCGTATCTGATTCAAAACACTGGTTCAGGGAAAGTAAGATTTAGGTTGAGTTGCTGCTCCAATTGACATATTGTGTCATTATGGGATGAAGGGGAACCTTGCTTGGGGTAGCATGGAGGTGGAGGGACCTGACTGTAACTAAGATGGGTGCGCATGAGTTTTGGTGATGAAGAGCGGGAGAGATAATGAATGTGAGGATTGCATGGTGTTAGGGTTGAGAGTGTGATTGGGTTGCATGGGAGTTGAAGAAGTAGAGCGTTGAACTGTGAAGGGTGGGGCAGGGTGAATATTGTGGGAGATTATGAAGAGGCTTAAAAGTGATATTGATGTGTTGGTGGTGAATGTTGTATAGTGGTTGTTGGTGATAGGCTTGGAGAGGGTGATTGTGGACGTGAGTTTGAATTAAGTTTAAGTTCAAGTTTATGTCGGGTAGGGAGTTGGGTCTAGGAGTCAGATGATTGTTAGGTGAGTAACGGATTACGATGAAGGTTCTGCATATTAAAAATGAATTGATCTCGCGAAAGATCTCTGAAGTAAATGAGTGGATTTTTTGTCTGAGTCGATGTGAGATATAGGAGGTGGGGGGAATGATCACTCATGTTAATAAGGGAGGGTGATTTGATGGGAATTCACCTGTTATTAATGGAATATTGGAGGGAAATGGAGATGACCGTCAACAATTAAGATTGTGAAATGATGTGCATCGTAATCTGAAATCGCATTACGCTGGAGACCTACAAGAAAAAAATACACAGTAAGCAGACTAACGAGCCAACTGTTGTAAAAACTGTATTCCGGATCAGAGGTATAAAGATTGAAAAGGATAAAGGATATGGAGAAAAATAGGGAAAAGCTAGTGATAATAAGATAATGGGAAGTTGACGTAGGGCAAAATAGCGATTATTCTGCAGGCTAATAGCAACAGATAATTGACATGGAAGAACACAAGAGATTCGCCCAAAACACAGAGAAATAACTCTAATGTTCAATTAAATTGTTCAAATCAAATGTTTATCTAAAATCAGTCCACAAGCCGAGCTTTATAGCTAAAACTCGTGATTATTAGAATTTTATCATAATTTCCCCAATAATCATGCTAAAATAAAATACGTAGTAAAAGAAATAAACTGCCAGAAATCTTGCCCAAATTGGGTTTAGAATCACTTCCTAAACAATAATTGAAATATACTATAAGGGTAAATAAACTACTAAATTTGTGGATTCAGAAAGGAAATGGTGGAATATGGCCTCGAAAAGATGTGTAATGAGCATTGCTCATTGATCACGACGTGCACGTTGAAAAAAAGCTTTCCGAATTGGGGTCGTTTGCACGGTTCTGATACTCGTAGCCAAAGTTATGGCCAAAATACTAATACACACCAAAAACTTCCAAATTAGAAATAGAATTATGATTTCCTGCCATCTTTGTGCTGATCTGCTTAATTCAAAGATATTTTGTGCCAAAAACGTGCTATCTGACCACTCAGTATCATCTGACTCAGATCTTCTTGCATCAGTAGGCCCAGGGTTGGAATAACTCGTCCTTGAGTTCACAATAGCTTTCTGGGAATTCACAATAGCTTCAAGTGGCAGTCCAGGAAGAAGGTCCCCTGTCATCAGGTTAGAAACTCGGCTAGCAGCAACTTGCACCTCCGCTGACAAATCTGGAATCACTTCTACTGTACTAGTCCCACAAGGCAGCCAGAGCATAGACCACGTCTTCACGCTCAATCTTATCTTAAAACATGGACCTAAAAAACATGTTAGTATTATTGGCTGTCGGGGTAGGAGTGGTTCATTCCCAACGAGGTGCCAACACAATTTTTTTCCCTTTAATGTTAAGGGAATATGTATTTTTCCGCTCATCGTGAAGAACACGGCGATTATACTGCCAAAGTCTGCCTAACAATATATGACAAGCATCCACAGACACAACATCACACCAAACATTATCAAAATATTTCCTACCAATCGAAAAAGACACTAGACATCGCCTATTTACTGTTACCTCACTACCTTTATACAACCACGACAATTTGTACGGCTTGGGATGATGATCTGTCTTTAACTGCAATTTCTGGACAACTTCTTCAGACACTACGTTCTCACAACTGCCACTGTCAATGATAATCTAGCAAACTTTATCTGCAATTGGGCATGTTGTGCGAAAATATTGGTTCTCAACCAATCATCCCCTGAATCGCTCTCGAGAGTCAATAGGTTCTTACGAACAATCAGAGTCTCATTGTCATCCCCATAAAGCACGTCTCCATCGTCATCAGTTTCATACACATGCTCTAACCTCATCAGTTTCGTCTACCACGTCTTCCTCAATCAGGAGGTTGTTGTCCTTTTGAATAGCAGGTTTCCTGCATTCATTCTCTTTATGCCTCTGTTCACCACATCTGAAATATCTAATATTTGAGTTAGAAGTAACCTGCGGTGGCTGTTGGGTAGGACGAGATTCTTAAGGGTGAACTGGCCGACTGCTTTGATATCTTATGACCATTGGTCTTCTGTTTTGTAGTTTTCCACAGCAAGTGCACACTGGTAGGCTTCAGAAACGGTCCACATTTAGTGAAGAGTGATGACGTCTTTCAATGGTTGTCGTAATCCCTCCAAATATCGTGCCACCATCTGCTATTCCGTTTCAGATAAGTCATTACGGGCTACCAATTGATAGAACTCATCCGTGTATTCATCAACTGATCTCGTGCATTGCCTCAATGAATGAAGTCGTTGAAACAAAGTTCGAGTGTAGCCGAAAGGAAGGAAGTGACTCTTCATCTTTTTGATATTCACATAATTATTACATAATATATCCCTTAATTTATATATGTTAGTGTTTCGATTATTATAATTATAAGTTATTTCGTTTTCATGTCTTGGCAGGAATTTGAGCGTTAACGATGAAATGGTATTAAGGCGACAGACAATTGGTCGATTCTAGTGGTGGTACAAAGCAGAGAGTCACATATCTAAATCTAACCATAGTAAACCTAGATCCACCTAATTTAACCTAAGCCCAAATCCAAAAATGCTAACCTAAAAACCCAAGCCCAAGATAATAGAACCCTATTTAGCTCCCCTAATCTTAGAGAACCAGAGATATCTCTTATTCTCTCTTCTTCCACAGCCCCTCTCCCCTCATCTCTTTTCCAGCCACCACACCACCCTGCCGGCAACCCTCGCTCGATAGGAGAGCCGGTAGCGATAATCCCGTCATCACCCTTCATCTCATCGTCTCTCTCGTTCTCCCAGCTTCCACATCTTTTCTCCCCTGTCCACACAGCCACTGTCTACCTTCCCTCTCCCTGTCCATCATCCATCACCTCCGCACTGATCACCGTCACAGACCGAGCACCATCACCCGAGAACCACCTCGCGAAACAGAGTTCACTGCGGCTCTGTTTCGCCTCGCGACAGAGCCACAGGCCGTCCTCCTCTCCTCTCAGTCCTCTCCTCTTCCAGGCCTCCTTACCGTCTCTCCGCCATCGTCTAACCACCACAGAAAGACCTCATCGCGACGCACCACCGTCGCTGAAACAGGAAGCGAAAACAGGGAGTCCCTCCCGATTTCTCTCCCTTTATTTGTGTGTTTTATTGGTGTTTCCTCACCTTTGTTCTTCTTTTACAGGTTCTAAAATCAATTGGAGGTCGAGGGAGGTCGCGAGGAGCAAAGAAAATCACCGCGAGAGCCACTGTCGCGCTGGAGAAGACGACCGGAGCGATAGGTACTGTAGCAGTACTGTAGCTGCTGTAGCAGAGGCGGGAATTGATTTATTTTGTTATTTGGCTATTCACACCCCAGCTATCTGTAAGAGCCACCACAGAGTGCTTTTGGCCAGTTTTCTCGGAATTCGCGTCCGTGCAGAGATGATTTCCACCTCCATTGACGTTGTGCCCACCGCTACCATGACCAGCTAAACCATTCGCCAAGGCTACGATGAAACCATAGGGTTTCCTAGAGTTTGTGTATTTAAATTTATTGTTTTCTTTATGCATGAACGTTAAACACATTTGATTTATGATTTTCAATAATTTGCTTTCACTGATTATATCCTGATTAATTATCTAGACTAGTCGGTAGTTAGAAATACTCTTTGTTGAAATTCAAAAGTCTGATTTAATCAATTAATCTGAATCTGTGATTGTGTGTACCGTAAGAAGACACGCAATGCTAGGGATTAGGATTAGTTAAAATAAACCTGTGATTGAGTGTGCCGTAAGAAGACACAATTCTAGGGGTTTATACCTATGCTGAAATCAATTGTGAACTTAGATTAATCTTTAGGTTAGTCATGTTAAATATTGAAAACAATATTTTTGATTACACAAATCTCAAAGAACCTATGGTGGATTCAATGCCTTGGTTTCCTTTCTCATATTCTTTAAAACTTTTTATTTTGTTTTTTATTTGATTTTTAGTTTAGATATTTTAATTGCTGTAACCCCAATTTAAATTAGTTTAAATAAACCCTGAAATTTAATTGCAACCACAGTCCTTGTGGGATCGACCTGTACTTGCCCTTGTCTACCAGTTAGACACTGTGCACTTGCAGTTATTAAAATTAGGTTAAATTAACCTATTTATTTAGATTAGTTAAATTTGCATCACTTTTCCCAATCAGTGATTTTGGTTTGGCCCTGCCTATCGCGTGATCGCTTCAACTGCTCCCACAGATGGTCTGCCTTTGAGTTTGATGACAACCAATTTCACTTTGACATGATCTGGAACTTCCTTATACTAAAAAAATACGCTCTACTTCATTCAACCAATCCACGAATCCTTCGACATGTACATCCCAGAAAACTCGAGTAG
>QNQO01007371.1:0-160642 GCA_003290165.1 Berberis thunbergii | reverse complement strand
ATAACAAAGTTCGATATGCTTGGTTCTGGAATGAAATGTGAATTCTTTGCCAGATGTATAACCATTTGATTGTCGCTATACAAAGTATTCTTTGCCTGGAGCCAAATCATCTCTTTACTGGCTTCTTCACCGTTAAATATTCAACTTTTGCAACAATCTTTTGTATCTGACATCCAACTAACAGTGTATAGCCCACGAAAATACATAATCGGTGGTGCTCCTTCGGTAATCAATTTCCCTGCAAAATATGCATCGACGCATCCTTGTACATTCAGCTCTCCTTTTTCAAAGTACAAGCACTTGTCCGTGGTGCCTCGTAGGTACCTCAAGATTCATTTTCCTGCTTCCCAGTGAGTCTTTCCTGGGTTTGACATAAATCTGCTAACAACTCCCTCTACATGGGCAATGTCTGGTCTCGCACAAATCATTGCGTACATCAAACTTCCAATGGCTAAGGCGTAGGGAATCTTAGCCATGAAGTTTCTTTCATCCTTGTCTCAGGGGACTAATTCTTGGATAAACGAAAATGACTTACCAAGGGTGTGCTTACTACCTTGGCGTCGCTCTTGTTGAATCTCTGCAAAACACATTTGATGCACTCCTCCTGAGATAACTGCAAAGTCCCTATTTGCTTATTCTAGTAATTTGCATCCCAAAATCTTCTTAGCAAGACCCAAGTCTTTCATGTCAAACTCTTTTAACAATTGTTGCTCAACCTTATGATATCGTCCATTTTGGGTCTGCTATTAACATATCATCTACATAAAGTACTAGAATGATATAACTGGACTAATACCTCTTGAAGTAACAACAGTGATCGGTGTTGCACTTCTGGAAGCCTTCCTTGTGCATGAAACCGTCAAAATTTATGTACCATTGTCTTTGGGCTTGTTTCAAGCCATACAAGTTCTTCTTGAGTTAGCACACCATATTCTCCTTCCCTTTTTTTGAGAATCCTTCTGGTTGGTGCATGTATATCTCCTCTTTTAGGTCTCCATGAAGAAATGCAGTCTTCACGTCCAATTGCTCAATATGAAGATCTTCACGGGCAACAATACTTAATACTGACCTGATGTATTGAGCTTCACAACGGGGAAAAAATGTGAGTGTAGTCAATTCCTTCCTTCTACTGGAATCCTTTGACAATTAAGCGGGCTTTATATCTCTTGGAGCTGTCGTGCTCCTCTTTCACCCAGTACACCCATTTGTTGTGAAAAGTTTTCTTCCCCATAGGCAAATCAACTAGTTCCCATGTCTGGTTGGAGATAAGAGACTTCATCTCATATTTCATGGCAAACTCCCACTTACTAGCATCTTCGGTCTGACATGCTTCATTATAGCATTCAGGCTCCCCTCCATCAGTTAACAACATATAGTTCATGTATCTCTATTAGGCACATGAGGCCGAGAAGACCTTCTTAATACAGGAGCTGGATTGGGAGGCTGCAATGTGTCAGACTGTTGCACACTGCTTGTCCAACAGGTTCCTCTGGTTGAGGGCTTGCTACTATCTGCTTCTGTACAGAACTGTCTGGGCCATCATCTACATCTGCTTACACTGGTCCACCCTACTGAGTCGCTGACATTCATTGAACGTCTGTTCTTGTACATCACCTTTTTGTTGAAATCACATCTCAGCTGCGGATCACTTATTTCTACATTGATCACTGATATGCACATATGCTACACAACTGAAAACTTTTAGATGTGAGAGTTTGACCTCCTTCCACCCTATACCTCATCTGGTATTTTGTGCTTCAGTGGAACCGATGGTCCTCGGTTGATCAAGTAAGTTGCTGTGTTGATTGTTTCAGCCCAAACTGCTTTGGTAGGCTTGACTGCATACGCATGCTTCTAGCTTAGTCAGTCAATGTTTGGACTGCATACGCATGCTTCTTGCTTAGTCAGTCAACATTCGGTTCATACGCTCAGCTACACCATTGTGTTGAAGCGTACCTGACACAGTTCTCTCATTCTGATCCCGTGCTCGTAGCAGAATTTCTTGAATCTACTGTCTTCATATTCTCCACCATTGTCGGTCCCGAGCCTTTCATAGCTTTCCATCTTTTGAATGCATCAAACACTTTTGACTTGTGTCTTAGAAAGTAAACCCATACTTTCTGAGAGTGATCATCAAATGAACATCACAAAGTAGTGTTTTCCACCAATGGATGAGACAGTAGTTGGTCCCCAAACATCAGAGTGAACAAGCTCCAGTCTTTCTTTCTTCAGTGTTCTGCTACTCTAAAGTGACCTTGTTCTGCTTTCCAAATATGCAATCTTCACACATGTCAATTTCAATTGAATGTAGACCCGACAGTTTCCAATTTGGAATGCATGATCTTCATTCCCTTCTCACTCATGTGGCAGAGTTTCTGGTGCCATAGGTTGAAATTTTCATTGCTTTCTGCAACTACAATCGAACAACGCGCCTCTGCTATCATATAAAGAGTACCATTCTTTTACCTCGTGTAACGGTCATTGCAAACTTTGAAATCTTCCAATCATCGCCATGGAAAATTGTGGTGTAGCCTTCAGCCCTACTAAGATTAAGTTCTTTCTTAGGTCGGGAATATGCCTGACATCCTTCAGCTCCCATGCATACCCATTTAACTTAATCTTCACTACACCTTTACCGTATACCTTACCAAGATTTCCTGGCACATACTTTTCAAATAGTTTATTCTACGAAGTTTCATTCTACGAAGTGTCGTGGAATGGAAGCTCCAGAGTTTAACACCCAAGACTCCTTGTCTCCAAGGGCATATCAATGCATCATCTCCTCTTGAGGTGGAAGCAACGTTTGCTTCTGTTTTCGCCTTGATCCTTTGGTGCATTCTTGCACTGATTTTTGTAATGCTCGGTCTTCTCGCAATTCCAACACTCCACAGTCTTAGAGTTTTGGGAATTGCCTGGATTTCTAGATTTAGACATTTCCTTCGATCTGGCACAGTTGTTTGATCCATGTCCATTCCTTTAGTTTTTCTTTTTGACTTTGTGGGCAAAATGGAAGAGGCTACGCTTCATCGACTCTTTTTGTCGAATTTCTTCGCTGAGACCAGATCACGAACATCATCGAATTTTAATTTATTGCTTCTTGACGAGCTACTCACTGCTATGAATATAACATTCCAGCTTTCTTGTAGGGAAGACAAAAGTATCAACACTCGTACTTCATCGTCAAATTCAATCTTAACTGAGCTCAATTGGGTTGTGACTGTATTGAGTTAATTAAAATGTTGAGCTACCGATGCTCTTTCCGTCATCTGCAAATTAAACAAATGCCTCATCAAGTGAACTTTATTTGAGGCAGATGGTTTTTCATACATGTTGGAGAGAGACCCGTCGTGGTCTTCTCTTTAGCTATATTGAAAGCCACGTTTCGTGATAACATCAATCGGATAACTCCAAGGGCTTGTTTGTCAAGAAGAGCCCACTCACCACTCTCCACTGTTCTGGCGTCTTCCCTATTAGAAGTAGATATAGATTTCTTTGGTACAGATAATCCTTTACCTGTATCTTCAGAATCGAAATTTGCGTCGTCGAACTTTTGGAGTTTCATTTTCCCTTCGTCTATACCATTGCTCCCACTCGAATCTAGTAACCTTTGGATCATTTCAGACTTTTCTTGCTAACCTTTGTGTAATAGAACACCTTCGTCGACAAGTTGCTATTGCCGACGAAAGTTACTATTCACAAATTTTTATTCACATTAATAGTACCTCGCACAGAAAAACTGTCATATTTCACAGCCTGGGCTCTAATACTAGTTGTTAAGGAAATATATTTCTGAGTTAACTAGATTACGAATAAAGAATTAAATCATGACACAATTTACGTGGTTTACCCAACGTAGGCTACGTTCACGGGCTGCTACATATCTTTACTAAAGGAGAAAACAAGTGTTTACAAACACTCACAACTCACAACCCAATTACACCCAAAAATATAACTCTCAATTTTCTCTCTCTCACAAGCTTAATTTTCTAAGCTTTTACTCTCTCTCTCTGAGTAGGAGATGGAATGGAATGAGTTGGAATGAGATGATTTACCAAAGGAGGAAGGGGGCTTTATATAGGCTTCATATATAGGTGGATGAATTAATGAGGTAGGTGGTGGCTTTCACTTTACCATTCACCAACCATATTAATTGTGGTTAACAATTTTGACCACTGACCATGCCTCCCTTTTTGACTTTCTGATAAATAGTGACAAGTAATTAATACTTTGGAGAGAACACTCGTTATAAGAGTCGACCTACCACCACCGATAGAAAGTAATTTTGCTTTCCACAATGATAACCTTCGGCCAAGAATTTCTAAAACTAGATGCCACTGGGGTGGGCTTGAGACGGGATGGACCTCATCCTGATCCGATTCCGTTCCTTCGGATCGGGACGGGATAGATGACAACTCGACCTCATCCCATCCCAAATGGGTTCAGGATGGGACAGGATGAGCAAGTACTAAAAAATCAGTTTTATAGTGATGTAAGTTGGGACTATAATGTATCAACTTATGAGAAGTTCACGTTCCAAAATTCAGCCCTACCAAAACCATATTAGGATCCCCAAAACATGAGTTGAATAACTATAATGGCAATGTTCAGGGATATATCACTCTTAGATACAAATAAAGATGATACATGTAAGTTTTCACATGTTACCCAATCATATAAAATCTGAAGAGGCTGATCCAGTTGTTGCAAATTTTTGAAACTTCACTAGCATACAAGAAGGTTGTCTTTTTAGTAATCTCAACATGGTTGGCAGCTTATCTTTTGGAACAACCAAAGTTACGTCATAGATAGCAAGAACGAAAAGTGCATGTTGCTTACAGTTGTGACAAAACCCTATAAACAACAGAAAAAATAGATATATAGCTGAAGTTTTCACCCACGTGCATCAATTTAATAAATTGTTAGTGCAAGACATAGAGTTAGAAATGTAAAATATTAAAATTTATAAATAAATAAGTTCGAGACGGGAGGGATGGGCGAGTTGAAAATATCCATCCTGATTTCATACTACTTTAGATCGGGATGGGGATGGATTTGATCAATCTCAAAACCCAAAAAAAATTGTGACGGATCAGAATCAGGATTGGAATCGCGGGATGGGATGCCTATCCCTAGATGCCACAACTCTTTGGCCTTAGGCACCATTCCACTTGAAATGCGACGATAGTTCTCCTTGCTGACTACCTTTGCCACTTTTGATAAACCCGGAAGGTTCCCTATTTATTAACATTGAAAATGTGTCGTGCATACACAAATCTGATTCCATTCTAATCTACTTTCATCAAAATTCATTCTTTTCAAACACTAAAATAAAAAATCTCACGACACATGATGATAAGGTTTCTCAATCCATGATGCAAACAATCCCCGATCCACACTCACGCCTTGGAATCAATAAGACCATTCGTTAAGCACCCCATCTAGGATTTTCCACTTTTCAACCGATGCTTCTTGTTGTCTGGAAATGATGAACCTATTGCAAATCCTCAATTGACGCGCCAAAGCCTTTGTAGTAATCTTGTACACCCCACCAATGAGACTAATTGCTCTAAAATTCTTTATGAGATATGCTACATCCTTATTGGAATGAGATGTTGGTGTTGTCATCTCGAAAAATCGTTAACCACTTCCATAATGTCTTTACATTCAAAGTGCCAACAACTTTTTGAAAAACCATTGGGCCCTGGAGCCTTGTCACAATCACAAGTTTTGAGGGCTCTTATTATCTCTTCTGAAGCTCACTTTCTAGCAATAACTTCTTACCTGGTGGTATCACATCAAAACTCACCTCATCAAGAGTTTTTTTTTTTTTAGGTCAAACACAAACTAAAATATATTGATGTGAAAGAAGAATATAAAGGTGAGTTGCTCACAGTACAAGAACAAAAGCTAAATAAGCAAAACAAGCAAAGAGCTGGGTATTAAACATAAATACATCCAAGTTAATGTGTTGTATGGCTCTGTGAGCTGTGCCCCACTGCCACACATCTTCCTTGATGGTCATCAAGAAGTGAAGCTTCGTTTTTGCCCCTAGTGAAAAGCGAATCAAAGTAGTTGACAGTATGGTCCTTGATGATGATGATCCTATCTTCAACCATTTGATCATCAATGCTAATTCTTGAGAGATATTCACCCTAAGCCGGGAAGAGGCATAGGGATGGAATATTTTTTATTGTGATCGCCTTCCTTTAGGCCCTTAACCCAGCTCTTTCTCTCCACTTCTTGTCCTCCATACAAAGGATATTTTCTACCTCCACTTTTGTAGAAGCTCTAACCTGAATTGTATGATCGTGGATCGTAGAAGACTGGAGGGATGCAATCTCTTCATCTTTGTCAATTGCTGCTATACCTTGGATGCCCTTAAATATTTATAGAAGACGACATGTTCCTATCACCTAGTCTCAGACTATTGCAGTATGTATGTTCTAGTGTATCACGATTAGAATTCCTCCTATTTTGTTTCCCTCTATCAATTTAGGCACATGCCCCATTTATCAGACCTATTACTCATACTCTACTTTTAGTTGGCCATCATGATTCCGATTGCTATACTGATTTTTAAAACTTTAGACATCATTTTGTTTGGTGCCTTTAGCACGTGTTAGTAAAAAAAATCCTTTATGGTTCGTACTATTACCTGTTATGCGGAAGAATTAGGCAATTCATTGAATAGTTATTTTATCTTTTTTGTAGGAGAAGCATAAAGTTATATAGTGATTTCTATTTGTCTGACATGATTGTTGCTTCTCCTCTTGGACTAATTACTGTAAGTACTTTTATCTTCTTGTACAGAACTAAACATTATGTAGATTGCAGGCCATGGTATCAATGAGGGGTGCTTTAGCATTGATTTCCGTAAAATGGTTTTAATGCACTCCACTGATAAGTATTCACCTTGTGTTGACACCATTTAATTTATGGATTATGTATGTGGAGTGGACCTTTTGAGGTCCACGTAGTACTCATCAATGAGTGGCTTCTTACATCAATGTTCAAGTTTTCTCCTCCTTTGAATTTTAACACTGATGGAAATTCAGATAAAAAAAAGTATAACTGGCTCAGACTTCAACTGTGAACAAATGCCTAACCCTTATGTGGTTAAGAACAATAATGAATTTTTTCAAGCTAGTCTACTCAAGGTATACCAATTCCTATTTTATTATGATTTACACTAGCGACACTGGTAAGCCAGGATGTGTTGATGTCAAGGTAAAATGCCAAAGTATGATCTGTGAATCAAGTTTCATTTGAGAAATCACAGTTAAGTTCCAGCTTCTGACCTGCAAGTGAAAATTTTGTCTACTAGAAAAAAGATGTTTCTAATGTTAATTTGTGGTGATTTTGATGGAAAGAAACATGGGGAAAACGAAATTTTTTTTTGGTTGTCCGAGGGGGAGGAGGAGGGGAAGATTGGAGGAGTTTCAAAATTTTCATATGCAGCCACATACATACATACCTGAATGCTTTTCTGATTTTCCTTTTCTCCACGTGGTGCATTAATCTTATTATTACCATTGCAGTTTTGCACTTGATACATGTTGAAGGTCTATTATCAAAATTGTTACTTCGGTTATGGGATTTTAGAGATTAGAGAAAACTACCACTGAGAGGTCAATCTTCATCTGGCTAGTCAACAATAAAACATCAGTTTTCAAGTCTCTTGTAGCTTCATATTTTGTGGAGCTGAGCATCTTTCCTCAGGCTATAATCTCTATACAAATTCCTCCAAGTAATTAAGAAAAAAAAAAAGAAATAATCAGGCAATGACAAGTGCTTGCTAGAGAATGAGTGATATACGTTGTGTCCCCTGATCTCTTTGAATTGTCAATTTCTCCACCCCTTTCCCTCCCCCAAACACCACACACACATACACAAAAAAGAACAGAAAGGCAAAAAAATTAGATGCAAATTTGACATGGGACTTTCTTTTTTGGCTCTTAGAAAATCGGGGAGGCGAGTTCGACAAGGAAAAAGATGTTGACTATCTCTCATCTATTGAGGTATGCAAAATCGACATGTTTTCTTTTGATTTATATAGTTCCTTTTACAATGTTCTCTCTGTTGCATTTCTGTTTGTATTTATATCACAGTTTGACGCATTTCGTGTTTTGCAGTTACTGGTTGTTGACCATGCAGATGTAATATCAATGCAGGTTTGTACATATTACTTGGGTTTCTCAATTGTATTAGTTTCTGAATTTCATTGATAGAATCCAATTCTTAGAAGCACTGGCTAATGATTAGTACTATGAAAAATCTCCAGAATTGGTCTCATGTGAATTCAGTGGTTGAACAATTAAACCACATTCCATCTAAGCAGCACGGAACTGATGTAATGCGTATTAGACAATGGTGGGTAATTACTGATTACTGAAGAAACAAATGTGGACTCCAGCATTGTCTTCATTTTCTTATTATTTTATTATGATTTTTTATCTTTATTTTTTTTTATTTTTTTTGAAAATTTTCTTTCGTTGCATCTTAAGATATCCTACTACTTGAAATAAGCACAATTGAATTTTAATGAAATTTTGTGTTCTAAATTATGTCATGCATAGGTATCTTAATGGACACGCACGTTGGTACAGGCAAACAATACTGTTAGGTTCTTTTCTCAATCCAGGTAAGGAAGATCACTCTCGTGATCAACATTGAAATGCACTGTTTTGTTTTTTGAATAAGTTTAGTGACTTCCCAAATAGTATTCTGCGACTTATCCGTATGTTTTACAGATCTTTGCTACATAGCCAATTTAAAAAAAAAAAAAACAGATGGCGTGTATGGAAAACGTAATAGAAAATAGAAAAGAACGAAAGGCAGTTCTCGTTGCACATCATGTGCTTAAGAATGGTTAATATATTGCTTATTTTTACTTTTTAGACATGCATAGTACAGAACAAATTAATGTTTTTTTGGCTATATCCAAGTTATATGGAATAGAATGTAATTTATTCGAATAGATATATTCATTAAATGAGCCATGTTGTGCTTTGGTGGTGCACTTGCCCCACCAACCCTTCAAAACCCGTTTTACAGTATTACATGTTTGGCCTGTTACCTAGAAATCAAACAAATTGCATTATATTTGCATAAGCATTGGGGGCAGTACCAAAGATAAGGAATAAATAAACAAATTGAACAAGTTGCCTAGTATCATCGCTGAGGATAGTGGAAGGGAACACCAATTAACTTTTTGACTTGAGGTTCGATATTGGAGTGGGACCAAAAGTAAAGTAAAAATACTTCTCACTTGATAACTATAAATTTTTACTTTTCGTTGTTTTCAATAAAAATGTATGTGTTTTAATTTGAAAATGATTACTATCAGTTAACCAATCGGTACAAATATTTATCTTTTTTTTCAGAAAAACTAGTTGCAACCTAAAATATCATGTATATTTAAAAAGAAAAGTCTGTTCCTGGCTCCACCCCTTGATATATTTGAGAAACCTTCATGGCTGAAAGAGTAATGTTTGTCATTGTATGTTCTTACAAGAGTTCTGAAGAAATAAAATAACATCGAGTTAATTGACTTTTACATTTCCTTGTGTCAGATATGAATGCGTTGTTCAATCAACATTGTGCTAGCTACCAAGGGAAGGTGCGTTCAATCAACATTATGCAAAAGATATAACATTCTTGGTACTTATTGTTATTATTAATGTATATGTATCAATAATATATATATATATAAATTTTTTTTTTTTTTTTTTGTAGGTGAAATTGGTCTCCGAGTATAAAAGTGTCCTTCCAAAAGTATTGCTTCCAGTGCGACAGGTGTGAACCTTGTTCTACTAATTGTTGAGTGGGACCAAACATGATGTTTATGTTTATTTAGATGAGATGCACATAATTGTTTTGTTTGATGATTGGTTGTTGTTCTATTAAACTGTGTCTCCCAATCATAACATTTAAGTTTAACAGGCATTTCAATCTTCAAAGAGGATTTTCTGGTGCTTGGTCATTACTAGTATAAAATACCTCTCCAGTAACACGTAGTATAGGATCAAATGAGTAATACAAAGAACAACATTGTTAGGGATGGTGGAAGGAGTGAAAGCTTAAGTGGTTAAGAGAAATCCCTCCTAGGGCTTCCTTCTATGGATTGTGTTGCATGTTACAAGTACTTACATTTGACAACATAATTAAAAGAGGATAAGGATCACCTTCTTCTCTTTCCATGTGGTCTCTGAGTTATGGTCCAAAGCCCCCTCTGAATTTCACATCCAGGCTCATTCAACTCCATCTTTCCTAGTCTGGGTTGAGATTATGCAAGCTTCTAACAGCAGAATTCCTTGTATGATTCCCTGTGGGAAGTGGGCCTAAGAGACGTTGCCTCATGCTATTGTTTGGAGGCAAAGGAAAAACATAATTGGAAAAAATATGAAGAAGTCAGTTGATCAGTTATGGTGTTGTAATTGGGCTAGGTGTAACGAAATCAGTTTTCAGTTATGGTTATGGTGTTGTAATTGGGATAGGTGTAAGGATATTCAATTTTCTTCTGGTATGTTCAATCGAGAGTGTATAGTTCTCCCAAACATTTCTAAATGTATATGTTTTGAGGGAGACAACGTCCTTTTATCACTGTTTTCTCCCTCCCTCTTTTCTACAAACTAATATAATATTGTTGTTTTCTGATTAAAAAAAATATGTTGAAGATAAGATGATTTGAACAACAAATTGAATCTTCTAAGGAAGAATTTGTGGGTACAACTGATGGTTCAACATCAAAAGACTGTCAGTAGGGAGAGTTCCACCCAGTATTTTTATTGTGTGTACAAGGACCTTCAATGGGATAAATTCTAATCACTAATACAAATTTCATGTATATATGTTTTATTGGGGTAGATAGCTTGTTCAATATGTTAGTCTCCTTTATGTGTACTCTTCAAGGATTGTGATTTCGCAAAATTATACGAAATTTCATTTTTTTTTAATTACGAAAAGTAAAAGGGCAAAAAAACAATTATATTTTATTCGAAAAATTTCGAGGTTTTTTCTTAAATCTCGGGGTTTTTTTCGTAAAAATAAAAAACCAGCTACTAAAATTTTACATTTATTTCAAGGATTTTTCAAAAAATTTCTGGATTTTTGTAAACTTTTGAGTTTTTTCTTCTAATTATCATTTATTCTAACTATTTATTGATTTTTGAAACCACTCCTAATTCCTAATTATCACTTCTTCTATTGATTTTTTAAACTACCCCTTGATTTTCTAATTATAGGGTATTTTTGGTTTCATTTAATGCGTTTAATACATTTATTTTACTTGCATATTATTTTTTTCACATATTTAATATACCCTCGAAATTCATTATATATTTCATTTATCCTCGGAAATTTTTACGTTTTTTTTTACACCGAAATATTTCTTAAAATCAGGAGGTCGAAATTAACTCAAAAAAAGAAATCCTCATTCCTTGGTACTCGTTAATACCCAAGTGATTTTCTCAATCACTTGGCCCTTATTAATATACTAATGTATTACCTTGTCGTTTGCCACGATTGCACACTTTTCTCCCAAAGCGTGTAGGCGTGCTTTCAGAATGCCACCCGAGTTCTGAGTCTTGCCTTCGGCACTTCTTAATTAATTCTAAATGCGTATTTTTGTACCGTACTATAATATGATGATTGGTATGGATTTTTAATTTACTTTATTTGGAAACAGTGGAATTTTTTTAAATATTGAATGTACAAAATGTGAAAAATCCAATACACCATGTAACGTTAATAAATAATAAATATATAATATTATGAATTTACTTCTTTTTAAGACAAAACCCACTATTAGTAAACGCGTATTAGGAGATTTACAAATCTTTATCATAATTTATTAAACATGAATTTATTGATTTAAATGCTCGGTGGATATTTGAATAATTATGATGGAAGACCTAATTATTAATTAATGATATGGTTGAAGGGGCTTGTGGCTTGTGACTTGTGAGTTGAATATGCAGAATTATCAAATTTTTGGGGTAGCATCAATAATATGATAAGTAGCTTAGGGCTAAAAAAAAAAGAAGGAAAGGGGTGAATTGTACATCCTCCCACGGTACATGTTGTTTTTATATGGGAAAGCATGTATGTGATTATTAGAATTTGGCAAGGACATCAACTTTTTTCCCTTTCAACTAATGGGTTTGGCTTTAATTTAAATTACGTGTTATGCCCAACAAAGGTTTGTAATGACATATTACTAAAGGGGGTAGTTAGGAAACATGAGTGAAATTGTGAATGAGTTATCCGTTGGATTTTTTGTTCTCATTCTCATAACCCTTGAATTTCCACTTATAGTTGCCATAATCAAAGCTTTATCCTCTCCGTTATGAATAGTGGAATACTATTGTGTTTTATTAAATAGATTTGTTTGTATTGATTGATAAAAAAAAAAAAAAAAATCTTAAAAGACTTCACCTAATTTTGATGCTTATTTTGTAATATGAATTATTCCTTTTGAGGGATGGATGAAAGATTCAACATTTTACTTGGCATCCTAACGTATTTTATCTTCACAACTTTGTAGATTTATCGGCGTTTTGATGTTGATTCTATCGTTGAAGCTGATGATACGCGCTTGGAGTATTTTGCCAAGGAGGTAAGTTTTGATAATGTTATTTGGTTCTATTTGTTAATCAAGATATAGAGGAAGGTGGAGTTTGAGAAAATTAGGGAAGATGAAGGAACGCAATATATATATATACACACATCATGAGGATGGTGAATTTGAGAAAATTAGGGGAAATGAAGGAACACACACACACACTATATATATATATATATGAAAATTTTGATACCAAATTAGGTTTTGGAGCCAAACAATTCAAAAGTTGCATATAGAAAATTATAACCTTTAATCAGCAACTTAAGAAAAACATTAGAAACCATAAATTTTTACAATACCTTGCGAAGGGATCCTCAAATTAATATTTTGTGTACTCTCCTTTTAGGAAACTCGTCTTCGAACTTCGCTCAAAGGCTATTCATCGATTTTTACATAGGCTTTCAAGGAGTAAAAATGTGAAGTGTATGCCTGTGCATATTATTATAGACTTCTGGAATGCATGCATTATTTATAGAACATGGAAGTTGCTCGTCGGATTGGAATTCCTTCTAAACATCTTAAGAATTTCTCAACTCAAACATAAAATTCATATGGTTTAAAATAATATGAGAAGCATCAAAACACCATAATATCATGTACTTTCTAATTTTTCTAAGACTTCTAAATTTTAGTTTATTTTGAAATTTATTTATTTATTTTATTCCATTTTTTAATTTAGGTTAGAAGTCCTTAGGTGAGTCCAATTTGAGTCTAATAGGTTTAAAATGTTGTTGTAAACATAGCTTAGGAAAGTAATTTTCGTTGTCTTAATAGGTTTATAAGTTTATAATATGGGGTTACCTACATAAGGCAAAACTGAATTTTGCTATCAAAGTTTTCAATCAATCAATTATGAGTTTTACTATTTGATTTTCTTATTCTTCCATCTTCCCTAGTGTAGGGGTCTCGAGAAATGGTGGATATGTGCTTGGTGAAGGCTGGAGTTATCAGGTCCCCCAAAAGTTCTTTTAGGAGTCCAAGATGGACAAAGACTTGGAAGAGATGATTGCGATATGATTGCTCGAGAGATCGCAGAGTGTGGAGATTAAGCAAAAAGTGGAGAGTAAAAAACATTGATAATCCCCTCCTCTTCTTCGACCCTATTTATTAGTGGTCAAAGACAAAGAGTTGGTTTATTATTTACGAAGAGCGTGATGCGAGAACATGTGGCGTGCATGATTGTGGGTAATTTGCTAGTGGTGTATGACATGGCTTATGACACGATTCCCCCCCCCCCATGTCCTCACGTTCATGCGATGACTCCAGTGATGATTAGTGCGCAAAAGTGATGCCTTGGAAAACAACTAGTGAGGCCATGCAAAGGGAAGGGGTGGGCACGGGATGGATCTCATCTCTGTCCCATCCCGTTTGTTCGGGATCGGGACGGGGATAGGATAGACCTCATCTCATCCAAAACGGGTTTCGGGACGAGACGAGATAAGCATGTTACTAAATTTGCATGAAATTTAACATGCAAGATTGAAATTTTTTGATTACCAAACACACAACTCTAAGAACAACTTATATAATTTTAAGCCATTGATTATTAATTTCCCATTCATTAGCTTTACTTTTTTTTTAGAACCACTATTGAAAATAACATTTTTTTGTACATTGCTAACGAAAATAATCAATAGGTTTGTCATTTAAAACTACGAGAGCACAAATTGAGTTATTCATTATCCAGATAGTCGATGGAAGCTTCTGAGAATAAAATAGCCATGTCAATAAATAAAACAACAAATAGTCATGTCAACAAATAGTTTCCTCCTACACATATTCATATTAAATATTAAATATTAAAAAATCGATTCGGGACGAGATGGGCGGGATTGAAATCTTCATCCGATCCCATCCTACTCTTAGATCAGGACGGGAAGGGATCGGGATTGCGGGATGGATTTCCATCCCTATGCAAGGGTATTTTGGTATTAAGTTATTTGTCTCTTTGTTATCCTTCAAAATGAAGTCCTCAAGTATCCTCCGTTACGTGGTAAAATCTAATCTTAGGACATGAATATAGCTAGTTTTTTTATTTACATCATCTACACTTGCCTCTTCTCTTATTATTCCTCCCATTTCATTTCATTATTTTTTCTTAATCCCCTTTTTTTTTTTTCTCTTGTTGAAGAATGTTTGTATCCTCTTCTTTTTGCACTGACTATGTAGACGATACGTCATCAAGTGGTATCAAAACAAGTCAACTCGATTGCTACCTCCCGAGGCTTGATCAAGTCTTCATCAAGGTTCATCACCATATTCATTGTCCCCAACATCATTTGTTCAAATTATCAGCTGTGTATTATAAGCATTATTTGCTTTGCATATTTTGTATCGAACCTCGAGCAACTGCAACCTTTCATTCTCAACTTGCTTATGGGAAGCATACTTCTTTTTATGGCTATAGTTTGATCAAATCAAGGATTAAAAAGTTTTGAACAAAGGGATTGTTTGACTTGGAAAAGAATATGCATACTTGCACAAAACAATGAAGCACTTCATGAGTATATCCCATCACCACCGCAACCACTTAAATCCTTACTACTCGTCACCATTCTATAAAAACCATTACCACCACCATCGCTTATTCAACTTCTCCAATTCCTTCGCCTACTCTAATTTTTCCAAACCAAGGACTTTTACCTGAAATCCACACCCAATAATATACCTCAAGCCACACACCAGTAAACAAGCTTCCACGTTATCAATCCCGAAGTCACTTCCTCCTTTAGTACCTATTCCCATTACCAATCTCCCTACACCTACATTAGTCCCCTTTATAACGACGTACTCCATCTCCCCCAAACTAGTCCCTACAACTACTTCCACCCATACCCAAAATTATAACACCCCGACCGCAACTAGTTCCAACCCAAAGACACACCTCCCTAGACCTTGTAAACATCCTTCCCCAACCTAATCCAAAGCACCATTTTCCAAAATTCCTTTAAAATCCCAACTTTTTTTTGTGCATTTTGTCCCTCCATCATCATTTTTCACATTTTCTCAAAATTCAACTTTCCAAGAAGCGGAGGATGCCCCCCACACTCATGTGATAATCGGAACCATTTAATGAAGTCCTCAACTATCCAGTTTGAATATTTTAGTAAGCAACTAAAGGAGCGTGTGAAGAGAAGGGACAAATAGGTTTGAGAGAGCAGGTTTTGCCATTAGTAGAAGGGAAAGCAAGGACTTTGAGAGGAGGAGAGGAAAGATTGTGGATCTCAGATTTGAGATGAGAGGGACAGGAGGAAAAGAGAGAATGGTAGAGGTTTATGTTTTGGTGAGACATATTTCTTTTCCCTTTCTCCCAATTATTACCATTTTTGTATTGTTAGGTGGCACTGGTGATTCACTCGCCTATTGGTGATGTTACTAATACAAGATACAATGACAAGCTATCCTGCATTTCCCTTGTTTCTTATAGGGTTCGAGTAAATAAGAGTTTCTATTTTAATTAAAAAAAGCCTTTTTTAATTTTTTCTTAAATCTTTTTTTTTGTTTTTAATTATATGAGACACTTTTAATAGGTTTAGGAAGTTATTTTTTTATGTTTTAGATAGATTAGGAAACTATTGGCTATGTTCTAGGAAGTTACCATTTTATTGCATCAAATATTATAGGAAGGTTGCCAAAGAAAGGAAACTTCAAGTATCGGAAAAGAGTTGAAACTGTGCCAAATCAGTCCATAAACAGGGTCGATATGACTGATTTGAGTACTTTCCTGAATGTTGATTACATTATAACTTCAGCATGGAAGTCGATGAGGTGATGGATTGGCTAGTGGATGTAGGGTCCTCAATCTTCAATATGATGGAGCTAGAGAAGGGGAGAGGTTGGGCACAAGTTACCCGCTTTCAGGTTGGGGGGTTGGGAGGGGTAAGAATTTTATTTATTTTTGGCTTGGTGTGTGGCACTAAGTACTTGGAGCTTGGCCATCGATAAGGTTTTGATAGAACCAAAACAAACACTGCCATTGTTACATGGCTAACCTAATTTTTTGATGATAATAAGGACAGTGTTCCATGAGCTTTTGCTTTGAATATATAGAGTTACTTTGAATCTTTGATACTTTAAATTGTTGGTGTCTTATGGAGTTACTTAGATATTTTAACCTGTTAGTGTCATAGATATTTTAACTGTTAGTGTCAAGTCCAGATCCAGCCATTGATCTAACTTTTGTACGTTTTTTATTTTCTTGTGTCAGGTGTTCCCTAAGATAAAGGATTCCATTCAGGTATTCATTTACACTTCATTGGAATTTGATTTCAGTCAAGAAGCATGGGCATATCAATATGAAAGTAAAATAGCATATGCTATTCCATGTCACACACGTGTCCAATAAGCTCCCAATCATCGTCTCTTACACGATATCCAACATGGGATGCATACCTTTTTAGAGAAACTCACTATATTTCCCATTCATGCAGGGTGGTACTATGCTATTTATCAGTTCCTACTTTGAGTTTGTTCGAATACGGAATTTCTTGAAATCCCAGAATGCCTCGTTTTGTTTGCTTGGAGAGTAAGAACATTTCTTTCAAAAAATTACTTCATCATTCTTTATGGACTATGTGATCCTTCAAAGTTGGATTTACAACTTTAGATCTCTGTGGATGGGTGATTTATTTATTCATTATATTCTCTGAATGTTTTAGGTATACCAAGCAGAGTGATATATCTCGTGCACGGATTTGGTTTTTCGAAGGAACACGAAAAATCATACTTACACTGAGAGAGCTCATTTTTATCACAGATACAAGGTTGTTCTAATTCCTTTGACGTGCTTTATTAGAAAACCTTCCAATTTATCAAGAGTACTTACTTTTAAGAAACAATGTTTTTCTTACCCAAACGAGAGCACCTGTTTACATCCAAGTTCAACATGTCTTGACCTTGATGTATCATAACTTAATTAGAGACTTTTCACTATTTTCTTGTCTAATATGTGCCTTCTAAATATGAATTTCACCATTGTTGTTACTTGTTAGGCTGAAACCATTTTCTTTAATTTCTGGAAATTAAGCCGTCTTCTACTTCTTTCATTTCCTTTACTATAAAAGAGGGTGAACATTTGATTTGCATTTACTAGTTGAATTTCTTTTGTTGGAACAAATTGACAATAATTGATACAGCATTTGGAATTCTTCATATTTTATTTTCATATGCTATTTTGGGGAATTTGTAAGTTATTTCTTTTGATTTATATTTGCCAAAATTTTATCAAGATTTCTTCGAGGGTAACCATATTCAAAACTTATGAGTCACGCTTTCATTCTACACAAATTTTAATCTAGTATTTGACCGTTTAGTCACAATATGTTACTTCATGTAATAGTTAAAAATCATATACCAAAAGCAGTTGTTATCAAGTAGAAATTTGCTATTAATGGTAAAATTAGCTTAGACGAGCTCATTTAAGAAAAGAAGATTAGCAAGAACACTATGATATTTTTCAACCTTAACATCTTTCCTGGATGGCAGCAAACTTTACAAAAAATATAGCAGTTCTATCTTTCATGGTTCCTTCATACTATGATATCCAAAAGGATATTTTTTTATATGGTTTAGATTATAAGTTGATTGATGCATATCCTACTGCTTCTTGTGTGATGTGGGCATAACCATTTTTCTCTTGAAACTAGATTCGGGGTATGAAGAATTTGATTGTTTACTCACTTCCAGAAAGAAAGGAATTCTACCCTGAGGTAACACCTCGTATACGACCCTTCTATGTTTTATTTTCTCGTTCATTTATTTGAGTCTAGCCATCTGATTGGACTGACAATATTCCTGACATTTGCTGCAATTCTATCCTCCTTCCGTTATTTGTTTCGTTCTCCCAGATAATCAATATGGTTGAAGCATCAGAAAATACAACTTGCACTGTACTGTTTTCTCGCTTTGATAAGCTTCGGGTAAGTTATTGTCCGTATTTTCATGTATATATGTTTTTCTCTTTTTCATTTCCTTTTCCTCATTTGGATGTGTTGTTTTTCCTATTTAAACACTTACTTGAAGCTACTAATTTCATTTTATTTAATGTTTTAGCTCGAGAGAATTGTTGGAACAACCCCTGCAAAAAAGTTGATGTCGTCAGAGAAGAGTACATTTGTTTTCTGTTAGTAGTCGGCCTTGTATAGGAAGGCAGGGAGTAGTCTATATTGCATGCTGTTTAAGGAAGAGCACCGAGAAATCAAGATGATAGACTTGTATTGTCATCTCTCATGAGCGCTTATTTACAAGTTCTTCCAAATAGAAATACCAATCCAAATTCCAATGTAGTTGACAAAGCAAAAGTTACATTAAAAAAGGTGAGAGTTGTATTAGGTTTGGGTTTGAGATTTTGAATTAAGCGATGTTAAAAAAGGTGAGAGTTGTAATAGAAATACCTTGAATGAATTTATTTATTGTTATATATAATTAAAAAAAATTGACTTACTGATTTTGGCAAGAATTACTAAAAGCATTGGTTGTTGAATCTAGGGGTGGGCATCCTAACCTGAGATCCTGTCTCGTCTCGATTTTGTTTGGGTCTTATTGGGATTGATCAATCCCATCATGATCCCTTCCCTAGAGTGGGATGGGATCGGGATGAAGATTTTCAATCCCGCCAATTCCGTCTTATCCTGAAATGATTTTTTAATATTTATTAGTAATAATTTTATTACTAAAATTGAGTTGTTTGAGAAAAAGAGTCATGGGGTTTTTATTTAAATGTGTGGTACTGTATTTATGCTTGCTGTTAGTGTTTATGGTTCACTATGAACTGGTGAAGCCAACATAAAATTCAAATTTCCTGATTATTATCCATATTGATTAAAACATTGATCAGTTTGTTATAGCACACAAACTTCAAAGTATCTCTCGCATTCATTCTTTTAGTTAGTGATAGATATACCTTAGCAAATCTTACAAATTGAAATCCTTCCTTGGATCAGACGGAATAAGCTACAGAGAACATAACTGTGTCGCGGAGTCTATGTGCAAGTGTTCTAGGATAATGATAAATGTTGTACCTTGTCAACCTGAATAGAATCGAAGTAAGCATAGCCTAACCTAAACATGTACCAGACACAAGTTCACAAACCATAGCACGCACGGGTAAGACCTTAAGAGCATTGCAGTGATCTCAAACGAATTGAAGGCTTATATTTTTTTTACTGCCATTTTTCAAATGGATACAAATCAGTTACATAAAAAGAGAAAATAAAAATACATAAACAAATAAATTTGATGTCACCTGGTAGTTTAGGAACACCTAGTCTTTTACAAAATTCATCACAGAAGTGACTACAATTCTTCGACAGTAGATCATATGAGTTCAGGCTTCTGCTAAGTTCTCTCAAGATTTGATTGACCTTGAATATCAAACAATTTGTTTTCCCAAGGACGATGCATTCAAAGTGGGTTGATGGGATTTATTTGGATTCAAAGGGGATGGCTGGGGCATGTTTCAGGGCATTATTTGCATGCTTGGATTGGATATTATTGATTGATTGTTGATTGGATTTGTAATACTTGTGGTAGAAATTTGCATGCTTTGTAATACTTGTTACCAGATTCAGTTTGCCTTACTCCTAATAGTTTTGCAGTTTTGCAGCTTGTATATGAAGTTAGGAACATCCTCTTTATAGCAATATTTTCAGCAAATTGCTTGTTGATCTTGTTCCGTCCAGAACTTATTTGAGATGGGACGGGGTCAGGATGAGGTCTATCTCGTCCCGATCTCAAACGAATGGGATGGGATAGGGATGAGGTCCATCCCGTCACGTACCACTCCTAGTTGAATCTTTATCATTTAGAGCATCTCCATTAGGCAAGCTCATAAGCTAAATATTGATCATTGTTTGAGCTTTTTAGGATGAATTTTCATATTCCAATGGAAAACCCAAAATTAAATTGTTTTCAGGGGTGGGAGCGAGCAAAATGTGCATGATAATTTTGTGTGCCTAGCTCGAATGACAAATTTGACCCTCAACCTCAAATTGGTCCACCGTTTTTTAGTTTCAGGTTGAGTTCTTTATTGGAAATGCTCTTAAGATCTTAATTTTGAAAAGGTAAGTAATAATTGTTGATGTGTTTAAACACCAAATTTACCCAATTATTCCATTTGTACTAGTACAATATTTATGCACTTCAAGTAATGGGGCAGTGGTTCCTCAAAAACATTATCCAAAAATTAAGTTTGTAATTGTTAAAAAAATTGTAATAGACTAGTGCATAATTTAGAAGGCACAGATATGAGAAACACATACATCCTGAGTGACACATTCATTAGGCATAATCCCTAATGATATTTGATGCGACATCAAATAGTCACTCAAACACAGTCGCACATGTGACATGGGCTAACTCTTAACACAAAAGAGGTCTCGCAGTCCCAAGCGAACTCAATGCATAAATTGTTGTCCAACTCGTAAGTCAGGTGCGTAGGCCCAAGACACGCCAGCCCAAGAGGCACTGGGTCTTAGGGCTTGGCCAAGACAATTAAACCCTTCTCCTTCCCCTCGTTATCTCTCAGGTTTGATCTGTTTCAGGAGGAAAAATTAAATTAAAATTTATTTCAAAGGGGAAAATTAAATTAAAATTTATTCAGACGACATATTTTTCTCGAGATGTGTGCGCGAATAAACCCGAGCTATCAATTTTTCGATATGCGTGCACAAATAAATATGAGTAGGCATATATTTCCTCGAGATGTGCATCAAGCTGTTAGATTTTCCTCGACGTGTGTGTCAGGACGTTACATTTTCCACTAGATGCGTGCTGGACATCAGTTTTTTTTCTTGAGATGCATGGATAATTAAATTTGGACTGTTAGATTTAACTAGATATGTGTGTACTATTAAATTTGGACCGTTAGATTTTCCTCGAGACGAGTTGTTTAAGATGAAAGATTTTTCAAAATCAACTATTAGATTTTCCTCGAGATACGATTACGAGTTCAATTGGGCCTTAGAATTTTTCTCGAGATGTTCGAGATACAAAAGATTCAATCTCAGCCTTTGATTTCTGATGGGCATTTTTGTAATTTGCTTTGAAAATTGACGGTCTTTGGTCATTAACCGCCAAACCAAGGGGGTAACTGCAATAGTGATTAATGATGGGTCTACTTATTAATTAGCTATTGCAAAGTGCAAGTTACCCTAAATTTTATCGTGCCTTGTCGTGATTTGTAATTTTTGCGTCTTTTCCAAAGGCTTCTTACTCTCTTTCAATTTTCGTTCTTGTGATTCGTAATCAAACTATTTATTTTTACTAGGGGTGTGGACGCACTCTACGTGCGCATATATTCAGTGGTGGTGGTGGGAGAAAGGAAGGGGAGGAGAGAGACATTTGATGGCAGAATGGTGATAAACTGCGTTTGGGGAGGGAGAGGTATAGCTCACAAAATTTTATCAAAATTTGTTCAATTGCAATTTTGATAGTATTTAGATCATAAGAACTTTGCAATATTATAATCTTAATAAAAAAAAATTTGTGCATGTAGTTGATAAAAATGATGTTAACAAACTTAGATTATACATGTTGACAATGACCATGAAGCGTGTGTTGAAGTAATATGCTATGATACAGTCAACAAATCGTTTTTTTGTAAAATTGTATACTCGGAGTTGAGATGTTTCACATGAAGCATGTGTTGAAGTAATATGTTTTGTCTTCCACCCACTTATTGTCTCTCCTTTTCATTATAAACAATTCAAGAAAAAAGAAAAGTGATAGAAAGAAACAAATGAAAAGTGGATTTCTTTTCTATCTACGAACACGTCTTATACGCTCACTCATCTTTCTTGACTTCTTCATCTCCTGGATTCTAAATGTCGAGGGAATGAGCGAGGGGAATGAGGTGGCGAGGTGAAAGTCGTTCATTTTTCTCGAAATACATGCAAGAAAAGTCAACGCACGTATTTTGAGAGAAATGAACGGCTTTCACCTCGCCACCTCATTTCCCTCGCTCGTTTCCTCGCTCATTCCCTCGACATTTAGAATTTCTCACTAACAAATCCACTCAACTACCACCCCCTTTCAACTCCACTGATCAATAATTCATCCACAGTACATTACAATAATAAGCTACCAAAGACTGTTTAAGTCAATCTACAGTACTGTGAGGACTAATCTCTAGACAGTAGAATAAGGAACAAACATTAATTTGTCTATATAATCTTCTATCCTTCTCGTTTTGTATATTCATTAAATCAATTACAAGTGATATGGCTGATACTACATCCTTTCAGTTATTATTATTCCTTTTATTTGGGCTTCTCTTCATGGAGGGTGGTGGTAAGGTTTCAAGAGTAAGGTGCATAGAGAGGGAGAGGGATGCTGTTCTCAAGTTCAAACAAGGCATCCGGGATCCTTCCAACCATCTCTCTTCTTGGTTGAATGGAGTTGATTGTTGCCGATGGACTGGGGTGAGGTGCAGCAACAAAACAGGCCACGTTGTCAGGCTTGATTTGCGCAACAGTTACCGGTATGAATTGCATGATGTTGAAGTTGACAGTGCTAAAGGCCTGGGAGGTCAGATAAGTGATTCTCTGCTTAATTTGCAAAGCTTGAGATACTTGGATTTCAGTTGTAATTATTTTACTGGAATCCCCATCCCTGAGTTTTTCGGTTCATTCACTGAATTACAATATCTTAACCTCTCTCATGCACATTTTTATGGCTTAGTTCCTAATCAATTAGGAAATCTTTCCAACTTGCAGTTTCTCGACTTAAACACAGATGTTCACAAGTCAACATCGGTGTATGTTGACAACCTTGATTGGCTTTCTCGTCTTTCATCATTGAAGTACCTTGATATGAGTGGAATAAACCTAAATGGCACATTTGATTGGTTGCATGCAGTTAATCATCTCCCTCTCTATTGGAGTTACATCTAGTAGAGTGTGAACTTGGTTCCGCTTCTTCACCCATTACCCATCAAGTCAATTTTACTTCTCTCAAAATCCTTGATCTCTCAAACAATGAACATATCGGCTCTTTGGCACCTACTTGGCTGCTTAGTGGTATCACTAGTCGCCTTGTCTATCTGAGTCTATCTGATGATATGTTATCAGGTCCAATTCCAAAAGTTTTTAATATAACTTCTCTTCTACACCTTGACTTGTCGAACAATCAGTTTCAAGGTACAATTGGTGACACTCTTAAAAATCTCACCTCCCTTGAGTACCTTGATTTATCTGACAATCAATTCCATGGCTTGATACCGGATGGGCTCGATAAAATTCTTTCTCTTGATTTCCTTGACCTTTCTTGGAATGCACTTGAAGGTGGCATACCAAGAACTTTTGGTGATCTCTGCAACCTACAAAATTTGCATTTGGTTGAAAACAAGTTAGGTGGAGACATGTCCAGATCTTTAGCAAATTTGTCGGGGTGTGTAACCAGTAGCTTACAGAGTTTCGACTTATCAGGGAACTCATTTAGTGGGTGTTTGACTAAAGATCTTGGAAATTTTTCATCCTTGGATGACTTACGTCTTAGTAGAAATCGGTTGATTGGGACCTTACCAGAAAGCATCGGAGAACTTTCAAAGCTTTATAAACTAGATGTTTCTTACAATTCTTTAAAGGGGACTTTACCAGTAAGCATGGGACAACTCTCACATCTTATTTTCTTGGACATATCCTTCACCTCATTGGTTTTGAACTTGAGCGCAGATGGAATACCACCATTTCAGCCACATATCTTAAACATGGACTCTTCTCCATTAGGGCCACAATTCCCTGCATGGCTAAAAATGCAAAAGAGTTTACAAGAGCTTCATATATCAAACACTGGAATAAAAGATGTGCCCCCTAACTGGTTTTGGAACTTTTCTTCACACATGCGATTCATGGATATCTCCTCCAATCAAATCTATGGAAAATTACCTCATTTCTCCCAAATGTCAAATCTTCCTAGGGTAGCCATTGATCTCAGTTCCAATCATCTTCATGGTGCAATACCACAAATTTCTCCTAACATTACATCATTGAAACTTTCCAATAATTCCATTTCAGGGACTATTTCTGATTTCTTATGCAGTGGAGCACATTCGCGAAATATGTTGCAAAGTCTTGATCTATCAAAAAATTTATTATCTAGAAAAATTTCAGATTGTTGGATGTACTGGCAAGAGTTACTAGCTCTTGATTTGTCTTACAATGATTTTTCTGGTGAAATCCCTAGCTCGATCAGTTACCTGAATCAACTGAACTCACTGCATTTGCAAAACAACAATTTATCTGGGGAACTGCCTTCGTCATTGAAAACCTGCACGATGTTAAAGACTTTTGACATTGGAAAAAATAACTTATCAGGAAACATACCACCATGGATAGGGGAAAGCTTAATTGGATTGGTATTTCTCCGAATGCGATCGAACCTATTCAAGGGAAACATTCCTTCTCAGCTTTGTCTTCTAACACGGCTACAAATTTTGGACCTTGCTCAGAATAATATATGGGGAATCATTCCTCCGTGTCTTCACGATTTGAATTTCATGGCAAAAACTAAAACCATTGGTAGTTATAACTATGGTTATAATATCGAGGAGAACTTAGAGGTCACTTGGAAAGGGAGAGATTTTGATTACCAAAGCAATGTTGGATTAATGATGAGCATCGACCTTTCGAGTAATATCTTATCCGGAGAAATCCCTGCACAAATTATGAACCTTTTTTCGTTGAAATCCCTTAACTTATCGAGAAATCTTCTAACTGGATCCATTCCTAAGACCATTGGTCACTTGGTGCTGTTAGAATCTCTGGACTTCTCGAGAAACTGCCTTTCAGGTGTTATTCCAACAGAGTTGTCCAATATTAGTTTCTTAAGTCACCTAGACCTCTCAAACAACAACTTGTCAGGACAGATTCCATCGAGTACTCAACTCCAAAGTTTTAATGAATCTGCGTTTATGGGAAATCTTAAATTGTGTGGTCCACCGCTTTTAGTCAACTGCACAGTTAAGGGAACGTCTAACAAGCTTGGACCTCATAGAGCGCATGAAGATGATGAGAAGGTTCCAAGATTATACATTGCCATAGCTGCGGGGTACATCATAGGGGTCTGGGTTGTTTTCGGTTCTTTACTCTTCAGTCGTTCTTGGAGGCATGCCTATTTCAAGTTTGTCGAAGAAGCTTATGATTGTGTCTTCGTGATTATAGTTGTGAACACGACAAAACTAAAGAGGAAGTTTAGGATCTTACAGGTTCACGAGTGAATATTGCACAAGGTACTCTCCCTCCATTACACACAAACTTAGATTATGCACTGCATGGATGGCTTGACAAACAATCCCATCTTTGTATGGGAATTGTTCGTGCAACCCCAACAAGCATGCATTAACAATACTTAATTTCTCACATAAGCTTTGGAAATTAATTCACTATGTATGTTTTCCTATTTTTACTCAGGAGGCAACCACAACAAGCGCATTTTCTCTAATGAATTCTTAGTTCTGGCAACCAACTAGCCTGTCACTAGCGTGATTTCTTATTTTTCCTCAGTGTGTTACCATCCTCATAAAGCCTTAGCGGTTGGCTTGAACTCTTCTACCAGATGATGACAATTGAGGAGATTGTACATGTAATACTTTAATAATAGTGAGATACTTCATTTTGTTCAAACATCTCTGTATGAGCTACAAATACTACTAAGTTCTTGAAAATATATATTGTTCCAAATTTTAGTTTCATATTTTGAAATAGCGTAATTTCCACAGGAATGTTTTAATAATCATGGTCCCGAATATGTCCAATACCTTAGCAATTTATGTTAACTATATATGTGTATTTTGTTTTAATAATTTCCACTGTAGTCTCACCATTAACCCACAATCTATTCCAAGACGATGAAAACAACATAGAAAACATGAATTAGCAACATGGATTCAGTGAGGATAGGGTTGAAAGTCGAACCGACGATTTGGATTTTCACCCAAACGACTTTTATCGGTTTCAAAATTTTTAAACCGAAATCAAACTAATATTAATATATATAAAATCGCAAACTGAACCAACCAATTAAATGTTACTAAAACCAAAATAAAATCAAACCAACTTACTAAAATAAACATATTATATTATTTTTACATAAAATATAGTATTTGTTTTATATATTCAGTCAGTTCAGTTTTGTTGGTTAAAATCACTTAAAATAAAAAACCGAACCGATCATATCGGTTTCGAATTTTCTAAAACCGAAACTGTACCTATCCTAAACCAAACCGACCATATCACTTATGAATTATCTATAACCAGATCACTTATGAATTATTTATGTTCGCAATATTTTTATATGATATGGTGACACAAAGTAATTTACAATACCAAAATGTTGGTGCACATAGCAGTCCCTGTCTCCTCTTCACCTCACTCTACTCTCTCAATTTCATTAATTGTGTAAACAAAGTAATTTACAATACCAAAACGTTGGTGCACATATGCCCAATCTTTTTTTTTGAAAGGCAAGCAGGGTTTTTATAGGATCCCAGAACCCATAAAGATGCCGCAAGCTAGGTTTGAACCCATGACCTAGTGGTACCATCCGCCAAGCTCTAACCGTTGAGCTGTCATGCCATTGGCCTGATACCAAAATTTTCTTTTAGGGTTGATACCCAATATTTCCTTTAGGGTTGAACAAAAAATGATCAAATCGATTAAATCCACCGAATCGATTGGTTCGGTTTAAATTCGGTTCGGTTTCGATATTAAAATTTGATTGGTTCGGTTTGGTCGGTTCGGTTTTCAGTTTCTATGTGATTTTAACCGACCAAACCGAACCAATCGAATATATATAATAAATAATATATAATTTATATAAAAATAATATATAGTTTATATAAAAATAAAATAATATGTTTAAAATAGTTGGTCGGTTCGGTTTTATTTCGATTTTTGTTCGATTTTAGTCGGTTCGGTTACAATTTGCATAAATTAGAATCGATTCAGTTTCGGATCGATTTTGTTAATGGTCGGTTCGGTTCACAGTTTAGAAGGTTCGATTTTCAACCCTACTTTCTTTGCTTAGGAAACTATTTCGAATGTGAGGTAATGAGCCATTTTGGTTTTATTTACTTAATGGGTTTTTCTATTTAATCAATAATTATTTCGGTTTAGATTCTGCTCTTTTTTATTCCTTCCTTTATCCATGATTTATCTTATCTTGCTTGTAAATATTTGTATGCTCTTAAATGTCTCTCCATTTATTCAATTATATCATTCATTTCAAGGACTTCATTCTCATTTTACAGCGTTAATTAGAAATTTCAATTTTGTTTGATCTTTGCTGAAAGTGATTCTTTATCACATTGAAATTGGTACTTCTATTTCCAACATTCATTCAAAATGTCTATCATCTAACAGCCAATCTAGTTTTCAATCTGTCATCCCACATTCGATTTTTGGTTTAATTGAGTTTAGCTTCGGTTCGGTTTCAATACACATTTGATTTGGCTCTGTTTGGATTTTTATCAAATCAGTTGATATGATTTGGTTTGCAATTTCATATTGAAACCAAACCATGAACAACACTAACCGCAATCATGTCATAACTACAACTATTATCATCATCACCACCCACAATCACTTGTCCACTTTGCATCAATTTTCTTTAATTACGCAAAGCGCTTGTAAAGTAATTAATTGCATTACAAATCAATGCAATGCAAACTAATGCATTTGCATCAATTTAAAATGCAAGTGTTCTTGGCAGGTGATTATACTTTAACTCAGAGACCTGAACAACATATATATTACTTGACATTAAGCTTTAACTTGATTTGGGTATAGTTAGTTCAGTAGTTTATTGATACCCAAATTGGTGGAAATGGATAGGTTATCTGATAATAGGATGCGGTCTACCAAACAATTCCAGTTGTTAGGTAGACCTCAATTGGATTTGACCTCAATTCCACCAAAACATACATATCTATCTATCTATCTATCCAAGAACTTTTTTTTTTAATTCCCTTAACCCCTCTCACTCCCAGATGTCTCTAACTGAGTTTGACTTCGTGATCTAGTAACACCATCCGTCACTGTTCAACCACTGAACAATCACATCTTTCACGGAGAAGAAGAACATGAGGATCCATCTCATTCTTCATTCCTGTAGAACGAGCTTGACTTGAGATACTAGTGAATATTTTGTTCATTTTAGGAGGGGTGTTTACTTACCACAACAACCCAACAAAGAGTTAGATCATCAGAAGAAGGAGGCAGAAGATGATACTAGTGTTCTTGATGGATTCCCAAGCATCACATACACTAATACTAGAGTCTTTTGGAATTCTCGCAAACGATCTGGTAATTACTTCTCTTTTCTTTCCATCTAATCACCTTATCTAACATGGGGTTGTGAATTTTCATTTTTCTTCAATTCATTTCAGCCAAACATGCCACCTAAAAAGAGTTTATGTAGTCAAACACTATGTTCTTCATCTTTAATCTAACACACTGTTCTTATTAGATCTCATTGGTTTTTCTCTAGTTAAACACTTATTGATCTCTGAAATGGGCATATTGGAGAATTGCTTCATGTTACTGAATTATCATGTACTTGAATAAAATTTGAGACTTAATTTGGAAAAATAAAATTTTAGAAAAATTTGTCGACCATAGGTTAAATCAGTGTCGCAGAGTCTACCAATTAAAATTAATTATTTTATGAACTTAATTTATCTATCTTACAAAACAAATAGGCCTTTTTGTTTGTCCTATGTGGCGTTTATGTCTTCGGTGGTCACTACTTAAGTGAAAAATTTGAACTCCCGACTCTTAACCTCCCACTCTCTCAAACTCTCCCTCATCCCTCTCCAAATCAACCCATTTTTTCCCTCATTTCTCGGTGCTCTCTGCTTTGCTTTCTCTGCAAAAAATGGTGGTGCCTCCCTCGCTATCCAACCTCCTCTCTTGATTGTTATAAGACTCTAAAAACCCTAACTTTCCCTGGAGAGATCTTGACTCTCTGTTTCCTCAATCCTCCTTCGCATCTCTCTTCCTTCCCCCTTCTCCTCGCTGGTTAGTATCATCTCTTTGTCTCACTGCTGCGTTTCAGATGTTTGATTTAGGAATCATTTGAACTTAAAGTTCGGATCTTTATGTCGTTATTGAAATATTGTTATAAGGGTTTGGCTTTGTTTTTGTTGTTTGTTACTGTTACTGGCTCTCTGTATCATCTTTTTTTTCTTCTATTGTTTCTTGATTCATCAATTTCAACTCTGGTATTTAGTCATAAAATTGATTGGTTTTAGTATGGAATTGGATTCATGTTCATGTAGGAGGTGGTACAGGATTAATTTTCATGGAGAACTTTGCACAAATGAAAGGTCTGGAAGTATAAATTTTAAGTCAAAATGACTAAAATTACCAAATTATGGATTGATTATATTCACACGAGCTATGACCATCGATAATTGCATCAAATGTTTGATTAAAGGCCTCAACGAAGAGTGTTTGGGTTAACACAAGTATACATGCAATCCCTGTACAAACACAAGATGAAGAAGTAATTTGATAACAAATATACATGCAAAAGATACCTTGTACAAACACAAGATGAATGTGAAGTAATTTAGTATTATCAGGTGTTGAGTTTCCTTCATAGGTTGCAATCTCAGCTACCACCATTGCTAGCTTTATTATGGGGCCAGCATGGCTGTGTGTGTGTGATTCAGATTTGAACCATCATTTTTTTAATCATGAATTGGTGACATTCCATTCCATGTATTTATCATGTAACTATGAATAATGTTATCGACCAATTGATTGGCGTGGTGGGTGATAAAATCTGAAGTAGGGATGGATGCAGAAGGGAGCAATAGCTTTATTCTAGGCTCCACCTTCCAACTTAACCCATGCATTTGCCCTCTAGACTCCACACAATTCAAAATTAAAGTGATTTGGTCGTATAGCTTAAAGGTTTCTTGACCACAGAGTCTAGACCATGCATTCATGTGACTTGATTCAATATATTCCACAAAATTATGAAAATTGATTGAGCCACTTGCAATACAAGGCTTCACCTTCTAATTCATTCAGCCACTATGTATTTCCCTACTTCTCACAATATCGAGGAAATGTTAATGGTGATTGGGTTAAGTATTGGATACTTGGTTGTTCCGGAGACAATTTGGGTTTAACAGACTGTGATACTACTGAATTATCAATTCGAAATATGAAAAAAGATCAAAATTGCATACAAAAGAATGATTTTTCTCCTGTCTAAAGAGTAATTATTTGCTGTAATTTAAAATTGCATACAAATGAATGGTTTTTCTCCTGTCTAAGAGTAATGATTTGCTGTAATTTAAAAAATATATTAGATTTTATCATACAGTGGTGACTGAGATCAATTTGGGAAAAAATATTTGAAATCACTCATTATGCTCTAATGGTTGATAATGACATTTTGAAATACAAAGTTTATATGCACAGGGTTTAGAGTTTAGTTGGTAATAGCTATGAGTTATTTGTTTTTTTTATCTCTCTCTGGTAGATGGGTGGATTCTGAAGAATGGATTGAAGTTGATTATTTTCTTCTTTGTTGTGTTTAAAACATTTCCATTGTAATTTTGGTGTTTTATGTTATTTACATTTGCAGTTTGGGGGTATATTAATTTGCTGTTTCTGCATTTCCATTGTGTTTGGATGGGAATATCATCTTAAGCTTTAGAGAAGTTTGATTATAAGGGAATTTACGTTCGGTCTGATATGTCAATTATCAGATCCTAGGACAAGGCTTGGTCCTTATTACTTTGTTTTTCATGTTCTCTTGACTAATCGATATCCGATTTGAGATGATTTTATTTGTTTTCAAATTTTCTATGTTTGTGTTCTTTGAGTTTGGGTGCCAGTCATTGGATGTTAAAATTCTGGATGGAATATCAGTTGTCTGATAGTGTGCAAACTGACTTTCTTCAGGGATGATATGAATATGGTATAAGTGAAGTCCGAAAGAAAACATGTCAGATAATACAAACAAGATATGGCCTCAACTTATCCACCACCTCCACCATTTTACAGGCTGTACAAGGATTATCTAGAAAATCCATTGAAGAAATATGTTGTTGTTGATGCTTATGCTTTGTTGAAGTAATTTGGATTTAGGTTTGCTTGATTAATGGAATTGCAATCTTGCTCATCTTCGCCGTGTGTGCTAGGGTTCTTCTTCCTTCATTTTCACCCTGGCTTGTATTCCAATACTAAGTCAAATTCTGCTAATTTTTTCTGCCATCGAGATTGCTTGGAGGTTAGCATCTTCTGAGTAAGGAAATGGCTTGCTGCAGCATTATCCGTTTTAACAAGGACTTGAGATCCCAAGAGGTAGTGTCTCCACACCCGTAAACAATGTACAATGGCTAGCAATTCCTTTTCCTGAGCTGAGTAACGAGACTCTGTATCATTCAACTTTCGACTCTCATATGCTACCGGGTGACCATCTTGAAGTAAAACTCCCCCTATGGCATAATCAGATGCATCTGTTTGTACTTCAAAGGGCTTGGTGATGTCGGGCAAGGCCAATACTGGATCTTTCATCACGGCCAATTTCAAGTCTTGGAATGAAGCTTCACACTGCCTATCTCATTCCCATGTTCGGTCTTGTTTCAACAAATTTGTTAGGTCAACAGCTCTCTTAGAGTAGTCCCTTATGAAGCGACAATAATAGTTTGCGAGTCCAAGGAAATAACGTAGTTGAGACACGTTCTTAGGAGAGTTCCAATCATGGATTGCCTTGACTTTCTCCATGTCCATCTGAATCTTGTCATTGCCAATAACATGACCCAAGAAATTGATCTGGGTCTGGCCGAATGAGCACTTTTCCTTCTTGACAAAGAGATTATTATCCCTAAGGATTTGGAACACTTCTCGCAAATGATGTAGGTGTTCTTCTATAGTCCCACTATAAACCACAATGTTGTCAAGATAGACAACCACAGACTTGTCCAGAAGGTGACGGAACAGGCCATTCATAAGGGTGCAAAATGTAGCTGGAGCATTGGTCAAGCCGAAGGGCATTACTAGGAACTCATATGACCCAAATCTAGTAGAACAAGCAGTTTTGGGTTCGTCACCAGCAGCAATGCGGACCTGATGGTAACCTGATCTCAAGTCGAGTTTTGTGAAGTATCTGGCGAATTCAAGTTGGTCGAATAAGTCTGCAATGAGCGGCAGCGGGTATTTGTTCTTTATAGTGACTTTGTTCAAGGCTCTATAATCAACACAAAGGCGAAGACTGACATCATGTTTCCGCTGAAAAAGAACAGGTGCCCCATAAGGTGCTTTAGAGGGCCGAATGAATCTCGACTTCAACAAGCCATCTAATTGTGTTCTCAATTCGATCAGCTCTGGAGGGCTCATGCGATATGGACTACGTGCGGGTGGCTTGGCACCAAGGACTAACTCAATTTCGTGATCAATGAGCCTTCTGAGAGGTAGACTCTTTGGCAATTCATTCGTCATCACTTCGCTGAAGTCAGCAATAACTTGGGCAACTTCCTCAGGGATTTTGCTAGTATCATCTTCCATCTCTAGCTTTGCCACAGCTAAGTATGTATTTTCTCCTTTGGCCAAGCCTCTATTGACTTGGAGCGCCGACAATATTCTATCATGAGTTGTTGGTCGAATTGAGGTTGATACAATGCGTAGTCTGGGTCCGAAAAACCCCAAGGAGTCCATGAAAGGTAATGGTCCTGCTGCAGCTCCTCGGAAGAATTTTTGGCCAAGAATCACCTTAAAATCATCAAGTGGAACGGCCAAGAAATTTGATCTTCCTTCCCATGGACCAACCTGTAATGGCACAGCTCTAGCCATACCATTAATAGAGATTGCCTCAGAGTTGACAGCTTTCAACTTACCCACATCTCCTTCTAAGTTCAGACCCACACGTCTAGCTTCATCTGGGGCAATAAAATTGTATGTCGCTCCGGAATCCAACAATGTTTGGGAAGGAAACCCATTGATAGTGATGTCGATGTATTGAAAAGCCTTCTTGTGTGGGTGCTCATACATTTCTCCTTTGACAGCATTGAGCTTGCGTAGAGCTCCCATCTGGGAGGTCTCACTGTTGGTGGGGTTCGAGCTCGATGCGGTCGAGTTAGAAGGCTCTGCTTGAAGCAAGGACATTAATGAGTGTAGAGCTGGTTTGGATGGACATTTGTCTGTTGGGTGATCCCTGCTATTGCAAAGAATGCATGGGACAGGGGCAGATGGTCTCCACTGCCCAGAGTAGTTTTGTCCTCCTTTGTTGTTGTGATTTGAGTTGCTAGAGCCGGCATTCCAATTTTTGTTGGAACTCCAATTCTGGTTGGACGGGCGAGAATTGTAGTTTCCTCGGTTCTGACTTGAGTTTCCCCAGTTTTGGTGAAGTGAGCGAGCATTCGACCCTGAGCTTGAATTGGTACTGCCAGTTCTAGCTGTGGAGTGATTGAGCGAAGTGGATCCAGTCACGGGCATATAATCGCTAAACCTTTCTGCTGCCGCAATAGCACTTGTAATATTTGTCACCTTCTGCCTTTGTAATTCTGCTTGTAGAAGCGGCTGAGCTTGTTCCATGAAACAGAAAACTTTGTCCTTCTCAGACATGTCTCGAATATCTAGCAAGCAAGTTGAGAATTGTCGGACATAGTTTTGAATATTGCCTGTCTGTTTGATGGTGTGGAGCTTCCTCCTTGCTAATAAATCAGTGTTCTCATGCAAGAATTGATTTCTGAGTTCCTTCTTGAGTTCTGCCCAAGTTCTAATAAGGATGCGACATTCTTCTATATCTGTATATTTGGTTCTCCACCATAGTTTCGCATCACCTGCTAAGTACATGGTCGCCATGGTAACCTTGGCTTCTTCTGATTTCGGGTTCACCGCGCGAAAATACTGCTCCAGATCAAACAAGAAGTTCTCTAACTCCTTCCCATCTCGTGCCCCAGCATATGACTTTGGCTCAGGCACTTTCATCCTAGGGTGATCATTCGTCCCTATGGCCTTAGTCAGCAAGCCAACCCTTGCAAATAAGTCCTCCAACTGTAATTGGAAGTCACTCATCACCTGAGCTGTGGGGTGAGGCGACTCTTCCATAGCAACTGTCCGTCCCTCTAAGTTATCAACATGCTCAGCCAGCGAATCCACTCTGTCTGCCAGTGAAAAGAGTCCATCCAACCGACTAATTTGTTCTCCCAAAGTGTTCAACTGGTCCATTCTACTTTCTAGTCTATGCATTCGGCTAGCCTGTCGTTCCTCCATAGCGCTAAGGCGCTCATTTAGTTCCTGCATCCTGGTTTGCATTCAACAAGCTCTGGCTCTGATACCAAGTGTCACGGACTAGTAATCCGTGCGGCACTAACTATCCAATTCACTAGTAAGCCTATGAGTAGTTACTTTGATGGGCACAAATATTAACTTGAGAATGCACAATATCAATCTGTAGACAATATAACAATGCACAATAGTCAGTAAAATCTCTCATTCACATTCAATAGATTACAATGGGGAGGAACGTTCGGAAAGACGTTGCTCAAGACCAGTTCGATTCTATCGATCGATGGAAATACAAGTTTGAACTTGAAAAACAATGCAAAAAAACAATAAAAATGCTAGCGATACAGTCTAGCCCGACTATGCAATGGAGGAAACACGTCCTCACAGTCAAAAGCTCAAACCTTCCCCCTATAATATAGATGCTAAGCATTTGCGCACTTTTCAAAGGGGAACATTGAGTTTTGAGACCATTAGGAAAGTCTTGAAAAGCCTCTGACCTTGGTTTCTCTAACCAACGATACTAGTCCTGACACCTGCAAGCTGATCATGCCAGGAAATCAGCAGAGCACGCTGTGAAGGTGTGTTCGCTATCACAATTATGAATTTTATTGAAATGTTTCATCTTTACCTTGAATGAACATAATATTTATTCTCTTTGATTGTCTTGCATCTTTTGCAGTAAGCAAGTCAGTTGGCGCACAAGGATGCTGGTGGTTACAGACTGGACTAGGAAATTTATTTTCAGGAGAGACTCAAGTAGGATTTAAAACAACCATTGAGTTGTAGACGACATCAGAACATGAGATCATTTGACTATCACACTAGTTAGATTTCTTGTATGCTTACCAATATTTTTTCATACTTGGAAGACCACTTCTTGATCATTTATTGTGGTCATAGCGATTTTGTTTTCATATATCCCTTTCATAGTGGGTATCGATTCTTCAATAATGAGTGGTTGTAATTGGGTTTTTCCCATATGATATTGTTGTCTATAATGTGGCGATTAAATGATTATTCTTCATTAGTTTGCTAGCATCCGCATGTTCCCCCATTGAAATTCGGTTGATTGGCTGCATAAACATCCGAATATAATTTTCTAGAAATAAAACTTATAAGATGTAATAAAAAGTCATTTGATAGCAAATGAAATTAAAAAAAAATTGCTATATATACCTACCATAGCGTTTTTAAAACGCTAGGAAAGGCCAACTTACTATAGCATAATACAACCTGGGTCTATTATAGCTCCGGCAGACATAGCGTTTTTTAAAATGCTATGGTATCCTACCATAGCATTTTTGAAACGCTATTAATGGCCTTTTTTTCTTGTAGTGTTCGTAATCAAACTATTTTATTTTTACTTGGGGGTGGACACGTCTTACGTGCGCATATATTCAGTGGTGGTGGGAAAGAGGAAGGGGAGAGGAGAGGCATTCACTGGCATAGCGGTGATAGACTTTGATTAGGGAGGGAGATGGGTAACTCACAAATTTTGATCATAATTTTATCAAGATTTTGATTATGATAGAAAATTTGATCAAGAATTTTCATTAAATTTGATCATAATTGCATCAAATTACTTATAATGGCACATTTTTCAACAATCAGAGCGGCACAGCGGGCCCATAACCCACGAGTCCAGGGATCGAAACCTGGCTCTGATAATTTTTTTATTTTTATTTATAAATTAAAATTTAGGGTAATTTGCACTTTGCCCTTTTATTTATAAATTAAAATTTAGGATTATTTGCACTTTGCCCCCTATCAGTTGTCAAGTGATGATAAGCTAATTTTTAGGGACAAGCTAATTGAATATTTTATTTATAAATTATATTTTAGGGTAATTTGCAGTTTACCCTTTTATTTATAAATTAAAATTTAGGATAATTTGCACTTTGCCCCTCTATCAGTTGTCAAGTAATGATAAGCTAATTTTTAGGATAATTTACACTTTGCCTCCTATCAATTGTCAAGTAATGACAAGCTAATTGAATAGAAAAAACTAGAGAAGTTGAAGCAAGAACAAAGAAATTGAAAGAAAAAAGATAAATCTCTAAATCAAAACTGTTTATAAATTAAATTTTAGGATAATTTACACTTTGCCCCCTGTTAGTTGTCAAGTAATGACAATCTAATTGAATGGAAAAAATAGAGAAATTGAAGGAATAACAAAAAAATTGAAAGAAATAAGATAAATCTCAAAATCAAAACTGATTAAAGCCAGTGGAATTACTTAGATATTTCTTGATCTTCATACAATGCTTCCTCCCTCACTTTATAAAGAAGGTGTATAACAAAAATTGGAATCTTTTGCTCACATCATAACACGTGTCTAGCAATAGTACTAATAGCTACCTCTATTTAATTAAAGTTTTCCCGCCAACATTTCAGTAACTGACTTCTTTTATCCTGCTTGATAGTGGCACTGAGCATGTGACAATACCTTCCCCATCACCGCATCCTTGTCCTCAATGATGAAAAAAGGGAAACTTGGAGGAGATGACAAATATATCTTCCCAAGTAGCATCAACTGTGGATGAGTTTGACCATTGAATTAGCCACTGAGTAACAACAACATTGTTACGAGGAATCAAGCGTCTAGCCAACACTTTAGCAGGTTGTACAATAAACTGGCCATGTGAATCAATTGCTAGAAGTACTGGAGAGGTAGATTGAGCCTGGCCGAGTTGTTTCTTGAGATGTGAAACATGGAACACCGAGTGTATCTTGGAATGTGCTGGCAGCTCAAGATGGTAAGCGACCTTGCCAATCTTCTGAATGATTTTGAATGGGTTGTAGTACTTTGAAGAGAACTTCAAGTTATTTCGTAGTTGCACAGAGACCTGCCTATAAGGCTTAAGTTTTAAATAAACCACGTCGCCCACTTCAAAACGGCGTTCTCGTCAATGTAAACAACATATTGTTTCATTCTAGCCTAGGCCTTATGTAGTATTTCCCTCAAAATGTCTAGCATAGCTGCTCTTTCAATGAGATACTGCTGAATGTCAGGAAGAGTAGAGGATGTTATTGGAGGTAGAGCTAGCAGTGGGGGAGAGTAACCATATAGAGCTTGGAAGGGGGAAGTCTCCAAGCTAGAGTGGTAGTTGGTATTAAACCAATGCTCAACAATATATAATTGCCCTCTGTTATAAATAGCTAATTAATAAATAGACCCATCATTAATCATTATTGCAGTTACTTATAAATTAAAATTTAGGATAATTTGCACTTTGCCCCTATTATAAATAGCTAATTAATAAGTAGGTCCATCGTTAATCACTATCGCATTTACCCCATTGACTAGCGGTCAACGTTCAAAGACCCTTAATTTTCAAAGCAGATTACCAAAATGCCCTTCAAAAATCAAAGGCTGAGATTAAATCTTTCGTATCTTGAATATCTCATCTTGAGGAAAATCCTAAGGCCCAACTGAAATCGTAATCGTATCTCGATGAAATCCAACAGTTGATGTTAAAAAAATCCTTCATTTTGAGAAAAATCTAACGTTCCAAATTTAATAGTACACACATCTCTATGTAAATTTAACTATCCAATTTTAATTATGCACGTATCTCGAGGAATTTGATGATTCGGCTCAAATTCGAGAAAATCTAATGGCCCATCACACATCTCGAGGAACTTTGACAACTCGTATTTATTCATGTGCATATCTCTAGGAAAACCTGACGACTCAGCTATACTCGTACACACATCTCGAGGAAAATATACTTTTTTGTTCGCATCTCGAGATAAAAAAAATTGGCGGTGCGCCGTGCATATCGAGGCAATCTGATGGCTCAGATTTATTTGTGCACACATCTCGAGAAAATCTGACTTCTGAATAAATTTTAATTTAATTTTGCCCTTAACCCCATAAAATAAATTACTGGCAATCACTTAACCCCATAAAATAAGTTTGAATTTTGTTTTGCTCCTGAAATATAACAGACTTGAGAGATGATCAAATAAATTTTGATTATCTTCCTCTTCTATCTCACGGCCTCGCCACCACCTCCCCCCTTCATCCTACCTCATCTTCCTCATTCCTCCTTCATCCACTTTTTCCTTCCTCCTTTGTTTCAAAACCCCTATAATAAAGTTATGACTTTATTCCTTATTCCTCCACACTTCCTCATTCATTCTCCTCCCTCCTCCTTCTCCCTTCATCTCTCAGGTCCGTTCTGTTTAAGGGGCAAAATTAAATTCAAATTTATTTCAGATGACAAAATTAAATTAAAAGTTATTCAGACGACATATTTTCTCGAGATGTGTGCGCGAGCAAACCGAGCTGTTAGATTTTTTAGATGCATGCTGGACCGTTAGATTTCATAGAGATGCATGCAAGAATAAATATGAGCAGTCAGATTTCCTCGAGATATGTGTCAAACTGTTAGATTTTTCTTAACGTGTGTGTCGGGACGTTACATTGTCCACAAGATGCGTGATGTACGCCTGATTTTCTCGAGATGCGCGTATATTTAATTTTGGACCGTTAGATTTACCTAGAGATGTGTGCAATATTAAATTTGGATGTTAGATTTTCCTCGAGATGAGTTGTTTAGGATTTATTTTTTTCAAAATAAACTATTGAATTTTCCTCGAGATACAATTACGAGTTCAACTGGGTCTTAGGATTTTTCTCAAGATGAGATGTTTGAGATATGAAATATTCAATCTCAGCCTTTGATTTCTGAGGGGGTATTTTTGTAATCTGCTTTGAAAATTGACAGTATTTGGTCGTTGATCGCTAGTCAAAGGGGATAACTGCAATAGTGATTAATGATGGGTCTACTTATTAATTAACTATTTATAATAGGGGGCAAAGTGCAAATTACCCTAAATTTTATTGTGCCTTGTCATGATTTGTAATTTTTGTGTCTTCTCAAAAGGCTTCTTACTCTCTTTCAATTTTCGTTGTTGTGGTTCGTAATCAAACTATTTATTTTTATTAGGGAGATGGATAATTGACAAAATTTTATCAAGATTTGTTCAATTGCAATTTTGATAGTATTTAGATCATAATTTGAACATCAAATATATTTTGATTATAGTTCAGATTTTAAATATAGGTAAACATAATTTGTATTTAGATCATAAGAAATTTGCAATATTATAATCTTAATAAAATTTTTTGTTATGCATGTAGTTGATAAAAATGATGTTGTAACAAATAATTTGAGTAGAATTACATTAGGCTCAAAAACTACGATTGTAGTCTAACTAATGACCCAAGGTATTCAGGCCCATAGAATTTAATCTAAGCCCATGGTTTTTTAAACTTATAACCAAGAATTGTGATTTCGTTTTTAAACTTATAACCAAGAATTGTGTATAGAAAAAACTTAAAATTTTCTATTATAATTTTGAAGTTATGTATATATTTTCAATATTTTAAATTTTTATATACTACATAACGAGTGCCACAAGACTTATAATGTCATATAAACAATATATTGCATAAAAATCACTTATATAACAAAATTTAATACTAAACTAAGGTTAAAACAAGTTAAAATATGGAGAAATTGAGATTTCTTTCCCTAACAAAAGAGATGAATATTTCAGATTTCAAAAGAAATTTAGGTAACTCGAAAATAAAAAATATTTCATAAAATTTTGACATTTTTTGAGAAATCAAATTCCTTAGAACATACAAATCTTTGTCTTCCCCACAAACTCAATTTACATGGTCAACCTCCACCTCCCTACCAAACAGGAAACCAATACACATGACATGCCACCTCGCTGAGTTCGGCTTGCATAACTCAATCACTTGTCAAAGTCGAATCTCATCACTACACACCACATATTATAAGCTTGGAACACTTTTGCGTTTTTGGCGCTCCAGCAAATTTTTTTAGTTAGTGGGACCTTTCAGTAAGGGCTTTCAGTCAGGGCCTTACTCGCCAATTAGAATTCCCCTTTCAGAAAGACGCACGCCCTACTCGCCTTTCTCTCTCCCCTGAGTTGTATCTTCCTCTCCGTCTTGTTTTGGAACAGACGGCAGTGTTTTGCTGACGCCTTGAATCAAGCTTTTGTGGTGGTGGAAGAGGAGTTTGGTTCTCTGGCAGTTAGTGTGTAGGTCGAGAGGAAGAAGAGAGAGAGAGAGTTAGATGGCGGGGAAGAGTGAATAAGGGTAATGTGGAGCAATCTGTGGAGGTTTGTGACAGTGAGAAGGTTAAAACTTTTGTGTAGAAAGTCACAGGGAAGAAGAAAAGGAGAAAGAGCCGTTATTGTTGAATCAATCGGTGGAAAAAGTTTAGTTGGGGTTTTTTTTTTTCTTCTAGGGTTTTAGTTCCAAGAGAGATTTCATGGCGGTTAGATCCCCGAGGGATTATCTTAGACAGCTTTTGTATCACAAAGCAATATTCTCTTCTCTTGGAGGCGGTGGTTCTCGGTTTTCAAGTTCTGTGGCGGGAACTACTCCAAAGATCCCTCAGTCTTCAAAGAAAGTATAATTTCTGTCTATCTCACTTTCAACAATAGTTATTTGTTGATGTTAAATTTATTATTTAGGAAAGTTTTTGAAAGTATTTTTGTTTAACATTTTATCTCCATTGTTAAGGTTATAGCTCTTTCTTATTTAATACTAGACATTGAGGACAAAATTTAACTTACATTCAGATTATTGTAGCTGAAATCAACAATAAAATACAGAAAACTGTCGAACATGTATGTTATGTGACTATTCAATCTATCAAACAGGTGAACCAATAACGCTTCTCTTGTTTATGCTCTCTATGGTCTCATATGTTGACCTTATTCTACTTTAAGTATGCTAATATCAGTCATTTTTTGATTGAAGGGAAGATTACTGACAGGGGCTACCATAAGCCTACTTTAAGTATGCTAATATCAGTTCATAAACGCTAATAAAGTTATTTTGGCCAAAGGGTTGACTAGCTTGGGAAAGTACTGCTTCTATGTATTAAAGACCTTTTGGTAGGTAGCGTATATTACCATCAACCATTTTATCACGCCCCCCATATAAAACAAAATTAGTTAATTTTTATCATAAACACTACCACAAAAGTCATAACTTCCAATGCAAATCAATGAAGCATAATTCTATTATATAGACCAACAACGAACTAAAGGTAAATTTTCCAAATCAAATATTATCAAATCATGTAACAATATCACTGGACCTTTATAGCATCTCATAATGGTTCACGAAACATGTAATTGTAGCATAAACTAGATGATCTCGAATCAAAGGGATAAGTCCAGTGACATTGTTAGATGATTTTGTAAGATTTTATAAGAAAATCTATTGTTTCTATTGATCTAATTCATCAAAGTTTGAAGTAAAGAAAACGACTTGTGGTTAAGCAAACAAAGAAAACTAATGATTGATTAAGTATGACTATGTAGCAGTGTTTATTAAAAAACCAACTAATGATTATTTATGTGAGGGGTGTGATGAATAAGGCTGATGGCAATATAAGTTTCCTTTGGTTATCCATCTTATTTTTCGAATAATACAAAAAGAGAAGGCATGTGCTTCTTGATGATGACAAAAATGTATGATTGGGTTGCAAAGTTTCTTTGGCCAAAATTATTGGGAGTGTAAAAAGCCGTATTTTGTATTGGTAAGGCACGGAGGGATGGGATTGGCTTTCCTACTTTCCAGGGATGGTGGCAAAGAAAAGGCCTTCAAGATGATGGAAACGCTCTACCTCTCGTTCGCCGTAGGAGAAGCAGTTGGGCACGGAGGAGCGGGATTGGCTTTCCTACTTTCCAGTGATCGGTGGCTAGGAAAAGGCCTTCAAGACGAAGGGAAACGCTTTGTCTCTCGTTCGCCGTAGGAGAAGCCGTTGGGCACAGTTGGACGGGATTGGCTTTCCTACTTTCCAGTGATCGGTAGCTAGGAAAAGGCCTTCAAGAAGAAGGGAAACACTCTCTGTCTCTCGTTCGCCGTAGGAGAAGCGGTTGGGCACGGAGGAGCGGGATTGACTTTCCTACTTTCTAGTGATGGTGGCTAGGAAAAAGCCTTCAAGACGAAAGGAAACTCTCTCTCTTTCTCGTTCGCGTCTTTTCTAATCTCTCAAGAAATAAAGCTAAAATTCCTCTCTTCCACAAAAGAAAGGAAGCCGTTGTTGTTGAATCTATCGGTGGAAAAAGTTTAGTTGAGTTTTTTTTAGGGTTTTAGGTCCAATAAAAAAGGAGAGCTTTCATGGCGGTTAGAGTTGTGAGGGATTATCTTAGACAACTTTTGTATCACAAAAGCAAGATTCTCTTCTCTTGGAGGTGGTGGTTCTAGGCTTTCAAGTTCCATGATGAGAACTGCTCCAAAGATCCCGTAGTCTTTAAAGAAAGCATAATTTCTATCTATCCCACTTTCAACAATAGTTATTTGTTGATGTTAAGTTTATTAGGTTGAGATGAAAGTTTGATTATTATTATTATTATTATATTTTATCATTTAGGAAAGTATTTTTGTTTAACATTTTATCTCCGTTGTTAAGGTTATAGCTCTTTTAGATTTAATACTAGACATTGAGGACAAAATTTAACTTACATTAGATTATTGTAGTTGAAATCTACAATAAAATACAGAAAACTGTCATACATGTATGTTATGTGACTATTCAATCTGTCAAACAAGTGAACCAATAAGGCTTCTCTTTTTTATTCTCTCTATAGTGTCATATGTTGACCTTATTCTACTTTAAGTATGCTAATATCAGTCATGTTTGGATTGAAGGGAAGATTACTAATAGGGGCTACCATAAGCCTACTTTAAGTATGCTAATATCAGTTCATAAACGTTGATAAAGTTATTTTGACCAAAGGGTTGACTAGCTTGGGAACGTTAATAAAGTTATTTTGGCCAAAGGGTTGACTAGCTTGGGAAAGTGCTACTCGTATGTATTAAGGACCTTTTGGTAGGTAGCGTATATTACCACCAACCTTTTAATAACGTCCCCAACATAAAAAAAAATTTAGTTTTTATCATAAACACCACCACAAAAGTCATAACTTCCAATGCAAATCAAAGAAGCATAATTCTATAATATAGACCAACAACGAACTAAAGGTGAATTTTCCAAATCAAATATTATCAAATCATGTAACAGTATCACTGGACCTTTATAGCAATCTCATAATGGTTCACGAAACATGTAATTGTAGCATAAACTATATCTTCTTGAATCAAAGGGATAGGTCCAGTGACATTGTTAGATGATTTTGTAAGATTTTATAAGAAATTCTATTGTTTCTATTGATCTAATTCATCAAATTATGCTTCACCAAAGTTTGAAGTAAAGAAAAACGACTTGTGGTTAAACAAACAAAGAAAACTAATGATTGACTAAGTATGACTTTGTAGCAGTGTTTATTAAAAAGCCAACTAATGATTATTTATGTGAGGGGTGTGATAAATAAGGCTGATGGTAATATATGTTTCCTTTGGTTATCCATCATATTTTTTGAATCATACAAAAAGAGAAAGCATGTGCCTTTTGATGATGATGGAAATGTGATTGGGTTGCAAAGTTTCTTTGGCCAAAATTATAGGGAGCAAAGTGTAAAAAGCTGTATTTTGTATTGGTAAGGCACTGAGGGATGGGATTGGCTTTCCTACTTTCCAGTGAGGGTGGTCAGGAAAAGGCCTTTAAGACGAAGGGAGACACTCTCTGCCTCTCGTCCGCCTTAGGAGAAGCGGTTGGGCACGGAGGAGCGGGTTTGACTTTCCTACTTTCCAGTGATGGTAGCTTAAAAAAGACCTTCAAGACGAAGGGAAACTCTCTGTCTCTCGTTCGCCGTAGAAGCGGTTGGGCACGGAGGAGCGGGATTGGCTTTCACTACACCACAATTGTCTATTAATAACATTTGCTCATATCGTTTTTAACTCTTTTGCTATGAAAAGCCCAAATTTTAATAGCATTAGAATATTAAAACGCTGTGAAAGAGAAAGCGGGAAATTAAAAACATGAATCCGCTCTATTCCGCTTCGAATTTTAGAAAATCGCTCCTCTAAATTTTAGAAAACCTCTTTCTATATCTCTCCCTCTCTTTGTTTCCCTCCTTGTCTCGCTCTCCTTCCCCCTCCTTCTAGCAGATCGAAGCGTTCTTCTTCGCTGACCTTTCCTCCTCTTTGCCTTCCCCCCCCCGTTCGCCTCTCTACAGTGCCCATTTCCCCACTGCAGCTTCAAACCTAAGGCACACCGCTCTACAAGCGAGAGTGAGAGAGATCCATGGAGAGGGAGAGATTGAGGGATTATTTAGGGTTTTAGGTCCAATAAATAAATAAAAGAGAGAGCTTTCATGGCGGTTAGAGCTGCGAGGGATTATCTTAGACAACTATTGTATCACAAAGCAAGATTCTCTTCTCTTGTAGGTGGTGGTTCTAGGCTTTCAAGTTCCCTGGCGGGAACTGCTCCAAATATCCCTCAGTCTTCAAAGAAAGTAAAATTTCTGTCTATTTCACTTTCAACAATAGTTATTTGTTGATGTTAAGCTTATTAGGTTGAGATGAAAGTATTATTATTATTATTATTATTATTATTATTATTATTATTATTATTATTATTATTATTATTTTTATCATTTAGGAAAGTATTTTTCTTTAACATTTTATCTTCATTGTTAAGGTTATAGCTCTTTCTGATTTAATACTAGACATTGAGCACAAAATTTAATTTACATTCAGATTATTGTAGCTGAAATCAACAATAAAATACAGAAAACTGTCATACATGTATGTTATGTGACTATTCAATCTATCAAACAAGTGACCCAATAAGCCTCTCTTGTTTATGTCCTTTATGGTGTCATATATTGACCTTATTCTACTTTATGTATGCTAATATCAGTCATGTTTGGATTGAAGGGAAGATTACTGACAGGGGCTACCATAAGCCTACTTATAGCTGGAGGAGCTTATGTCAGTACTGTGGATGAGGCAACTTTCTGGTACAATTCTTTTTGATCTGTCAAGTAATATCATCTTTTCTTTCTTCTAGTATTTCCATTCAACAAGTCTAGATAGCCAGGCCTTGACGCCAGGATTGCGCCAGGCCTGTTGTCTAGCACGTGTTTCAATAACGTTTTCAAGTAGTTTTGAATATTCTAATTAACATTTCTGCTAACATCAGTACCATCACACTTATTCAACTTGTGTGATCAGGAGTGCATTTACGGTAGAGTTTATGCTTTCATTCGGTTGAATACAATTCTTCATCTGCATTACCTCTTCCACCTTCCCTTCATTCATAAGATAGGTAACCAAATTACTAAAGGGCTCCAAGTCAGGCAGCCGCCCTCTTCCTTTATTTTTCTCCATCACTTCTATGGCGTTCCTAACGTCCCTAGAAGTACAATGTCCACGAAGCAGAAGATTCCACGTTTGTAGATCGATGTCCGACCCTTTGTGTTGAAGTTCATGTAACAGCTTCTCAGCCAAGTCCATTCTACCAGACAAGCACACCCTTTCTATCAAAGAACTATAGTTCTCAGCATCAGCGATAAAGCCCTTCTTTGCAACCAAATCCTTCAACTTGAATGCTTCACGTGTCTTACCACCCATACACAGATGCGCTCCAAGTTACTATATAGAGAAACACTAGGATGGTGTCCTCTTCGAACCATTTTAAACAATATTTTCAAGGCTTTCAACCACCACCCATAGTTACAGAGGGAGTCCACCAATTTAGTGTATACAAACTTGTTATCCATCCAACCTACTTTCATGTATATAAACAGATCATTCCCACGTTCGGGGCAACCCTGCTTGCACAACTCTTTGATCAACAAGTTCATAGTATAACTATCAGGCTTCACATTTAGATCAAGCATTTGCTTGAAGTGCATGCAAAGTGTATCTGTGTCTCCCTTCTCGGAAAAACCTTGTATCAAGATGTTAAAGCTATCAAGATTGGGCCTACAATCTCTCTGCTTCATCAAATTGTATAGCTCCAAGCCTCCTCCATTTTCCCACCAACACAAAAATCTTTCATCGCAATGTTAAATGTTCCCATGTCCAATGAATCAGTCCGTTCATCTCTCATTTGGTAGAAAAGCTCCCACCCTGAATCCTTTTCGTTTGATTTCAACAACCTTTTCAAGAGAAGATTACAAGATAAACACGAAGGCCCAAACTCACGTCTCTTCATCTCATCCAACACACCCAACGCCTTCTCAAACTCCCTAACCTCAACCCATTACTGCAAAACAAACTTGTAGCCCTCCGGAGTCACCTCGAACCCCAGATCAATCTTCTTATGAAGCAAACCATCAGCTATACTAGCATATGAGGGGCTAGAACCTTTAGTCAAGACCATAAGGATAGCAATGTAGCTTAAAGCGTCGTGAATGACCGTTGTGTTCCTCTAACCAATTGATAAACTTTAAGGCCAATTCGGGTTTCTTAATTCTCTTAAGAACTTGAACAGCAATTGGAGGGGTAATTTGTGACTTGGAAACCCTACAAAGTCTAGTAAGTAATGAATCCCAATTATCTTGTTTCTGAACAATCGAAACTATACTTCTTACAAATACATTAACAGACACTGTTCCACTGCTTCCTTTGTCATCTAATTCCCTAAAAGATGAGAAAAAACTAATCTTTTGCAGGTTTGGACCAAATGCAACAAATGGGTTTTTTTTTTCTATCAAACAATTGAATCTCGAATCGGTTCCAAATTCGGAGAACTTCCTCAAGACATCAACTTTATGTTTTCTATGGTTCAGAAACCGTAGAGTTTGACATATAGGATGCATTCGATGAGTTTTCAGAGAAGAATCAATCAAATGAAGAAGATAATAAGTTTAGAACCATAAGAACAAAGTAAGGAGAGAGAGAGAGTGATTAAAAAAAAGGCAAAACAAGAAAACCCAAACCCAAACCCTCTCCTAAACATGTGCTAGACAGCAGGCCCGGCGCACTCCTGGCGTCAAGGCCTGGCTGTCTAGACTTGTTGATTTCCATTAGCATGCTCCATTAGGTTTAACAAAATGTCATTATCAAGTTTTTTATGTGATGAAATGCCCATTCTGGCAGGAGCATGCTCAGGCTATATTTGTTGTATGGAATTCTGTTTATACTGCCAAATAAGGTTGTCAAACCATAACGTATATCGATATATTTCGTTTTATTTAAAGGTGTATTGACTTATGATGGTAAGTATAATTATATATCTAGAATCAGAATATACAACCCACTTTAGTAAATGTGATGCTTACAAGTCTTCTCCTCTAGGAATAAAAATTATCCATAGTGCCGCCTCCACAATATCTTGTTTTTGTTGGTAATATTGTATTTCCACCTGTCAATGACATGTTGTAATTGTGCTTGTTCTAATTATGCTAACTGGAGCATGATGAAATGATTTTCCTACTCAAATTTTGGTTGAAGGGAGTTTTCCTATTTTCAAGTCTAAGGAGGGCTTCTAATTTATTTTTCTGTTACTAAAACGTTTCTTACTAATTAATATTTTCATATGTTTATGGGGATCCATAATTTTAGGCTGCTCTGACAAATTCAAAGTTAGCATGATATTCTTTAGTCATTTTTACGATATTCTTTTGCATATACTCTGTGCAGTGGATGGCTATTTTCAGCAACAAAGCTTGTGAATCCTTTCTTTAGTTTTCTGGACCCAGAAGTTGCACATGGCCTGGCTATCTCAGCTGCAGCACGTGGGTGGGTTCCCAGGGAGAAGAGGCCAGATCCATCGACATTGGAGCTCGAAGTATGGGGACGAAAATTCTCAAACCCTATAGGTCTTGCTGCTGGTTTTGATAAAAATGCTGAGGCCGTTGAAGGTCTGCTGGGGATGGGTTTTGGTTTCGTAGAGGTTGGTTCGGTAACCCCTCTTCCACAAGAGGGTAATCCAAAGCCTCGTATCTTTAGATTGGCGCAAGAGGGGTAAGCATGCACATTGCATCTTAGTTATATAGTTTGAGTCACAGCTCAAGTTTCTTTTACTTTAAGTTGGAATTTAAATGTTTAAGAAGTAACTGACATTTTTTGCCTCGAAGAAGTGACATGCAAACTTTGAAGCCTTATGAGCTGTCAGCCTGCGACCGCCACTATGTTATGGAATTTCCTAAGGGTAAATTCATGAATTAAAAAGGAAAAAAATCCCGACAGATGGTGTTTACAAAAATATCACAAAGTCTGCGTTATAAGTCACATATTTTCATGATATTCCTGGCTTTGTTAATTACTTAACTTCCAATAGGAATAGTTGGTATCAATACACCATCAACGTGATGCCTCAATCAATTGGTTTATAGTATAAACCACAGTAGAAACCTACTATTTCAAATTATATATTACTATTCAACTGGCAACAAAGTCTAGTTTTTAATCCAGGTGCTTTTCTAGGTCTTCCCTTTCTTTTCTTCGTTTTGTTACCATTTTTAACCTAAAAAGAGAATGTAGGAGTTGAAAATAGACCATTTGATTGACTTTTACCTAATGTTTTTGTGACCAACAAGGAAAAGAGGAAAGATTTGCGTTTTAATCAAGTCTGGTGAAACTATAGCAATGTATCCTTATGAATACTCTAGTGATGAATGAAAATTGTTTGAGGTAGCTCAAACATCGATGCTTGCTAATTTGCTTTATATAGTCTGAATTTACCCCTCAAGAGCACAAATATTTGTGGTTGCTATATGTTTTGAGTTTACCTAAGGTCATTTCTGTCAATAGAAATGTAAGCAGTGACAAATGAAAAAGAATATACATCTTAATGAGGTTTGAAATTGCAAACCAAGGGTTAAGCTTCAGGCATCTCAAGCTTCATATAGATTTCTCTGTGATTTAAGCTTCTCCGCTTTTCACCTTAAGTCAGCATTGAACTCCATTTAAACTATTCTTTTGCTTTTAATGTATTATTAATTGATAAAGTCTGGCAGATACGAGGTCCCAAAACTTTGGGAGTTTCTACAGATGTTTCTTCTTATTAAGTTGTCAATTCTTGTTTCTGCAGGGTTATTATCAACCGCTGTGGCTTTAATAGTGAAGGTATCATGGCTGTTGCAAAACGGTTAGGTGCTCAGCATGGGAAGAGGAAGCTGGCTGAGACTACCAGCACTTCATCTTCTTCTGATGAAGTCAAACACGGAGGGAAAGCAGGACCAGGTATTCTTGGGGTCAATCTAGGAAAGAATAAGACAAGTGAAGATGCAGCTGCTGACTACGTCCAAGGGGTTCATACATTATCCCAATATGCAGACTATTTGGTATTGTTTTTGACCGTCTGTTCTTTCTACCTTCTAGTCTTACATACAAAAGTAGTTACTATTCTCAGTTTCTCATCTATCTGAAGCGTCCCTGTCAGTTTTGAAATGAACCACTGGTGGGGTAGACACTGTATGGATAACTCACTATACCAACACATGACTACAGGGTGAATCCAAACATGTGACTATACCCCAAAAAAGCGCTTTATCCATTGACATTGTTCTATTCTGGGTATTGCCATGGTGCTAAAGACGCCATATGATGGTACAGGGGCTTCGTCCTTTCAAAACTTCACTTATTCTTCCTTAGAGCCATGGCACCCTGATACACTAATTGAGGTACTAATCATGAGAAAAAACGGTTAATTAGCAAAAAGGTCCCAAATTTATACCAACTTAGACTTAGGCAGACTTGTCCAGCTTAGAGTTTAGAGTCTAGGTCGCATTGACCACATTGACCCATTGACTGTGCTAATGCCGTGTAACAAAGGATGTCAACAATGGTCAAGTACAGCTAATAACGACTAACCGAGTCAAGGGACATGTGTGTTCATTTGTTAGGAGTTAGCACAATCAACAGGTCTACATGGTCAATGGGACCCAGACTATTAGTGGACCAGTTCTTCAGAACCAAAGTTCTGACCAGAAGTAAAAACAAACGCCACCTAAGCCGATTTTTGTGTTTACAGTGATGAAACTATGGATCAGCTTATTTATCTCATGTTACCTTGTAATGGATTTTTTTTGTTAAAAATCTTGTGTTTGTTCTTCTTTTATCTCATGTCCTATTCTCATGACCATTGTTTGGATGGGAAGAACTAAGTTGTATGTCCGTTATACCTCATAGGCAAGGATTGTGATTTTGTTTTTCGAGTTGATTTTGGTTTACCGATATTAAGAAATATTTCGTTGTGTAGAAAAAACGTAAAAATTTATGTTGTGATTTTGAAATTGACAATATAAGTTATGCATTTTAAACTCTTAAATACTACATAAAAAGTCTCACACGACTCCTATTATGATACAAACCATATATTACATAAGAATCACTCACGTGACAAACTATTGATACTAAAATAACATTATAGCATGTTAAAATATACGGAGATTAAAATATTTATTTATTTTCTTAGTAAAATTTTCACATATTTTGAATTTCGAAAGAGGTTTCAGTAACTTCAAAATAAGAAATATTTCGTGAAATTTTGACATATTTCGAGAAATCACATTCCTTGCTCATAGGGATTCTGTATTCCATTGGGATTTATCTCTTCCCATGTGATTTCATTATATATTTTAGTACGTTACAGAATTATGTGCAAACCAACTATTCCTGGATGAATTGCAAATTAAATACCCTCTTTTTGTTCTCTCCATCTTTCAAGATGCTATGAAAGCTATAGTTTTCATGTGTGAAAGTTCATTTTGTTTGTCAAAATAGTACATAGACCAAAGAATCCTTTCCGCCTCAAGTATCATGATATTTGAAAGGCGGCAACTACACCACACCACCATTTCTTCTCTCTCACACCATTCTACTCTCTCACACCACCTACTTTTTTTCTCACACAATCATATTTTCTCACACCACCTTATAAACAAAACCCATCCATTTTTTTTCCCTCACCATTCAAATCGACAATGGTTCCTCCCTCCCCCATTCAAAATCTTTTGCAAATCTCTTCCCACACTCAAATCTCTTGCAAATCTCTTCCATCTCCCTTGAAAGCTCTAAAAGTCAAAATCCTTAAACCCAAACTCAATTAATATGCATAACTTAACATAACAGCGAAACTCAAAACGAAAAAATGCAAAACAGGGCAATTTTTGACTAATTTAAACCCTCAATTGAGATCGATTCTCAACCTCATCAAACACAAATATTGTAGTACTCTTAGTTATCTAATAAACACAACTTGAATCACTTGAAAATGTTTTGAAATTAGCAAGTTATGGTCATTTTACTAAAGTCGCGCAAATCTGTATCGTAATAAAAACGGGATAGTGTTCCTGACTTTTGGCCAACTTATGTGCTTGATCGAGACCGATTCTCAAGTTGATCAAAACACAAATATTGTAGTATTTTTAGTTATATAATAAACACAATTTGAATCACTTGAAAATGTTTTGAAATGAGCAAGTTATGGTCATTTTATTAAAGTCGCGCAAATTTGTCTCGCAATAAAAACGAGATAGTGTTTTTACTGTGATAATTTTTTTTATAATGCGAACAATTGTTTTTTTGGAAAATGACCATAACTTGCTCATTTTAAAATATTTTCAAGTGATTAAAGTTGTATTTATTAGATAACTCAGATTATTACAACTTTTGTGTTTTGATCAACTTGATAATCAATTTAGATCGAGCACATAAGTTGGCCGAAAGTCAGGAACACTATCCCGTTTTCATTTTTCGAACAGATTTGCACGACTTTAGCAAGATAACCATAACTTGCTCATTTCAAAACATTTTCAAGTGATTCAAGTTGTGTTTATTAGATAACTCAGAGTACTACAATTTTTGTATTTTGATCAGCTTGAGAATCGGTCTTGATCGAGCACATAAGTTGGCCAACAGTCAATAACACTATTCCGTAGTCATTGCAAGATAGGTGTGCGACTTTAGTAAAATGATCATAACTTGCTCATTTGAAAACATTTTCAAGTGATTCAAGTTGTGTTTCTTAGATAACTCATAGTACTACAATTTTCGTGTTTTGATGAATTTGAGAATCAGTCTCAATTAAGGGTTTAAATTTACTCTGTTTTGCATTTTTTTCGTTTTGAGTTTGGATTTCTATGTTATTCATAGTTATTGGTGGTGTGGGAAAGTAAAAAAAAAGAAAAGAAAAACTCAATGGTGGTGTGAGAAAGAGGAAATGGTGGTGTGGTGTAGTCGTTGCCTCTTTGAAATGGTCATGAACAAAGTTCCTAGTTATGTTTATTGTTTGATACATGCATTCTTGCAATAATTCAGGTCTTTTTAATCAATAGATGCTGAATCCTAAATGTCATAGGAGATATTGTCTTTAATCTAACAGTATCATTTCTACTCACTAGAATATTTCTGCAACTATGGTTGGCTTTATCTTTGTGGTTTACACCTTAGAAAAACTAATAAACATCTGCAAGCTGCGAGCATATTAATTTATCAGTAAAACAGTCACAACAGCTGCGTATTATTTGTTATATCTGTGCAGGTTATAAATGTTTCATCTCCAAACACCCCTGGGCTACGTAAACTTCAGGGAAGAAAACAACTAAAGGATTTGGTGAAGAAGGTTGGGAACTCCTCCCATGGGTTTTCTTCTATTAGTTTATCGTACTGTTTAACACGGGTCTAACTGGTCTCCTCTTTTTGATTGTGAACTTTTCTAATTGCAATTAAGGTACAGGCTGCTCGTGATGAAATGCAATGGGGTGAAGAGGGACCTCCTCCATTACTTGTCAAAATTGCTCCCGACTTGTCCAAAGAGGATCTTGAAGATATTGCAGCGGTAATGCATATGTTATAATATTCTCTGATATTCATTTATGTTTATTGGTAAAGTTCTATCACATCTGAGGTCCTCTTATAGTTCATTTATACTTTTCTAGGTGGCTCTTACACTCCGCTTGGATGGACTGGTACATTTTTCTATATCCCATCTCTGACTTTGTAGCTCTGTGTATGTTATCGTACTTACTGTATTATTTTTATAAGGATCCCTGATACCTTTTGTAACAAAACCTCTATTGGATTTTGTTAAAAACCATTGTTATAGAGTGAAGTGTTTCCTTGGTATCATTTCATTGAACTCTAGTTAATCTAATCTTATGGGGTTAGATTCCAACTAACATAATCCAACCATAGAGGACGTTTGCTACGAAGCTTTATAGCTTGGAATGGCAGTGCAATAACTAAGCTTGCGTTGTTTGGTAATATCGAAAGCATTTTTTGCTATTTTCCACAGTACGTGAAGCCATTATACTCATATAGGAATTATGATGAAGACAACAATACAGAAAATGGCTACACAAACTGATACCTCATTAATCCAGGACTTTTATTGATTCAGATATGTTATTAAATATGGTAGTACTAGGCTTTATGGAACCAAGCTGTTGTTGATGCAGCTCGATGCTAAGCCAAAATGAACATCTATGGGTTGTACACTTTTGAGCGTGGATTGGTGGGCACAGAGCCTGTTGCTATCTCACTGCACCATAACAAGCCATTTAACTATGCAGTTATTAGCTGTCTAACAGTGCCATTGCGACAACATTTCAGGAGGAGAGGTTGGACAGATTGTTGTATTCTGGTCGTCTTAATGTTCAAATAACTTCGGTCTTGGCATCGTTAGGACCACTTGTACACATTTTAACTGCATACAGGGAGAGCTATCTTCCGCATTTTGCTATTAATAGTAGAAGGTTAACAATCACAATTCAGATATAGCAGAATTCCCTTTCTAGAATTAGGCGGATCCCTCTCTTCTCTCCTGTCCTTTGTCAGCTCGCTCCTAATTCTCTGCTCCTGGCTCCATGTTCCTCTTAAATGTTTACCTGAACTTGCTTCAATGTTTTCTTTTGGCTACTTTGACCTGAACAATGCCATCATGTTTGAGACTCACAGCCTAAATACCTGAATCACCTGATCCTCCCTTCATCTTTGCACCTGGTCTACTCTCAGTACAAACAGGCTTCAGTCTCAGCTTCTTAAATTGGTGTTACTTTTCTTTCACTTGCATCTTGTAAAAGCAACAACAATCTGATTTGCATAGTTCAAGATGCATTTCCCTTTGACTAGCCTCAGCTCATGCTATTACTGAAAATAGTTTTCACCTTCAGATATATCCACAAAGCGATAGTACCCTTCTACTTACCCTGTCATAGTTCACTACACGTAACTTCACAGCATTTTCCCTTGTACAATTGTATGCTTGCTTTTAGTGCAATATCCTTCAAGCAATGTGTCCTTGCTCTTTAATGACATGATCTACTTCCCTTCAGAGTATATGGTAAGATTTAAGTTGAGCTCATAAACTCATTTAGTTTTGAGTTAAGAAAGTGATCCAGAAGCCAAGAGTATGTAACCTCAGAAATCCGAGATTTCAAAGACAATCTTGAGAATCCAGTATCCAGAATGAAAAGAATTGGTATATCTAGAAACCAAGATAGAGAAGAAAACGAATACTATTTACACGGACCTTGCTCAGCATCCAATAACATTTGAGAAAGGAAGATAGCATGAGCTGTTCATGGTTATTTCAAAACCTTGACTGATTTATTTGCTTCTAACCTATAATAAACTGAACTTAAAGAAAAATGTTGCATAATTCTTGAAGTGTGCTATACCAAACATGCATTGTGACGATTGTATATGTATGTGGAACATTCCCTTATTGGTTCAGTGAGCCATGCACTTTCTGTTATAGTTGTTACACTAACTTCATTTTCTGTATCCTTGTATGGAGCTTATTTGTTACCATATAATTTATACTTTCATTTTTCTTTCATTTACAATGTTTCCTCAGATAATCTCAAATACAACCATTTCAAGACCAGATCCAGTAAATAGATACCCAGTTGCTGAAGAATCTGGCGGTTTAAGTGGGACGCATCTTTTTAATCTTTCGACCAATATTCTCAAGGAGATGTATATTCTAACAAGGGTATGTTCGCTATACTTGCTTTTCTTGATCTTTCTGCTTGATAACTTATGATTTGTATTAGTGTAGCAATATAGTCAAAGCAAGACAAAGTGACCCCTTAAGTGAGACGCAAGTGAAACAATCACTATCTGCTTCAATTTGACCAAGGCGGAAACTGATACTAAAAGCGAGTAAAAGTAATATTCCTAAAGAGTGAAGTGTATAAAGCTACCGTGTTGTGAAAAAAGCGAGTCAGAGCAATTTATATGTAAAGAAGTTTTGTTTTTTTGCCCCCCAAAAAGTCAATAATCCAACCCAAAGATATGAAGTGTTTGTTCATTTCACATTCAAAAGGTATTTTCAAGCCACTCTTGTTTATAATTTATTTATTTAAATAGGGAATTTTTTTTTTCCATTTTTAATGTGGAATTACATGCCTAGTTATCACTACTAATAGACACTTTGTTTACTTTATTACTTGGAAGCTTAGACATAAGGTGGCTGATTGATTAAAGGAATTTATATGAAAAAGAACTCAGTTTTTCCATACCTGCAGAACTTTCCATGTTGGATGATCACTGTCTGATTGATGTATGTGATAGTATCCATTAATTTGCAACCTGTTGGTCTACCCAGTGGGCATGTTGAGTCCTTGTGGACTAAGTAACCTTTAAGTGTTACAATTTGACTTTGATTGCGGTGTTGTTTTGTTTACCACTTTGATTTCTTTTGCAGGGTAGGATCCCTCTTATTGGCTGCGGAGGTATTAGCAGGTATGTTTCAATTGTGAAATTTTCCTTGTTGATCAAGAACTTTGTTAGTGTTATTTTACATGTGTAACTCACACACGTTGAGATGTAACCTGATTCAGTGGTGAGGATGCATACAAGAAGATACGAGCTGGGGCAACTCTTGTTCAGCTGTATACAGGCTTTGCCTATGGAGGACCTGCACTCATTCCACAGATCAAGGTAATCTTGTAAATTGCATTGAGTTTCTAGTGCTTAGATGGCACCAAAAGCTCATCATACTAATTGAACATTAGTTAATGTACTAGTCAATGGTTTTGTTTTAGAGTGCAAATCCCGAATTTTTGCATTTCCCCTGTGAGAACTCTCCTTACTGTTGATTGAGACAATAGCTGGTATAGTCTCAACTTCCAGTATTACCCTCATCTTTAACCTCTAAAGCCTGCCAAAGTCTCCCAAAACCTAATCAAGTCAAACTCCATGGATGGCTCCAGTCAGCTGCTCTCAGCCTTAACAACATAACTCCTTTGCTTTAATACCGAATCTAAGAAAGATGAGACTAATCTGAAGACCTAAGTGCAAATAGCTCTCTCCTACTGACAAGAATATTCCTTCCGAGATCCATCCATCTAGATATACCTCCATATCACATTTCCAACAAAACCCTATTCTTATGCTCTTAAATGTGACTGCATAAGAATAGTGTTAGGTAGCATCTCCCTAATGTTAATGTTTAAAAAAAAAAAAATCAGCCTCGAAGTGATCAAGTTTTTTTTGCGGCAAAGCAGTGCACTGATACTTAACAAGGCGTATGCATCATTTTTTCGTTAAAAAAATATGGAAAAAATTACAAACAAATAAAAAAACACAAGAAGCAATCATCAATGCAAGAGATAACCAGAATTCAATTATAAAAATGGTCGAGGCGGTAGAATTACCTCATCACGATGATGTTGCTGGCTGCTGTTGAGCTTAAGGCCTGAAAGACAATATTCATATTATTAATTTAGATTTCCAATACTCTACTTTGCTCTTGTTTAACCTGAGTTGAAACCATTCTAAGTGTAGATTTCCAATCTCTTGTCTCTGAAGCCCACCTTTTTCCCACCTTTTGCAGATATTGAACCCAAATGAATACTATTCAGTACCTATTTGCAAATCTCTTCCAGCCTTACCCTTGGAACCAGTATTCAGATTACCTTCATGATTTGACCATCTCCAATTGTTACGATAAACTTTCTTGTTGGGTCTTAAGCCCCAAAAAATACCAGTATTTTATATTCCCACATTTTGATCCAAGCTTGAGTACTGATAAGATAATGTTGCCCTGTCTTCATAGTGAACATTTTGACAACAGCCAAACCCATATCGTTGGGCTTCACCACCCTTAAAGGAAAGTGGAGGATTTTATTTTCATTTTTTTAGGGCAACAAATTCTTCATTTGCACTAATAAGCATTCCGCGCTTTCTAATTTAAGCAATTTGAGTCCCTGAAGGGCAGCACATGCATCACACATGAATTGTGCAAAACACATTATGTTGTTTTATGGCCTTCTACTGCACCTTTTGAGCTGAAATTTGGAGAAAAATTACCGATTGACATTAGAAACGTGTTAAAGCTTCAACCCATTTTGATACGAGTTCCTCAAGATATGTGGTAACAATGTGATATGAACTTCATTTTTTCGTTTGATTCCTCTATCTTAATCATGAAGCGAGTGAGCCCACCTTGGACACAACATAGGCCAACCACGCCGGCCAGCGGACATTGTCCTAGACTACCCAAAAGGGCAGTCGTTAAGCACCGAATAAGACAATATATATTCCTTATTTTGCCACCAGGGGCACTATATCAATCAAGCTACAATATCATTCAAGATGCTTGTTGCCTGCCCAGGGATCTGAACCTTGAAATTAGCAAAGGGTGTCACGGTAGGTATGAATTAAAAATTTGAGGGTGTCCTGTAGGGGTGGGCCCACGGTATGGGATTGGGATGTCCCGACCTCATCCCATCCCAAACGGGTTCGGGATGGATGAGATGAGCATACCATTGATATGTATATGAAAACAGTAGTTTCTGGCTTTCTGCCTCAGCTTCCTACAACCGTTGACCATTCAGTAATAAAATAAAAATTTTGCCATTGAAATTCTCCTTTTTAGGAAAGTATGCACATGAACTAGGTAATGCATCCAACCTTAAAAATATTGTAAGCAAAATTAGTTCACTCAAATATTAAGGGGGTTATAGCCCAAGTATAAGAGTCAATGACTTGCAAAACTTTACAGTAATGGAAACCAAAAGAGTATATAGCAGGCAGTAAAATGTCAAAGCTGAAACTGTATTAGTCCAAAGCAACATAGTCCAAAACAACAAAACAGAAACGAAATAAAATATAACAAAAAAGGATGTGGTGGTGTGAAGGGGGAATAGAGTGCCAAATGAACAAGGTTAACAAGGCAAAATGTAACTTTCACTAGGCATTTTTTATTTTGATCTAGTAAAAATTATAGCTTATAGCTTATGACCTATAACAACCGACAGAAAGGACTTACATGTATAATAACCATGGGCAGAAGAAAAAGAATGGTCAAGGAAAACTTATTTGTTTGGGGCGTATGGACAAAGATCAATCTCCAATGAAGGGAGTTCTATCAGCTACCTTAAATTTAGTATAATTTTACATATGAACCATAAACACTATTCATTTAATTCACATTCACATTCAAGCTAGCATAAGAAGAGAAATATAGGCAAGTGAATGAATATTTATGCATACTACGTCCTGGATCAAATGTAATTTTATTACCTAAAAAACCATGAGACACAACCACCATATTGAAAAGATCAAACAACACTTGCATACTATTATCAATACTCTTTCCTATCAGCCATATTATGGGACATGGCTTCAGAACAGAACTGAAGGTTGGACTTTGGACTCATATCAAGTCCACAGAGCCTGGTGATATTGTTATTCATGGTTTTACTGTTGATCAAGGCAGCATGCCATGAATCCACCTAATGCTTTTATTCCTTGTAGGATAGGCCATAAGGATTCATGTTTCTGTTGACTTTCCATTGTTATAATAGAAACTACTGATCCTAAGGTAGACATTCATCATAAATGCAGATCAGGATTGTCAATAGATGTTAATAGATGCCTGAAAGTATTTCATGATCTCAATTCTATACTAATAGTAGATATTAAATAAATAAGTTCGGGACTAGACGGGATGGGCGTGATTGAAAATCTCCATCCCAATCTCATCCCACTCTAAATCGGGACATGACAAGATTAGGATGAGTTTGATCAATCCTAAAAAGATCCAGAAAAAATTGGGATGGGACCAGGCTTGCGGAATGGGATCCCCTTGGAGTGTCATGAATTCTTAAAATGAGTCCTTCCTTGACTCAATTCTCTACTTGTACTTGCATCCTCATTTAAAAAAAAAAAAAAAATACAGTATTGTAATGAAATAAATAAATAAATAAAACCGCACCTTGTCATCACCAAAAGTAGTATCCATGACAGGCTTTCTAAAAATGACCATGATGGCCTCCAAGAATGAGTAGTTTTTCTTGGCTCTATCTATGTCATGGGAAAGTACTAATGTTCAACAATGAACCTTTATAATTTCTTTTAAATCTTAAATATTACCACTTGTTATTACTAAATGTGAAAATAGAGATACCCTTTTTAGTGGTGTAGATGACAGGAGACTAGAAATGTGCCAAAAGTAGTGGGCTGTCCATACCCTGCAAATATGTGTTGGCCCTGAAATGCCATTCAAAAGATGTTTTGCAAAACCAGCAACAACCCAGCGCATCCCTCCTATTTCCCTTGCACCTTTATGGGGCAAGGAGCGCAGGGCACTTGCATTTCCCATCTTCTGACACATTCACATCCTCTGACTTCCATGAACCCGTCTAAATGGCGAGGGAGGGGGGGGGGGGGGGTGCAACCCTCCATCTCCCTCGGGATGCATGCCTTCCATCCCCCTTCGCGCATTCCGAGGGGGATGGAGGGTGGCACTCCCCTCCCTCGCTGGTTTCCTCGCCATTTAGAATTTCTGGACTTCCATATCATCTTTCAACATCTTTCCATTCCCCCAATACAGTTTATTTATGGTTTTTGAAACTGCTGGTGTAGACCTTTTATGGAGACCGTGACAATGTTTGGACAGGTGCTCCTAGTTATGCTGAACTGATACTTTTTTGTAGTAAATATTTGTTCATTCAAACTAGAAAGAGAGCAAAAAAAAAAAAGAAGGAAAACTTTCTGAATTGTCTAACTTAATTTGGATTTGTTGTAAGCTTGGTTGCGTCATTGTTTTTTTTTTTTGGTCACCAACCAGACTTGCAATGGTACCAAATATAATGATTATGTACCAAATATAATGGTTACCTGTTACAAACTTAGTTTTTTTACCCACCTGAGCATTAGTGGTGTTTCTCTTATTGTTTACACAATCATTGTTTTGCTTAGACATGAAAACACAATCTTAAAAGGTGAATATAAATAATGAATAGAACTTCTGGTGACCACTGTTTTACGAATCAAAGAAGGTATCCATCGATATGTATAAAGCTTATAATTGAAGCTCTCCTAAATGGAGCCTTAGTATTAATGAGATACTGTGTCAGTTTCTGAAGTCTTTGAGGGATATAGTTCTCACTATGTCATAATTTTCAATATGATTTTGAGATAACTATTGAATGCAATGACTGTTCTGATTGATTCACTTTTATCGTACTGATGCACAGGCTGAACTTGCTGAATGCTTAGAAAGAGATGGTTACAATTCAGTCTGTGAAGCAGTTGGTGTAGATTGCAGATAGTAGCAATTGTCCAAATTATTTATCTTCGCAAGCAGGAAAGCATTGTATTTTCCCTCCCTTGCTCAATAGCTCTCGTTATTTACTTTTCTATAGCATTGTTAGTATTTTCACCTTCATTACAAATTTTGTATTGAATCAAAGGTCCTCTGGGCGCCCTTAAATTTTGCATCTTGATCCACACAGCAGAAGTGAAATTTTGACCATTTGAGATTTTTATTTTTGAAAACGTGGTATAGATATTTTCCTTAGTTTTGGACTCGGACTGTTGAAAACTCTCTTTGCTCATGTGAAAGGTCTTCAAATCAAAATATTGTCTTGGTGTTTGATGAGGAATTTAATATTGCATCTTGATGAGGAATTTAATTCCTCATTGAGTCATTGTTCAAATGACACACGGGTCCGAATACTTACATTGGGGGTGGTGTTGATAGGGATGGCAACGGGGCGGATTGGGGCAGATTTGGACAAAATCCATCCCCGCCCCGCTAGAGATCACGGATATCCAAATTCGCCCCGAATATCCGTTTACCATATTTGGTAAAAATCATCCCCGAACCGAACGGATTGGCGGATATCTGCCCCGTCCAAAATACCCGGAGAAAAAAAAAAAAAAAAAATAACAGATTCTCACATCGAACCACAAAATTTATAAAAAAAACAGATTACAACATATTATACATATTTGATTTTTGTGAGATCATACAGAAATTACAAAAAATTCTAGAAATTACAAACCATACAAAAAATAACAAAAAATTTCAAAAATTACAAACATACAAAAATTAACAAAAAAAAAAATTACAACAACTTCAAAAAAATTCGAGGATCTCAGATCAGATCTCGATCTTGAAATCTAATCAGATCATGATCAGATCTTGATCTTGATTTTGATCTGATCAGTCTCAGATCCGATCTTGATATCTTGATCTTGATCTCTGAAGGGGGAGATGGAAGAAACCCTTTTTTGTCGAGAGCAGGGAGGCAGATCGCGGCGTGAGGGGAGCAGGGAGCAGCGAGGAACTCGGCGTCTCGCGGCGTGAGGGAGGGCGAGGTGGTGTGCGGTGAGTGATGGAGTCACTCTGTGAGGGAGTTAGGGAGAGAGGGAGGGAGGGAGTCGCTCTGTGAGGGGGAGGTGGTGTGCGGTGAGTGAGGGAGTCGCTCTGTGAGGGAGGGAGGGAGGGAGTTGTGAGTGAGGGAGTCGAGTTGCTCTGTGAGGGAGGGAGTCGTGAGTGAGGGAGAGCCGAGAGCGATTGGTGTGAGGTGAGGGTCCGAGGGAGGAAGTTAATCCCTTTATATAGATAAAGGGTAATTTTGTAAATTCGTTAGTTAAACGGATATCCGCGGGGCCTGCGGGGCGGATATGGCCAAATCCGTATCCGCCCCGAATAGTGAACGGATATTTTTTGGATACCCGAAATCACCCGAAAACCCATTCAGCCATATCCAAAACCGCCCAAAATGGATTGGGTGGGGCGGATATCCGTGAATATCCGCCCCACTGTCATCCCTAGGTGTTGATTGTAAAAAAAAAGACGTTCAAGCAAAAAAGTCCAAATAATCACCCCTTAACGGACAATGAAACGAGGAGAAAAACCCTAAGGAGCAAAATGTTATCGATGTTGAATCAACTAGCTCATTTAGGGGTGGACACGGAATGGTTTGGGATTGTGAATTTTTTGAACAAAACCGGTTTGTCCTGAATCGGGATGGTTCGAAATGGAACCATGTCATCCCAGTTGAACAGGCTGTTCATTGGGCTAGTTAGGCCCAACAATCGAAATCCTCTCTTCTTTCTCGCCCAAAATGCCTATATACAACTTAAATCTCTCTACCTCTGAACCTTAAATCAAGCCTGATGGAGATGTCGAAGGAAGTGAAAATGATGACACTTAAAAAAGAGAAAACGGTTTTCGATTGAAACGAAACACATTGATGAAACGGATTGATGAGATCTTGAATGGAAAATAATAACAAGGGTTTGATAAGAAATGTTTGGGAGGGGCAAGTTTCAAGTTTGCTACCTTCAGATTGTGGCGTAGCGGCTGTTGGTGAGTGGGCAGGAGCTTCTATTGCAGATTCCAGTGATGTTGAAGTTCCCCGTTTCAATTATGTAAACACAGAAATTTAACATGACGAAGCAAATAGGGAATTCTTGAAGCACAACTTGTGCAACACCTGTAAGTTTTTTGGCATTAGATAATCTTATGCTAGTCTGTGTTAGTTTACTTATCTTCAAAATCTATGAGGGCTTTAAAACGGCTTTAAAATGTGGTAATGACACCTTTATGTATCATATAAAAATCCATGCAGCTACCACAGGTTTCACTACTTCTGTTACTGTTACGAGCCTCAAGTATATTTATGAGTTGCAAGGAGGACAACAAGTATCAACAATGCCAATGGCATGACAGCTCAATGGTAACTATATTGAATGCCCGGGAGTTGTTATTCTTCTGATGAGTGAAGGGATGATTGTTGGTCTACACAGTAAAGCTAACGAATGCCTGTTACTACATAATATGGGATGCAATCGAACATGATCATTGATTTTGTTGACACATAACATAACCCTATAACATATCGACTGAACAACTATGTAAAAATAAATAAATAAAATAAACTAGTAAGAAAGCATTGTGAGAATAAAAGTAAAAGCAATTTTATTTCAATGGCTATAGAAGTGAAATCATGCACTAGGGAAAACCTTAAAAGTTAACTTCTGAAAGAAACTGAAAATTGATTACAGTACTGTTGGTATGATCTATATGGGTGGTGGCCAAAAGGAAAGGATTACAATGGACATGAAGAAGGGAATAATGGGTTCACAAGATTGCTCTCCATATCGAAAATGCCAAAAATCATGACCTGCATAGGGAGGTTGGTTATTGTAGTTGTACTTCAAGGATGAGTATGGATTAAAATCCTTTGTGAAGTAGATGCAATTAGCTCTATGTTGTCGAGAAACACTAGCAATGGCAGAGTTCGAACCAATAAATAATGCATGGTCGCCTATGTTGTCCATCATCTCAATTTTTTGAAAGTTGTCATTGAACTTGCAGACTCGAAACTGCTTTGTCTTGAACCATTTGATGTCCATGCCTCCAGCTTCAGTTTCAACCTCATGTTCGTTGTCTGTGTGCCTAACAACAACCATGAGCTTCCCCAATAGTTCTACCAAATACTTTTGACATGTACTTACAATTGGCTCGTTAAACATAATGTCTAATATAGATGGTGTAACTAGTTTTGCTGACGGGGAAGGTTTGGGGGCATCCAAATTTGAAATTATGTAAAGTCCTTCACAGTTTAAGGCGTAGAATTTGCCTTTGTAATTTACAATTTCTTGTTTTGGTTTGAACTACAGAATGCTAATTTCCAAGAAGATTCATCAAATAAGACCATCGCAATGTAATTGTTGGGTGTAGGATTTGACGACAATACAACCTTATGAAAGAAACTTGTTTGCATTCGTTCTACACCGTAGAATGTGGTATTGGGGATGACACTGAATGAGGAAACTAGTCCTTCTCTGGGTCTTTTTCTTTGAAGCAAACCCGGAGTATTATCCCCTGAACTATCAACGACATAAAAAAGTTGTACCTAGTGCCCAAAGTTGGAGGGTGACCTTTCACTTGGTAATTTTCAATAAAATCTGATATTTTTAAAGGAATATGACAACTTTATATTTTCCAAGTAATGTTGCCGTGTGTAGTGTTTGTTCTTTCTTCCATTTTGTTGAATTTACTCTGAAAGTTGAGAGACAACATTCTTGCAAGTGTTTGGAAATGTCAAGTCTAAGTAAGGTAGCACTCTTGGAAAAAAAGGTGTTCTCAGCTTGGTTGAGGAGTTGTGCATCGGTGAGAATTCATTTACCCATGGTAGGTGATGCGTCCAAATCTATTCTTGTCGATTCCTAGCCTGCGAAAGCGAATAGCAGCAAGCCTAGGACCAGCGTTATTGTGGCCGAAGACATTCCAATGATAAAATCAGCAAGGATTGATGTAGACTATAAAATTGGTTGCACGTGTGTACCGTACGCATCCCCTTTGTTCACCTTATATAACGAGTATTTCACTCATTCATTAACTCTATCGTCGATGGTGCGATGGAGGGAGGAAATATCACTCAGGATCTTTCCGCATTAGGGTTGATCTGTGCCATGTGTACGGCTGTGATCGGATGACTGTTTGATGTCTCATCAGTTACTCCCTCTAGTTAAAGGGGCTGAGTATAGGGCTACTAACTGCGTATAGGGCCATGAACTGACTGTGCGTAGGGGATTGTGTGATGCCATGATGGCATATTTCGGCACCTTTTCGACGTCTGTGCTGTTGTTATTGCTCTTGCGACAATTAGGTGACCACTTATCCCATATGGCAGACTTATATAAGCATGCTTTAGGGGAGTTTTACCTTTTTACCTTCCAGAGCTTCCTTCTATTATCCGTTTTTTCTTTTCTAGTTTGATCAAGCTCGGATCTTCATTTATTCATGTTTGTACGTCCTTAGTTATCGCGTGAGCTACAGGCGGCTTTCTTTGACTTCTTTAGGGAGCCCCTGACATCAGAGGAGGATCTGACCGACCTCCGTCAATGGTATGAAGTTCATGATGATCTTAGATTGTCACTCGTTGCGAAAGGTGAGTCTCATACCGTTCCAAGGGAAGGGTTCATTTGCCTATATAAGGCCATGTTCGAGGCTAGCTTGCGCTTCCCTGTTCCTGGCCCATTTGGCATTTTCTATCTTATTAGGGTATTGCCCCGACCCAAATGGTGTTGAGTGGGTGGAGTATATTGATGTCCACTCTGATTAGAGCAAAGGATGTCGAGTTCCGTCTATCGACAAAACTGCTTCATTCTTTGACTTCTGTCAAGATGAATAAGCACGATGTCTGTTGGTTGGTGAAGCCCTCCTGTCTGGATGGTCAGTTGGATGACACGAAAGACTGACAGAGATATTGCTTTTTTGCTTCTGTGAAGTCTGGGTACTTCACCCATGATGGTGATATGATCTTATGTAGTTTTAGAGATTTTAGTAAGTTTCTTGTACTCCCCTTTGTTTTTTGCTTTTAATATAGTGCATGTTGTTTGTTTGACTTGTCCATTGTTTTCCATTAGGGGGCATGACCCCGTTGTTCTTTTTCCCGAAGAGGAATAAATGAAGGTTGAATTTCTTGTTCTACTGCCAATACCTATTTCAGACATTATCTAACCAGGAAATATCAGGCGGAGTGGTCTGTTCTCTAGTGGGACTAGCAGTATGGGCGGACTCTAATCGCTCCCAGTGGTTATTCTTCTGGGGCTAATGTACACGCATTTGGATCATAGAAGAAGATGGTGAGGATGCCTAGCCTGGAAAACATGAAAGCTCTGGAGGGAACCCCCATTGGTCTAAGAGGATCGAGATGGAAACCGTTCTGGCTGCTCCTATCGTCTCTCTGATTTGCCAGGAAAGGGATCTTGTGGATCTGACTTTCAATGAGGAGTCGCCGACAGCCTCTATCGCTGCCAACCCAGGAGTGGAGCTGCTCGCCTTGGAGAGTGCTACCCTTGATTCATCTATAGGTCCTACTGCCGCAATGGAGCCGCATGTCAAGAAAGGCATTGTCCGTGACTCGTCTGTGGACTAGGAGATCCGCAAGGAGGGGTCAAGCCCGTCATCTCTAGCACGTAGTGCTGGTCTATGGACTGGACTATTGTCCGAGCCTCCATCTTCCACTGTTGACAAGGGGAAACAGGTTGCTAAGTCTCCTCTTCATTCAGAAGTTGCAGGACAAGGAGCGAGATTGGTTCCTAATCCCAAGGATCTCCATACTGATGTTGGAGCCAACTCTCGTGCTCCGGTCGCTACCCTCCTCAGGTCTGGCGGGCAGCGTGCGTGAAACCAGGAAATGGATCATAGGACAAATTTCATTCAACTTTTGAAGAACTGGTTTTCTTGGCTGGCTGACCAAATGTAGCTGGAAGAGGTGATCGCGAGGGATCACCTCAATCAGGGACAAAACATCTGATGCTGGTAAGTTAGCAACTATTCAGTTGTCGCTGGATTCTCTGTCACACTTTATTGCTCATAGCCCTATGCATGTTTTATGATAAGGGGATGATTCACTTAACCCAAGCTGGTATGGTGGGTACTGAAGTGGAGTCCACATGGGATAGGCTATGTACCTTAGAGAAGATGTTCACTGAGCAGCAAGTGCAACTCTCAAATGCCCTTAGTAAGGCAGGTTTGCTGGAATAACAATTAGTTGCTTGGCCCAATTTAGGGATTCGGCTAGGCGAGGCCCAGGGGGACTTGACAACGCGCTGGCTACTCGTTCGCCCTGCAGTCTCACTTGAAGAAAGCCCAAAAGAGTCTGGGTGAGGCCTGTGTTGCCCAAACCTACCTGTTAGCAGAGTTGAAAGATGCCCAGGAGAGTAGGGACAAGGTGGTAGCCAAACAGACAATGTTTGTTGATCGACTGGTGCATGACGCGAGATCTGCTAAGCTCAGAATGCTCTAAATAGTGAACGCAACACTTTTAAACAGATGAAAACCTAAATAATACCCATTGTTCTAAATTATAGTTATTTTTTAAATCATCTTCCAATATATGACCAAGTTATATAGTTTTGGCCTAGCTTTGCTATAATATTCACAAACTGTGAATTTAGCTTGTTTGATTCCATTTGATTTGATTTATGGGTTATAAGTTATAATGGACTGATAAGAGGATTTTGTGGTTTTTATGAATTGAGGTACACCTGATAACTGATTCTATTTTGTTTTGTTTTTGGAGTTTTATTTTCCTATGTTCCATTGGTAGGATTGGTGTGATATTTTGATTGTACACTATTATTTCCATGTAGTTTTTATTTATTTATTATATATTTTTTTGTTAAAGTTTTCAATGTAGTTGTTGCATGTTTATGGTTTTTTTTTGGCAAGTAGATGCTTTTGCTCTTCCTTTCATTTTTGTTATGTAATTTTCTAAGATTCTCCAACTTTCTACAATGTTGTTATATTTTTTACCCCCAGTTTTTATTTTACCATCATATTTGTTGAGGCATTAGTCGACGCGCAAATCACTATATGGTTGCAATATGATTCTCAGCAACTCAACTCAGCAATTGAAAAAAAAAAGTTGGGAATAAAAGTATTATGGTAAATTTTCATCAGAAACAAAATATTAATTATGTCATTTGAAAGTGAATGGGACTATTGAAAGAAAAGGGGACAAATTTTCACATTTTGGATACCAACTCAACATATTTTGAATCATGTTATCTTGTTAGCTTTTCCACATAAATAGAAAATGAGTTATTCTCTTTATAACTATTGGCATGTGAACCCTATTGTCTTTATCCCCAAAAGTTTGTGGCATGTATCCAAATGATGCCAAGAAAAAAAAAAGCTTAATCAAACACACCAAAGATATACAACAATATTGTAAAATTGCATATAAACTCTCCGAGTATACTTTAGTTTCTGATTATGTTTGTTAATGTTGTTGCGATTCATAATATGTTATTGGTGGTATGGCATCAAGAATCTAATACAGCGGGTCGTAAGACTAATGAAGTACGAGTTCCAAAATCTTCTGTATGTATGAAATGATTGAAAATTTTGATTTCTTTTGAATATCTCTTTTTGTTTTTGGCCAAACATGAAGATTTTTTATTGAAAATAAGAAAGGAAACAAGGTACAAGGGAAACCATTCCTACATCAAATAATGCCAAGATACCATGAAGGTGTCAAAAAACAAGTCTTTAAAAAGATTATAGACAGAACCCATCCGCCACAACAATTCCCTAATCTCGATAAAGATAGAATGTTTCGATTTGTTGAACTTCTAAAAAACCCTCCTATTTCTTTCTTTCCATACACACCACATGAGCACGTGAGGAACCCTACGCCATAACTACTTCGCACGCCGGGATGGATTAGCTTGGGACCACCAACTTAACCAATCCAAAAGGGAACCTTGAAACATCAGACTCATGCCAAATTCTGATAAGAAACTGCTCTAAATAGATTTGGAAAATCTGCAGTGAAGCATCAAGTGATCAAGAGTTTCATCATTCTCATTACAAAGCACACAAAGACTTCCTGTGTGGAATCCTCTATTATTTAACCTATTTTTAGTCAAGATCCTCTCATGCAACACCGACCAGCAGAAGAAATTAATGCGAGGAAGAAGATTTTTCACACAAACTAGATTCTTATGAGAGGAAATGAAAGGGTTGGAGTGAGTCTCATAATGAGAGGTAGCTAGCATATCGGAAAAAATTTTAACTGAGAAACTTGCACCTTTACCTATCCACACCAAAACATCTGATCCCTCCGAGAGCATTTGATTATCCAACAGTTGCATTAAATTGGCGGCATCCTTTAGCTCTCCATCATTTAGGGGTCTCCGAAAGGAAAGATTCTAGGAAACTCCACTACACCAAAAGTTGTCAACTCTCCCATTTTTCTGATTGTTAATGATAAACATAGAAAACAAATCCTTTAAAGGTTGGTTGCTACACCAAAAATCATGCCAGATTGCCACATCGGAACGAGGTGTGAGGGTAGAAAACACTTGTGCGCCGAGAGATGAACTTCCACACAAAGCACCCATAGGGAATGTATTTGGTTATTGCATCCCAATCTCGTCTATTTCGCCCATATTTATCAATGATGCGTGATTTCCATAAATTGCCATATTCTTCAGCAAACCGTCAAAGCCACTTAGAAAGTAGAGCTAGGTTGAAAGTGCTCACTTGGCGAATGTCTAAACCACCTCGAGTTTATGGACAACAAATTTTCTCCCAACCCACTAGATGCATCTTTCTACTGTTTGGTGTAGAATCCCAAAGGAAGTTGCGCATGATTTGTTCCATCTTGGCAGCTATTGAAGAAAGTACCTTGAACAAAGACAGAATGAACACCAGGATAGAAGCTAAAGTGGATTGGACAAGCGCTAGCCTGCCTGCTTTCAAGAAGCTTACCTCGATTCCATTCTTTTGATTGTCTTCCCATATCATTTTACTTTTAAATCTAGCACCCAAAGGCATGCCTAAGTACTTAACCGGAAGCTGACCTACTGCACAACCAAATAAACCCGCCAACTGCTGTAGATGATGGACTTCTCCAATGAGCAACACCATCAATTTTTTTGAAAGTTGATTTTCAAACCTGAAATAACTTCGAACCAAAGCATAATTATTTTGAGAGCAAGAATCTGAGTAGCAGAGGCATCATAGAAGAGGATAATATCATCTACATACTGAAGAATGCAAACAGGAGGACTGCCTTCTGTAATTGAAAATCTTCTCACTAGACCAGCATCAACCGCCTTAAGAATCATTTGTGTCAGACCTTCAGCTGCTAACGTAAAGAGAATAGGGGACATAGGATCACCTTGACACAAGCCTTTAAAGCTACTGAAAAAGCCCTGTAGCTAACTATTAATCTTCAAGGAGAAATTGGTCGTAGATCTGCAAGTGTGAAGCCAATGAATCTATTTGGAGTCAAACCCCAGACGAGCCATTACCAAATCCAAGTAACTCCAAGAAACATTGTCAAAGACTTTTGAAAAATCTAATTTGATGACAAGCCCCGGAACACCTTGCGTCTTCCGAGAATCAATAATTTCATTGGCAATTAAAGGGGGGCTATCAATAATTTCATTGGCAATCAAATGGCTATCAACCACCTATCTTCCTAGAATCAATAATTTCTTTTGAATATCTCATGAACAATGAAGCCAAGTTAACTTTAGTTGTGTCTGTATATGTTTCGAGGAGAGAATTTTTGCATATTTGAAACATAGTGGATATTATATTAGAGTTTGAGTTTGACACTCATTAGTATTGGAGTTTGGCATTTGTTATAAAAACTATTTGAGTCTAATCATCTTTTTTCTTACGGAACCGTTAAGTCCACGTCACTGACCAGTCAAAATTTTCAGACCTTTTTGTCTTTACCTTAGGTTAAACCATAATTTAGCCCAAAAGAAGACACACCTCCTTCCTCATCCTCACGATGATTTCCCTCCTCTTTGCTACGATGAAGACACACCTCTTCTTTTTCTTGTTATTGTCCAACAAGTTCGTATCATTTTCTTCAAGTGAAGAGTTCTTGCTCATGTGTGACCTCATGTGCCCTCCCAAAGATCTCCCACAAAGGAATATCTTATTGTAGAACTTACACACATATTTCTTCTGTTCTTGATCGTACTCCATTGCTTATACCAGAAAACCAAATTAAAAACAGACTAGTAAAGAATAACCCTACACCCCCAATTCTCAAATCTACAAGAGAAGTTCGATTCCCAATCTCATTTATAATAATAATAATAATAATAATAATAATAATAATAATAATAATAATAATAACTAAAATGTGCACAAATAGAGTAAATTGGGGGATACACAGATTAGGAAATGAAATCTTGAGTTTGAAATCAAACCCAAATCAATCAAACAAATTTCTGATCAAAGAGAATAAGAAGAAGAACCCATGTTGGATTTGGAAGTGTTGATTGAGCAAGAACAAGATCTGATGAAGAGAAGAAGTGGAAATGAAGTGAAATTGAGTTCTTCTCACTCACTCTCCCGCTTGGGTAGTTGAAAACTACTATGTAGGGGGAAAAATTCAAAATTTAAAGCAATGTGGTTGGCTCAACTTTATTGCTAATGATGAAGAAGAAAAATGATAAAGGAGAGAGCTTTCACTTCTCTCCTTTATCTTTAAAACTCTCTGTTTGTACTCTATCTATTCATGAGCTCTCTATCTCACTCTTTATATTTGGAGGAGAAATCCATGCAAGGAAGCAAAGATTAAAAAGAGTAAAAAAAGATGATAACACGTGTAAATTAGCAGTCCAATGCTGCCAAATAGCAGTGTGAGGAACCACCACTCTGGAACTGTTTTATAACTTTGCATTAGTCATAAGTGGTTATCCAATTTCACATTTTTCATTGCCAATTTGCTCGTCGTAGGAAGAAGCGTGCATCATCGTCGCAGGGAGGAGTGTCTTCATCGCAGCAGGGAGGAGAAAGGTGTGCGTATTTGTAGCAATAGGGAGGAGAGATTACGGTTTAACTTACGGTTTGTCTTCATCGTCGCAGGAAAGAGATGTCTTCTTTTGGGCTAAATTACGGTTTAACTTAAGGTAAGGGCAAAAGGGTTTAAAAATTAAACTTGACGTGAACTTAACGGTTCCGTCAGAAAATAAGGGTTAGACTCAAATAGTTTTCAAAACGAATGTGAAACCCTAATAGGAAAAACTAATGAGTGCCAAACTCAACAAACCCAATACATCATTGTCCTTATCACTAATCAGAAATATAATGTACTTACTTATAATAGCAGATTTTCCAACAATCAGAGTAGTATAGTGGAGGTGTGGTGGGCCCATAACCCTCAGGTCCAAGGATTGAAACTTGGCTTTGATTTTTTTTTTTAATTTTTTTGTTGTGCCTTGTCGCGGTTTGTAATTTTTGCATGTACTCCAAGGGGTTTTTACTCTCTATCAATTTTCGCTCTTGTGGTTCGTAATCAAATTATTTTATTTTTACTTGGAGGTGGACACGCACATATACAGTGGTGGTGGTGGGAGAGAGCCAAGGAGGAAAGAGAGGGGAGAGGCATTCAGTTGCGGAGTGGTGATAGACTTAATTTTTTAGTCTACGCCAAAGGCTTCTTACTCTCTTTCAATTTTCATTCTTGTGGTTTGTAATCAAACTATTTTATTTTTACTTGGGGGTGGATGCGCTCTACGTGCGCATATATTCAGTGGTGGTGGGAGAGAGGAAGGGAATGGGAGAGGCATTCAGCGGCAGAGTGGTGATAGACTTAATTTTTGTGTCTACTCCAAGGGCTTCTTACTCTCTTTCAATTTTTATTCTAGTGGTTCGTAAACTATTTCACTTTACTTGGGGGTGGATACGCTCTACGTGCGCACATATTTAGTGATGGTGGGAGAGAGGAAGGGGATGAAAGAGGCATTTGGTGATAGAGTGGTGATAGACTGCGATCAGGGAGGAAGAGGGGTAACTCACAAAATTTGATCATTATTTGATCAAGATTTTGATTATGATCGAAAATTTGATCAAGATTTATCCTTAAATTTGATTATAATTGCATCTAATTACTTATAACTGATATTTCTGTTTGTTTGTTGTTTGTGCCTTGTTGTGGTTTGTAATTTTTGCATCTACTACAAGGGATTATTACTTTCTTTCAATTTTCGTTCTCGTGGTTCGTAATCAAACTATTTTATTTTTACTTGGGGGTGGACGTGTTCTACACGCGCATATATTCAGTGGTGGTGGGAGAGAGGAAGGGGAGGGTTGAGGTAGGGGTGGGCAAAAACCGATTTAAATTCGGTTAACCGACCGAACCGGTTTTCAAATTTGGTTCGGTAACCGAACCGAAATATTAATAGAAATAAAATAATTTAAACCGAATCGAACCGATTATAAACGGTTCGAAATCGGTTTATGGTTTTGAACCAACTGATTTATAACCGAACCGACTGATTAATTAAATATATATAAATAATTAAATAACAGGTATGTGTCAATACCTGAGTAGTGGAACAAATGCACTGCAGTACACCCCGTTGCAATGAATCGCCCCCATTCTCTCAAAGTTTTCAATCTTGGGCTAAAATTGGGTCGGTAAACAAATTGGGCATGTTTTAATGAAAGTATTTTAAGTGCTTGAGACCGAAATTTCGGCCCAACCGATCCGAAATTCAATTCAACTGAATTTACCGATTTACAAATACAAAATTCGGTTTGGGTTTGGGTTTTGGGCAAACTGAATGAAATCGGTTTGAGGCTCAAAACCGAACCGAACCGACATTGCCCACCCTTAGGTTGAGGCATGCGGTGGCGGAGTGGTGATAGATTTAATTTTTGCGTCTGTTTCACTGGCTTCTTACTCTCTTTCAATTTTCATTCTTGTAGTTCGTAATCAAACTATTTTATTTTTACTTGGAGGTGGTCGCGCGCTACTTGAGCATATATTCGCTATTCAGTGGTGGTGGTGGGAGAGAGAGAGAAATGGGAGGGTAGAGGCATTCAGTGGTTGAGTGGTGATAAATTGCAATCAGGGAGGGAAATGGGTAACTCACAAAATTTGATCAGAATTTTAGCAAGATATTATGATCGAAAATTTGATCAAGATTTTCCTTAAATTTGATCATAATTGCATCTAATTACTTATAATGGCACATTTCCCAATAATCAGAGTGGCGCAGCGGAAGCGTGGTGGGCCCATAACCCACAGGTCCCAGGATCGAAACCTGGCTCTGATATATATTTTTTGTTTTTTTTGTGCCTTGTCATGGTTTGTAATTTTGCGTCTATTCCAATGGCTTCTTGCTCTCTTTCAAATTTCGTTTTTATGGTTCATAATAAAACTATTTTTTTTTGTGCCTTGTCATGGTTTGTAATTTTTGCGTCTATTCCAATGGCTTCTTGCTCTCTTTCAATTTTCGTTTTTATGGTTCATAATAAACTATTTTATTTTCACTTGGGGTGAACGTGCACTATGTGCACATATATTCAGTGGTGGTGGGACAAAACATGGGAGATGCATTCGGTGCGGAATGGTGATAGACTTAATTTTTGCATCTATTCCAAGGGTTTCTTACTCTTTCAATTTATAGCTGATATTTATAGCTAATATTTATATCTAATTTATAGCTGATATTTCTGTTTGTTTGTTGTTTGTGCCTTGTTGTGGTTTGTAATTTTTGCGTCTACTCCAAGGGATTCTTACTCTCTTTCAATTTTCGTTCTCGTGGTTCATAATCAAACTATTTTATTTTTACTTGGAGGTGGACACGTTCTACGCGCTCATATATTCAGTGGTGGTGGGAGAGAGGAAGGGGAGGGTTGAGGCATCCGGTGGCGGAGTGGTGATAGATTTAATTTTTGCGTTTATTCCAAGGGCTTCTTATTCTCTTTCAATTTTCATTCTTGTAGTTCGTAGTCAAACTATTTTATTTTTAATTGGAGGTGGTCGCGCACTACTTGAGCATATATTCACTATTCAATGGTGGTGGTGGGAGAGAGAAATGGGAGGGGAGAGGCATTCAATGGTTGAGTGGTGATAAACTGCAATCAGGGAGGGAGATGGGTAACTCACAAAATTTGATCATAATTTTAGCAAGATATTATGATCGAAAGTTTGATCAAGATTTTCCTTAAATTTGATCATAATTGCATCTAATTACTTATAATGGCACATTTTCCAATAATCAGAGTGGCGCAGCGGAAGCGTGGTGGGCCCATAACCCACAGGTCCCAGGATCGAAACCTGGCTCTGATATATATTTTTTTGTTTTTTTGTGCCTTGTCATGGTTTGTGATATATATATTTTTTGTTTTTTTTGTGCCTTGTCATGGTTTGTAATTTTTGCGTCTATTCCAATGGCTTCTAGCTCTCTTTCAATTTTCGTTTTTATGGTTCATAATAAAACTATTTTATTTTTACTTGGGGTGAACGTTCACTATGTGCACATATATTCAATGGTGGTGGGAAGAAACAGGGGAGATGCATTCGGTGGCAGAATGGTGATAGACTTAATTTTTGCGTCTATTCCAAGGGTTTCTTACTCTTTCAATTTTTGTTTTTGTGCTTCGTAATCAAACTATTTTATTTTTAATTGAAAGTGGACACGTTCTACGTGCGCATATATTCAGTGGTGCTGGGAGAAAGGAAGGAGAGGGGAGAGGAATTTTAGCAAATTTTTACTTGGAGGTAACTCACAAATTTTGATCATAATTTTAGCAAGATTTTGATTATGATAGAAAATTTGATCAAGAAATTTCCTTAAATTTGATCATCATTGTCCCAGGATTGAAACCGGGCTTTGATATGTTTTTTATTTTTATTTATAAATTAAATTTTAATATTTTTATTTATAAATTAAAATTTATTGTGCCTTTGTCTTGATTTGTAATTTTTATGTCAACTCCAAAAGCTTCTCACTCTCTTTCAATTTTCGTTCTTGTGATTCGTAATCAAACTATTTTTTTACTAGGGGTGGACGCACTCTACGTGCGTATATATTCAGTGGTGGTGGGAGAAAGGAAGGGGAGGGGAGAGACATTTGACGGCGGAGTGGTGATATACTGCGATCAGGGTGGGAGAGCGATAACTCACAAAAATTGATCAAGATTTGTTCAATTGTAATTTTGATAGTATTTAGATCATAATTTGATCGTCAAATATATTGTTGTGCATGTAGTTGATAAAAACGATGTTGTAACAAATAATTAGAGTAGAATTACATTAGGCTAAAAAAATATGATTATAGTGTAAGTAATGACCCAAGATATCCAGGCCCGTAGAATTTAATCTAAGCCCATGGTTCTCTAAACTCATAACCAAGAACCGTGATTTCGATTTTTGAGGTAATTTCGGTAAGTTGATTTTAAGAAAGGTTTCGTGAAATATTTCATTGCGTATAGAAAAAAATTAAAAATTTTTGTTGTAATTTTGAAGTTATGAATATATTTTCAGCATTTTAAACTTTCATATACATCTTAGGGTGATCACTTTGTCGACGGATGCTTCTATTACACTCGTAGTCTCTTAAGGATGAGAACCAACTATGTAGCATCTACATCGATAATTCAAGTATTGTATACGTCATTAGTCCGATCCTTTGTAGGAACTACCCATAATAACGAACTTGCAAAATGGATCTGTTTATCATAAAAAGTGCTACAAGATTGATAATGTCATAAAAACGTTATATTGCATAAGAATCACTTATATAACAAAATTTAATACTAAACTAAGGGTAAAACAAGTTAAAATATAGGGAAATTGAGATTTTCCTAACAAAAAAGATGAATATTTCAGTTTTCAAAAGAAATTTAGGTAACTCGAAAATAAGAAATATTTCATAAAATTTCAGACATTTTTCGAAAAATCACATTCCTTACTCATAACATTAATATTTCGTCTTCCCCACAAACTCAATCAAACTCAATTTAAATGGTCAACCTCCACCTCCTTCCACAACAGGAAACCAATACACATGGCATGCCACCTCGCTGAGTTCGGCTTGCATACCTCGATTACTTGCCAGGGTTGAATCTTATACTGCAAAGCATGATCTAAATCTTGCTTTGATCTCTCCCCGTCTATCGAGGATCTTGGGGTAGATTTCCTATTAGAATAAGCATATGATAGTGAACCTAAACTTAGATCCAACCCTTGTAGGAGGAATCTCCTTGAGCTTCTGGCTTTGACGATCGGATTGGCCTTAGTTGTGGCTGCTCTCCCAACTTACTTGAAATCGAACGTGCATCAATGTTGCTCCGAGTAATGGCAGTGGTTTTGGAGGTTTCTAGCAGGGATAGAGAAGATGAAGTGAGGAGGGTGGCAAGAGATGGGAAGGGGATGGAGAGGGTCCCTGTGGCAGGTGGTGATAGAGTGCAATCAAGGAGAGGTAGACAGAGGATGCGGATATGATGAAGAATCAAAATTTTGGCGAGGGCAAAATGGAAAACAAAATTTGGATTCGATGAAATCGGTGCAAAGCATAGTTGATTCTAATAGAAGGATCAACTAGAGCATTGAAACACAAATTATGCTTCGAAACACATCATAAACTGATAAACACGCTGCATTCCAACCATTGAGTTGTCATACCATTGGCCATGAATGTTATTACAATGTTCACTAAGTTAGTTTCATAGAATTTAATCTCAAAGTAATATTAATTACATGAAAAAAGCCGAAGGTGTACCAGTTGAGTTGGTAGAGATGTGACGGATGGTATCAAACTTCATAAGTTCGAACCCGGCTATCGACATGGGGTGGGGAGGGGTTAAGGGAAAAAAAATTGCATGGAAAAAGTTTGACATGTTCATGTTTAATTTTTATTTCACTAGTCTGGCTCTGGCTAAGCAATTTAGAATGTTAAGTTGAAGAATATTTTGTATCATTAGAAAATTAAGAAGTTTTGGAAAGTGTATGATTTAGAAAGTGAAAAACTGAATCAGAAAGTGAAAAAAAATTTATTGCATGAAATTAGAAAGTCCAGCCTTTTATTTATTTATCAGTAATTAGAAACTTAAAATTAAGGGAAATCTTGGAAAATATATTTAGAAACATAATGAAGAATTAGTTCTCCTGCGTGATTGTCTAAATAAGAGTCCTGAGAAATCAAAATAAGAGCTGGAGCCTATATATATATATGAACTTCACTACATACAGAGCTCTTAGAAACTTAATTGTCATAATAGAGGAAACTTATTACCATCATAGGTTTAGAGAGCTTCTCATGGAGGACGAGATGAGGAAGAAGAAGATGAAGATGAAGATGGACTATAGAAGACCATGGGAAACTAGTCGAGTAGAAGTGATCGAATTCCCCCTTGCTTCAAGCACAGTCCATCTTGTTGCATCCAAAGGCCAAAGAAACAAGCAAAGCAGACTGGACCGAATTGATCATAAAGTAGAGAAAACCAAACCTTATTCTGTTTCCGTAAGAGGGGAGACGCCGGAATCTGCTACTTTTACTTGCAAAATCTGCGTAGAACCTAGACCCTGGACTGAGTCCTTTAGCACTGATGATTGCAATCACTGTTATTGTTCAGAGTGCATGGAGAGGTATGTCATGTTGAAGATGCAAGAGAATGTTATACATATTGTATGTCCAGAACCAAAGTGTAAAGGCGTTTTAGACCCTGAGAGGTATAGTTCGATACTTCCGTGGCAAGTGTTTGTTAGATGGTCTACTGCTTTGTTTGAGTCTCTGATACCTGATTGGTATGATAGACTTTACTGTCCATACAAGGATTGCTCGGCATTGTTGGGGAGAGATGATGGAGATAAATTTAAGAAGGATTCAGAATGTCCGCGTTGTGGAAGATCGTTCTGCGCACAATGCAAGGTCCCATGGCACTATAGATTAAATTGCAGGGAGTTTCAAAGGATGATGTTGATCGAGGAGGAGGATAGCAGCGAAGAGGAGGAGCACAACATCGAAGAGGAAGATGCAATGCTGTTGATGAATCTATCTAAGGGGAAGAAATTTCAGAGGTGCACCTACTCTGATTGGAATTGGAGAAAGAAGACCAACTCTGCAAAGTAATAGGGCAATACATCAACATTATTTTTTTAGCGAGCATGGGTTTTGAGGATCCCAAACCTTATATCAATAATAACAATTAAAAACGATGAAGATTACAATCGCTCAAAAACAGATTGATAAAGGGTTTTGTTTCAATTTTATGGATTGATTCCATCCTATGTTGTATTGTGAATGCTACACCAATGTGATTGAGCAAACATTTGCTCTTATTTATGCTTGTTTTCGAGAATAAAGGCAATTCACTAGATGAAGTGAAAGACCTAAAGAAAGTTGCAGTTTGCACAGAGTTTAGTGTTTGAGCAACAAGTAAACTAAATCTCAATTACACCAATAACCCAGTGATGGAATTAACAGTGATAGAATCGTCTCTGTAATGGACAGGGGCGGACCGGACCTACTAAGGGTATGCTCCCTCAACCTTCAAAATAGTTTGAGTATATATTTAGTATTTTTAAAAATGTTTAATATCTATATTACAATTCAGAGTAGTGTTTTACTATTCATTGATGACTTGAACAGAGTCAAATCGAAAGGATTAGAGATAAAAAATGGTTAAAATTGAAAGTTGGAAAATATATTGAATTTGAGGGTTGAAATTCATTTCCTATAATGACATATTTGTAAATATAAAACATGTAGAAAGACAAAAATAATGAAATTAAAAAAAAAAAAAAACTGGAGGAATGTAAATGTGGCGGAGAGAGAAATGTTATGTTTTACTTTTAGTAAAATGAAAATTATCACAACTATCTATATCGTTGTCGAATTTTGATAAATTTAGTATCGTTGAAATATATTTTTAAAAATCTTTTGAACAAAATCAATAATCAATACAAGGGCCAAAATATTAAAAATATGTATTTCATAATTAAAAAAAATGTATAATATATTACACGTCTTTAATATTTTTCAATATTTTTAAAAGCAATGAGACGGGTTGATCATACTATAAAAAAATGAATTGGGTATCTAAATGCACATTTAAACTAAAGTCCTAAATTTCATGTTTTGCCGAATTCAAAGATTGGGGGAGAATTCATTCTCGGCTTTTAAAATTTTCCCCTAACTGATTCAAATTTGATTGAATAGCCTTACACTTTAATACTGATTGAGACCGAAAATGAGGATAATGACGGAGGTGTTCAGTATAAAATAATTAGCAAAAATAAAATTATGTGAAGTGCCAACGGCATTGGTTATACTCTAGTATAACACAAAAGTAGATCATTATAATCTTAAAATATAAATTTTAATAATATATGCTTCTTTGACTTAGTGGTTGATTTTTAACTGTTTTACTAATTGACTTGTGTTCAAATCTCTTGAAGCACAAAGTTTGTTTTTGGTATATTTGACTACCTCTTAAAAACGCTATAGATATTACTATTTTTTTAGTTTGAACTTATGTACATATCTTAATTATATTATATTTTAATTATGTATTCTAGTTATTATGCACATTTTTCTTTCCTATGATTGTTGACGGAGTGACCTTATAGCTTAAGATAGGATTGCAGGATTATATACAATGCACTCGTTCATTTTTTTAATCGTTGTATTTATTAGGTAAATGCACAATACCAAATACAATTATATTTTCTGATTTTTATGCCCACTTGAAGATGTTATTTGGAGTTTGTTTTAAATTAACAACCTAGGGCAGGAAAAAAAATTGGCTCTGCATTGAACAATAATTACTATTACCGATTAATAACCTTGTTCATTTCGCCCCCTCTAACCTACATTTCTGGGTCCGCCACTAGTAATGGACAACTCTTATACCATTTAATCCATTGATGTGATGATTCTCTTTTATGCCTCTAGTGATGATAAATGAACTATCTAACTCATTTGTTAGAGTATTGCTTTCATACAGAGGGATCAATTGTATTCTTCGACTCATTGTTGCTAACGGAACAATATAGTGAATGATACAGTCCAGGATGGATTGAGACTGCATACGTGACACCGATTCTGATTGGGATTCGAGCTGGTTCGGGATCGGGATGAAAATATCTGAAACTATTTTGTCATGCTTTGAACAGAACGTGATGGACCGGAATTCTTGTTGAGCCCTATTTTCTGAGGATATTGATGAATCTAGGGTTGAAAACCGAACCGATGGTTCGGTTTTTCACCTAAACCGTGGACCGAACCGACTTTGGTCGTTTTCAAAATTTTCAAATCGACCATTAACAAAATCGAACCGATTCTACTTTATGCAAACCGAAATAAAACCGAACCGATCAACTTTTTTAAACATATTATATTATTTTATATAATATATTATTTATTATATATATTCAGTCGGTTTAGTTTAGTCGGCTAAAACCGACAACTTCGGTTTAAAATTTTTAAAACCAAACCGAACCAATTTTGTTCGGTTGGATCCGTTTTTTGTTCAACCCTAGATGAATCAAATGAAATTTATGTCGCACGGGCTTATGACTCGTTTAGGAATAATCAAATCATAGAGGTATCACTGTCACACCTCTAATTTTTCAACTAGAATAATTGAGGTATTTATCAAACTCGGTTTATTGTAAAAACATTTCAACTAGAATAGTTGAGGTATTTATCTAAACTAGGTTTCTTACAGAATTATATAGTAAGTACAAATTTTGAAAAATTTTATGTGGTGAATTTTCTTTGGATTTGGTAACGTTGCATGATTTAGATACAACTGGATTTGGAAAGTGAATGATTTAAAATTGTAATGCACTAAATTTAGCAATTTCACTTGCTAATAAAATAACTTGTGTTTGAGAGTAAATACTTATAATTCCCATCGAGTCCGAATTTACCAACCCTGCAGTAAATCAGCGTCACGGGTCTAGCAATTTCGGCCATTGAATTGTTTTAATCATTTAACTAGAGTGAAAATTAATTCATGCAAATGATTTTTTCTTTCTTCTGTATTTTGTATTTTGTATTTTGTAATTCATGCATTTAATCTTTTGTAAAGTTTGTTTTATGGTCTTTAGAATTTACATAGAGAAGATAAAAAGGTAGAGAGAGTTGAGAGAAAATAGGAAAATAAAATTAGAAAGAGTATTAGAAATTCTTTTTTAGATTAGTTTCCTTAAAAATTTTGATTCTTAAAATAATTAATTTTCACTCTAGTTATAGGACAGTCCTAGTTATATTACATAATGGAAACTAGTTTATTATTTATAATGGATGAAACTAAGGATCAGAGCTCTGAAATTTCACTCATGGAGGAGAAGAAGATGATGAAGTTGAAGATGAAAAAGGATTATGGAAGAAAAGAATCGGAAACTAGTAAACTAGAAGTGATAGAATTCCCCATTGCTAACAAAAAAGGCAGAAGAAGCAAGCGAATAAGAAGAGAAGAGGATGATGTATGTTCTATTTGGGAACTAGGAGAGTCGTCGAAATCTGCTGTTATTACTTGTGAAACTTGCCAAGAACCTAGACCGCGAACGGAGTCCTTTAGCACTGAGGATTGCACTCACTACTATTGTTCAGAGTGCATGGTGAGGTATGTGGTGTCAAAAATTCAAGAGAATGTGATCCATATTAGATGTCCGGAACCAGATTGTGAATGTGTTTTAGACCCTAAGAGTTATCGTTCGATCCTTCCATGGCAAGTTTTTGATAGATGGTCTACTGCTTTGTTTGAGTCTCTATTACCTTGGTCTCAAAGGCTTTATTGTCCATATGAGGATTGCCTAGCATTGTTAGGGAAAGCTGATAAAAAGGAATTCTTGAAGAAGTTTGAATGCCCGCGTTGTGGGAGATTGTTTTGCGCACAATGTGAGGTCCCTTGGCACTATGGATTATCTTGCAAAACATTTCAGAGTTTGAAAGAGGATGACAGCCAAAGTGAAGGTGCAATGTTGAAGTCGAATCTAGATAAGAAGAAGATTAAGAAGAAGATATGGCAGAAGTGCCTAAAATGCAATCTTTTCATCATGGGACCTAAACTTGGTTTCTGGCTTAGGTGGTGGTGCAGGTATGTATATTTCAATCTTCCGATTAAAGAAAACAAATCCTGAGGTTGTTATGATTTTGATTGAGCAATTGTTTATGTTGTTGTAGGTGTAAACATGTACAAATGCAAAGCTCCAAGGGTAAACGAAAAGGTTCAAACTTAGAACATTCACCAGAAACGTAGGAGGAGATCACAAATGATTGTGTATGATTGTTCATCATCACCAAGAATTTGAATCTTGTACTAGTTTAACAGTTTTCGTTGATTTACAATATTGGAAGTTATAGAGAGCGAATGCAGTTGTAATTACGGATATCGATCAACTTTATCAATAATTATTTTACAGTATGATCATATAAATCATGTGTAGAATTTGCAGTCTCTCTTTTCAAGGAACTAGTAATTCATCGTATTGTTTGTTGACATGGATGGCAGTGCACGACACCCACAGACTGTATTGATACCATTTTTATTTTTTTTTGACGACTATGGTAGCAAGAGCCAAATAGTTACTACTATGTGATGATCTAAACCCTGTGATCGGTCTTTGTTCTCTAATCTAACCTTCAACTCATATCAGAACCCAGACTTCATTCTCATTCCTTCACAAGCTACAATCATGCATTCATTGCTCATTGATGTTGTCGAAGAAGTCTGCTAATTCCTGAAGTTGATGGAGGTTCACTCAAAATCAGTTCACAATCCCATGGATTGAATTGGTGCACATAATTACGTAACAATCTGCAAAATTTTGCTGCTTGAAATGGCCTGAATATTGCTTTCAACATACCAGAAGTGCGACAAGGATCAAGCAAGCAGGGTTGAAACCTGTACTATGTGTGTGCATTGTTGCTTTTAACAAATCAGTAGACTTATCTTCCAGTTTGACGAGCTCAATTAATTAAGTACAATTTGCAATGCTATCATAATTCCTGTTAAGAAAGAAAAAAAAAAAAAAAAGATATTTCATAAATACATATAGAAAAGTGGCACGAAGAGGGTATTAGCACTCGAACATAGCGATTTTTCTTACAAAATGACCACTAGTTTTTTAACATCTATAAGTTGGTCAACACGAGTCAACTGGATAACTGTTCCATTTTGGAACCTAACCTAAAATTATGATAAATCAAATGGACCCCAAAGTTAAAAATTACCTCTCATATAATACCATTTCGACAATATCAAAAGGAATAGGAACACATGGAGTCTTAACAAAATGTGACATGTTTACTAGCCCTAGCAAAATCAGTCCACTCCCCAACATATATTTTGCTTCAATAACGAACGTCGTGAACTAGAGCAGCCTTCAGAACGAAAGGCACAGTTGATGGGCTCAAAAGTCTGAACCACAGCTCAGTGAAATCAGTCTACGGTTCCTTTAATCCCATCCTTTTGAGAATAGCAATGCACCAATTGCAGTCTGGTTTCAAGCAGTTATAATTGCAAAATTGAAACTGTAACAAAATGAGAGAAAAAAAAACATAAACAAATCACATCTCCCTGCATGAACAATGGAAATTATAACTGTCTAATCCAAGACTTCCAACTATCAGAACAGTCTGCAACCGCAGGTAATTAAGTACAGCTAAATGTGTTGAATCACTAACAACCTAATACTCCATTTTCACAATGGCATTTGAGGGCTCTTTTGGGACATAATGTAGCCAATCCTTGGCACAAAAAAGAGCCTCCACTGTCTCAGATCGAAGTGAACTCCTGTAAGAGTCAAGCTTGTTTCCTACAGTGTTAAACACAGAATCAGGACCAACTGTTGATGCAGAAATTGACAGAATATCACGAGCCATCTTTGAGAGTGTTGGGTACTTGATATTGTTCAGCTTCCACCAGCCCAAGATGTCAAACTCTTGTGTGCGAGGCAATAGAGACTCTTCCAGATACTGATCCAGTTCCGACTTGGACTGTTGGCTACTTGACAATTCTGATATGAAGACATCAAAATCCAAAAGTCTGTCACCACTATTAAGAATCTGTCCTCCTCCTCTTGGAGATACCTCAGCAGGGGGTGGCTCCATCTTCACATTGTGTTCTGTGTTGTTATCTGTATCAACATATCCAGCTGTAAGCAGAAGGGGTTGTACAATGTATTCGGAGAAAAGTTCATGAATACTCTCGTCCACAATCTTGACATACACGCTGGCGTCTTCACCATAAATCTTTGAGAAACTAAACTCCACAAGCTTCATTTTAAACCGGGGATCCATAACTACAGCCATTGCCAAGACCAGGCAGCTATCCTTCCAGTACACGTCAAACTTTTCCTTCAGTGGCTTGGTAAGGTTGCTAATGAAAGGATCCTCGCTCACAGATGCATCAGTAAGCTCCAACTGGATTTTCCACACTTCATGGAAATATAGATTAGCAGTTGGATATGTTGTACTGGTCAAGACATTAGCTGCATCATATAGAAGTTTCAAGAAGACACAGATACACTCAACCTGCTTCCAGTCATCCATGGATGGGGCTAATTGGTAGTCTGGGTCAGCTGTATCCAAGCAGGAAAACACTTCTTTCAGCTCCATCGCAGCCACAAGCATGAGATAAGTTGTGTTCCATTGTGTCTGGTCATCAAAAGACAAACTCTTTGTGCTAGGAACTTGGAGTTGTTGTTTGAGCTCCACAAACTTCTCTTCATGAGCCTGTGATGTCTTCACATACTTCACACTTTCACGGATTTTGTTGATAACGTCTGGCATTGCACCTAGCACATCTTGTGCAATGCTGCTTAGAACACGGGCATAGCAATGCTCAAGTAGCAACTGACCATTCAGTATTTGCGTGTTCTTCACAGAAAGGTAGCCTCTGAGACTTCCAGGCTCGCTCTCATTCGAGATACCCTTGTCGAGAGTTAGAGTAAACAACTTGTTCTCCAAACCCCAATCACCAAGGCAAACTCCAACAGCATGGCTAAGAGCATCTCCACTATGGGGAGATGAAACCATCACAACATTGAGAATTCGTCTGTTCAGCTTCCAATCATGATCGATGAAATGTGCTGTTAGAAACACATAACCTAGGGTCTGATTTGATGTCCACAAGTCCATTGTAAGGCTGATTCGCCCAGGTATCCCTGCTAGAAGCTTTGCAAGACCTTGCTTTTCACGGAGGTAAATAGCAACACAATCACCTTGGACAGTGTTGAAATTTACCATATTAAAACGGGGTTGGAGATTCTGGACAAAAGATATAAATGCAGGATGTTCAACCATGTGCAGTGGATACTCGTGCATAATTATCATCTCGGCAACCTCTTGGCGACAACGATCCTGATCAAATACAATGTTTTGGTAAACACTCCCTCTGTTGTAACGTCTTCTTGGTGGGTCAGTAGCACCAGCTCTGCCTGGGGGATATGTGGTTAGTCCATGCTTCTCCTCTCTACGCCGGATAACTGGGCAGGTTCCCAAGGCAATGTGCCTTTTGAGGTGGCTTGTACCTGCAACTTTCGAACCGGTACTGTAGGCAAAGGTCTGTTTGCATCTTTTACAGCAGGCTCTGGTACATCCAGCACTCACAGGTTCTATAGTGAAGTGTTCCCAGACTATGGACTTCTTCCTCCTACGCTTGTTGTTAGGCTGCTCTGCACTTCCATGCTCATTGTTTCCGATGGGTGTAGTAGCCAACTTGAAGAAAAGATAAATAAAATTGAGTAACTAACAACTTTAGAGGAGGGAATCATAAACAGATTAACTTTAACACAACTTGTTGGATACTTCAAGGGTAATACCTCCCCAGGAGTATTATCGGGTACGGGTTCTATCGCCATTTCATCTAATGCATCCCCATGCTCCATGTGACGGTATACTGCATTATGAAATATGCAATATTGTGAGAATTGTCAATTTAAAAACTAATCACTCTGATAATTTCAGTCAGACTGGATTGGAATTAGGTGTGTCAAAAAGGTACAGTAGAATGGACTCATCCTTGTATTTAGTTACATACAAAACAAGTAGCACTATAGACTTAGAATTTCATAACAACAACACAAAGGACCAACAGAATAAATAATCCATCCTAATGAACTGAGGCAGATAGACAAAAACAAAAAGCAAACAAAAGTTTGACACTACCAACAGCAACAGTAGTATCAAAACAAATATATCTCCATTCAAGCTTGAAAAACACGAGAGAATGCTACTGGACTAAGTCAAAAAAAGAAATGGCCAAAATAGCATACATATTTGAAGAGAATCTACCACTGCAATGATCTTCAAAAAGTCACCACTAACATTTTACCACTCTCAATAAAGTACTCATGATGGATTGTAACTTGTAATCCATGTACTGCAGGAGAAATGAGAGAGTTACCTCGGTCTTAATACATGACAGCATAATACAAACTCTTTTTAGGCCGTTTACTTATAGTTGACGTACAAGTTAGAAAGACAAAATCCTACAGCATCAGGGCCGAAACAGTTACACAGCATGGCAAACCAATCATAGGGTGTCTATTCTTCTGCATAGGATTTAACCAATGTAATCAACATCAAGATCTACAAGATGGACTGGACCATACAAAAACTAACATGCCTTCCTAACCGGGCATGACTCGATTGTGAAAGATGAGCTAAACCTGCACAGTTGTGGTTATGGTGAAGCGTAATTGTGTGTTAACAACCCAAACCACAAGTAATCCATACAAGAAAAACACGTAAAAAATGATACATCAAATCTACAAACATTAATACATATCAAAGACTGCCAATGCAATCGATAATAAGTTCACCTGCAGTAAACATCTTTGTATTTACAGACCCAAAACAAGCAGTATAATCTGCTAGCAATACCCAAAAGCATCAAGACAAATAATGCATGATATATTTATTCTTCCTAACAAAATAGTGACTGCCAAATAGTATCAGGTAAGCCAGGCTAGCAGCTACTAAGAACTGCATATGTTCATGGGCTCTGCGCTGGGCTTACGCACCTTCAATGGGCTAGACCAGGGTTCAACCCTTTCATGATTCATCAATGATCATAAACATATAGAAGCTTATATACAACATGACAGACAAAACCGAGCTACGCCGCTAGCTTCTAACAAAAGCCCATGTTGACCTACATGTATCAAACTTGGGCTTAGACACAAGTCCTACCCTACCATACTTCTCAGTCTCCATAACTAAGCTCAAAACGAGCTTCGAACTAAAGCCGGTCATCACCAATCTTCCAATTTGATCCAATATAACTCATCATCGTAAAAGCCCATATCAAAACAGCTACATCTCTAAACAAAACACCTCATTCAAACAAATCACAGCCCAGTTAAGATCTCACCTAGGGTTTCATCAGCTCTTCGTTTCACCATAATCAAACCCAAAGCTAAAACACCCCAAAGAAAAAAAGAATAAAACACACATAAAGTACTAATTTTATCACAAAAATACACCTTTTTTCACCTAATCCTCTCAAAAAAATCAATTCGACACAAAACAGACAACAATTTTTCAGATCCAAACACAAAACCAAAACAGCTACAACGAACACATCATCGAAACAAACACCTTTCATCATAAAGTTCAAATCTTTTTTTTTGTAAAGCGATAAAAATTCAAATCTTTACACAAAACGAAATCGAAATAACAAAAACAAGATCTGGGTTCGTGTTTATACCAGAATTTACGACGACAAACGAAGTATCGATCGATCGATCGAGCCGAAACGACGGAGCTCGAGCTAGGGTTTCTAGAGAGAGAGAGATATGGGCTTTGGACCCTAGAGAAAAAAAAACCCAGAAAAGCCTAATAGAGGTTTGGGTATAGATTTAGATAGGCTTTAAAAAGGGTTGGGGGAATAAGAGAAACCAAAGAAAACAGAGTAAAAAAATAAAGTTGGAATGGATTTGGACTTCAAGTCCACAACTTGTTCTTACAAAATGTAAACCAGTGGCCAAACCAATCAACCAAACCTAGATGGATGGACTGTGTATTAGGTCCATTATTGTATTAACCATAGGATATGGCCCTTTGGTAGGTTAGTAGAGTGTTACATGTATGGAGATTGGGATGGGTAATGGTCAGTATCTCAAGGTTATAAGATGGGAGTATTTTTCTTTTTATATAAAATAAGTAATCTTTCTATGCAGCCGGGGTAGAGAGCATTGATTAGTGTCTGAGGATGGTGTTCAGTATGTGAGTGCCACTCTCTTCATCTTCTCGAAATTCATGGAGAGAATGGTAGAATTGGCACTCACGTGCTGAACACTTTCTCTAAGCACAATAACAGGTTAATTAGATTTTTTTTCTAAAATAAAATGACAACAAAAATATTTCTTTGCAATGAAGCATATCTCTACAAACAAAACGAATATATACAAATATATTAGTAAAAATGTGTTTTTCCTAACATTTTTTTGCCATTATTGCAACAACCATGTAAGGAATTTGCAAAAGCCATAATTGTTGTGGTGAAGCCACATTGATTTGGTTTCGAGCTTCATACAATTAAGTGCTGAACCCACCTTTCGAAACCATACATTTCAGTAGGGGTGAGCAAAAATCGATTTAAATTCGGTTAACCGACCGAACCGAACCGAAATATGAGTAGAGAGAAAATAATTTAAACCGAACCGAACCGATTATAAGCGGTTCAAAATCGGTTTGCGATTTTGAACCGATCGATTAATTAAATATATATAAATAACTAAATAAAAAGTAGGTGTCAATACTTGATTAGTGCAACAAATGCATTGCAATACACCCTTTTGCACTAAATCACCTCATTCTCTCAAAGTTTTCAATTTTGGGCTAAAAATTGAGTCTATAAAAAAATTGGACCTGTAAAAAAATTGGACATGTTTTAATGAAAGTCTTTCAAATGCTTGAGCCTGAAATTTCGATCCAACCGAACCGAACCGATCCGAAATTCGGTTCAACCGAATTCATCGGTTTACAAATACAAAATTCGGTTTCGGTTTGGGTTTTGGACAAACCGAATTAAATCGGTTTGGGCTCAAAACCGAACCGAACCGACATTGCCCACCCCTACATTTCAGAGAAAAAACAACGAGCAATGTTATGTTGTTCTCGTAAATCAGGTTATAAGGAAATAAAATTGATAGATTTGAGAAGAAATTAAAATAATATTTTGAAGCTTTTTTCCATCGCATTGGAGAGAGACTTCATCATGCGAATGTTGAAACTTCACGAAATAGTTTTTTTTTCTTTTTGAGTTACCGAAATTTCTTTTGAAATTCAAAATATTTATTTCTTTCATCAGACCAATATCAAATTTAACCCGTTATAACATTAGTTTAGTACTAAAATTTTGTTATATAGTGATTTTTATGCAATATGTGTTTTGTGAAACATTTTATGTAATACATAAGAGTTTAAACTACTTAAATTATATTGATAACTTCAAAATTTTACGTTATTTGTATATAACGAAATATTTCTTAAAATCAACATACCGAAATTACCTTGAAAAACGAAATCACAATCCTCGAGTACATTGAAGGATTTACTACTTCACTGGAATGGTCTGTGTTGTCTACTGCCAGCGAAATGGCGAGCTTATTGCATTACCCTATAACACAGCCCTGCCTGTTACTCTCAAGGTCCTTGAACATGATATATTCACTGTGTCAACTATCAAAATCTTAGCAAATGGATTCAGCTTTGCCCCGCTGGGTCTGATCAACTAGTACAAATGCTGGTGGAGCGATTGCAGGACTTTCACCTTTAATTATTCATACTTTCTGGTTCATGTAATACAACCGATATGGCAACAAAATACCGATCCCAACAGAAAAATCGAGCTTCCATTTCAATTAAGTTGAGTGCTGTATCTGGTAAAGAATGTATAAAGTTTGATTAGGTTACAACTTATGTATCTGGTAAGAATTGTACATTTAGTATAAGAACTTGAAGAACAAAACTCTAACTACGCAGTAAAACATCTAAAGTAATGGTAAGGCCAAAAATAGGTTTAGGCAGAGCATAATTCCCAACTCTCAGTAATTGATGGAGTTCGTTTCAGAAGAGCGTTCAGTTCAATTTATTGTCACTTAATTTTAAAACCTTCAAAACAAAAAGGGATTATCATGCTATACACAAATCTTTTTCATATTTCACAAAAAAAAAAATGTCTACAAAGGGGTGGGGTGCTAACATTAGACGCAACACAAAGCATGGCACCTCTCATCCATTTGGGAAAAAAAAAATGACAGAGAAGAGGATCTTGCCTCACTCATGCTAATTATTCTGATAAATCAAGTCTTCCAGTTCCATGCAGAAACTGTGTTCTCCCTCTCCTTCATTGGCAGAATGGTCAGCTCCCTCGGCTTCATACATCACCATTTCATTTCCTTCTGCACTTGAGGGCTGGGCAGATTTCGTTTGCTGATGGAACTGTTCCCTTTGAGTGTTCCAATCACTGACAATCTTCTCCATAACATCTGTGGCCGTTTTCTTATTTTCAGCTATGTGCTTTATGTTTTGGATGTCCATCACCTCACCAGCCTCTTTAAACCAATCCAAAAGGGAAAAAGACACTATAGTCAGGATAGCACTTGAAATGATGAATAACAATAATTAAGAAACTCTTGATATTGATTTCCATTATTTAAGACATCATAATGATGTCAAGCCACAAAATTTAGCACATTTGAACTACAACCATGCTTATCATGCCAAAAAAACTTTTATATAGTTGATTTTCAATGAAACCATGATGACTTATGACAAGTACATGGGCAATTAAGTTATATTCTGGCTATATAAGTATAATCAAAACAACTATAATCATCCATAAATATGAAAATAGTCCTGTTGCTGTTTTTTATTCACAACTAACGGAGAAATGCAAGAGAAGTTTAGTAACACTCAAATTCATATATTAACTTGAAAAGTGAAAACTAAACTGTGCAGTTTCATAATGACAATGACAAGTCATTTTAGGTCAGTGGATTATTCTCAACCAAAAACCGCATGCCAGTTCTGATGACTGAGCCCGAGTTACAAATATGGAGGTTGCCTCACGGGTCATAACAAACTTCACCAAATTTTTTATTTTTATTTTTTAGTATTTTGAACATGGGAAATTAAAGTATTACATCAACTCATGCAAACAATCAAACATATTAAAAACAGAAAACAAATAAAGTCTTGGAGAAGGAGATCTTCAAGGTTCTACCAGGAAAGAAAATTTGTATCATAACACTCAGATAAGTAATAAAGTATTACATCATGCAACTGCTAATTTTCCACGTGGTATTATAATGTAGATAATAAATTGGGGGGCTCAGGATGGGAACAGTAGGTACCTCTGATGGCGAGTCCTTTTGCTGCTTCATACTCGGCTGTAGTTTTCTTCATCGCTTTGAGGTCAATTTCCTTGCCCTGACAACACAGGTGTTCAGCAAATGAACTAGGTATTGTCAACAATGTAAAGTCCTAGAGCAACTAATGCAGTGTTGCTACTCTATATCCACCATGTTCAGTAGTATATCATAACTCATGGATATTCTTATGCTCTACTTTGAATTATTACGATGAAATTCCTTCCTATGTTCAGTCGTGGCACACTCACCAAATCCATGTGTAGAACCTTTTTAATTGGCGTTTTTGCTAACAACCTGTATGATCAAAGAGAAATTAAGATGCTGGAGTAGTTTTAAGATATGCTTTAGTGACAGTCATTGTCAATAGGGAGGGACAAACGAAAGCATAATTTAAGGAAAATTACTTGTCATGTGCAATTTTCATATGGGCCTTCTGTGATCTGTCAATTTGAGCAACCCTCTCTGTTACTGAGCGGTCATTGATTTCAACAGATCCAAACAGAAACACGTTCTTTTCAAGCAACTTGTTGACTATGGCAGGCATTACTAGTATATTTGCTTTTTTTGCTTCAAAAACAAGGCTTTTGAGTCTCTTCAACTCTCCTAATGAAACCAGAAAGGTGGAAAAGAGAAAATACTCAGTATTTGCACAAAGAGTATTTTGAACACAAATCAATTTCATGCAGTATTAGCTTTATACAAGGACAACGGGACCATATCACATTATCACTAGTTTTTCAGTCAAGAACTTTGGATAAGCTCAAAATTACATTCACGATATCAGACTATCTGTAGAACTTGTCGAGTAAGCCTGCATGAACAATCAATAACAATTATGTATTAATTTACATATCAAAATGATCTACTTAAGCAAGCAATGATACCATACCAAGTGACAGATAAATCTTATAAGGAGGTTTGACAGGTTGAGTCTCGAAAAGACAATAAAGGCAATAGAAACCACCCAAGCTTTGGGATAACGAGTCTGTAGAGAGCATGTGACCTGCATATAACATAATTTTTGTGTTAATAGAATGACAAAGACTATCGTTTATGTCAACTGTCCACAATAAATAGTTGACACGATAAACTAGAGGCGTTTTCTAAATATGCATTACATCCCTCTCCATCTAATAGTAAACGTTACCAAAGACGCTTACAGATTTCAATAACTTACACTGCCTAATACCATGATAGCCAGTATAGACGGGAAAATCAAAACTAAGATGAATGTAGGAAGTCTTAAACTTAAATATCATTAAGTTAAACAGGCCCACATACCAAGTGAAATAGCAAAGAGTGATTGCATGAACAAGCCCACATTTTTAGTAGGTCTAGCTTCATATATAAAAGTGAACTTCCGAGCAAGCCATATCTTCTTCATATCAGCCAATGTTGTTGAATTGCTCTACCAATAAAAAAAAAGGTTGAGTCACACTACAATTATTATTACCGTTTAGATCAAGGTTAAACATATTCCAAAAAGGAAAGATATTGCAGATATTTTGGAGGACTTCATCGAATATATGAAAATATCAGGCACATCAAATATATTAATCTAAAAATAGACATAATCCAGATATTTTAAACCATGGTTCAGATAATCTAACACCCCCCCCCCCCCCCCCCCCCCCCCCCCCCCCCCTCTCACCAAAAAACAAAACCCCATAAATTACATAAAAAGAAAAACAAAAATGATAGTTGTTACCTTGGAAAACTCATGTATGAGCTCGTCAATGTCTTGTTTGAATGGACTGATATCCATTGTATCAACACTCCTCAACCTGATAAAGATAATGCTGATAGAAAAAGAATCATTATATCCATATATTTCAAGAAACCATTGGGGTTGTAAAATTATATATTCCTAAGTTGGGCTAAATAGTCGGTTTTTTAGTGTGAGAAATTAAATAAATAGAAATAGGACCTCAAGTCCCTCATTTGCACTAATATGCACTCTGCAGGACAACCTACTAATTTTTCCAATTCAAATCCTTGGCACATGCCTTGCATTGAAAAAAACATGTTTATAATTTTATAGCCTTCCACTACTTAGTTTAAGTTGGACATTTTGAGAAAAATTAAATATCAACGTAAAAAACAATGTGTCAAAGTTTCAGTTCATTTTGATATGTGTGCCTTGAGATTCGTGCTAAGTCGGATAAAGAGAATTTCTCTATAAATATCATGAAGCGAGGAAAGGCTCACCTTAGATGCGACACAAGTTTGCCGATAGGCCAATTAGCACCCATTGCTCAAACACTCGCAAAAACCGTTTATCAAGATATTTAATGGCAGGGACCTAAATACGTATCTTAAGGAAAGGTGTCAAAAGGGTTTGAAACTGTGCACTTTTCTATTGGTCATAGTAATTTTCCTAAAGATTATGCTAAAATGGAGCTCAAACGAGTTAAAAAACATTTTTTTGTTTGCTACAGGCCTGAAAAGGAAAATTATGAAAGGGTGTCTCGCTAGGTATGAATTAGGAATTTGAGGACTCCAAGCCCAAACCCCCTTAATATACCCCTATAAAAATCTCATCTATTCAAAACACTAGAAATTTTATTTTGAAAATGCACAGATATTTTGAATAAAATGACTAATTAGTATAAACAAGCATAAATTACATACCTTTTCAAATAATAATGGGAACGGACTATGACCTCATGTTTGTAACCAGCAAAGGAAGAAATGACTATTGGCTCATGGTATCAGGAGTCGTCCATATTGTAGCGATCATTGATATCCTGATTGATGAAAACACTATATTGTAAAAAGAATAAAAATAAGTTGTCTCTAGTCAATGTGGGACAAAACTTTCTTGTATCTTCCTATTCATGACATTGACAAGCTAGACCTAGTCAAGAGGACAAATGATGTCCATAATTAATAAATGTGTTACTAATAATTTTGATGTTTATTTATACCTAGTATATAGTTATATTATCAATTGAGAATATTAATTGCTAAATATAGCCATAGTTATCAAAAGGTTTATCGTATCGTATATCGAAAACCTAAATTTTAATACATGTATTGTGTATTGTAAGATATGATGCAAAAATAAATATAAAAGCATAAAAGTATATATTATATATTTAAGCATATACAATATATAAAATAAGCGTTATTCAAGCGAGGAGGTCCCAAAACCAATTCCATTGATATATACTTGTATAACACATATTAGCAAAGCTATTACCTATCATCATTCAAACACCTCAATACTAGCACCAAGACCTTGAACACCACCTGAGGTAACCCCTTGGCAAGCAAAACCTCGACACCATTGAGAGTTTGATACCTCAAATTACTGCTCAAACCCATATGAGCTGCACAAGTGAGGGCATTCAACAATGTGGGTGGAAGCTTATTGGGTGTTTCAAATTTGGGGTCCATTTTCTTCCTCAACTTGATCAACCCAATCAAAATCGCAGTTCCCACTAGCCCGCAAGCAAACCCCAACCCCAGCGAAAAACGCTCCTTTGTACATGAAGTGCCCACTCGGTTAATCACTCCATAAGCCCTTGGCTCAAACATGTGGCTAGGTGGACAATTAGCAAAAATGGAAGGAAGATTCGGCGAAGACGATCCGAGGGTCGAGGCAACAGATACATCGAAACAAGATTCATCATTGATCCAACAACGAGAGTAGAGAAGACAAAATCGAGCTCGTTGAGTCCGAAATTGGGGCGAGGAGCCATGTCCCCAGTCATACAAGCAGTAACTCCCACAAATTCCTCCACGAGAACCTTGAATGATACCTGCGGGGCGGGTCGGCTGCAACCCTAGATCTTCATCTACTCAACAATAATCCTAATATTGATGAAGAATATTAATCATCCGATGCGTCACTATCACCTCTACCACCACCACCACCTTTCGCCTCCGCCTCTTCCAGTCTCATTACCTCCTCCACATGGCAATCATAATTAATCACACAGTGCCCAACATTGTAATTCAAGTAAACTGATAATTCATCAAAGTGGATCAACCAAAGCTAGCTTAGAACAGGTAGAAAATAATGAATCAACCAAATTAAAATCAGCTTAGATCATCCAATTTCTCCAAATTCAAATTCAACAATGCATCTACAAGTTAATCTGAACAACAAACTAATTCACTGATCTGAAGTTCCAGTTCTCCAACTTATAAAACTAAATTCAAGTTAATTTCGCTACCAAAACTATAAAAAAAAATTCCTCTAATCAACCTTCCACGAACTTAATCCAACAACTTAATCAAGTAAAAATCGAGCAACGAAATCAAGAAACCAAAATCCTATCCGCAATTCACTAATCAAAATCAAAACCTAAATCGTTATCAAATATTCAAAGAGACGGCATTGAAATATACCTAAGGAGTGGCGAGAGAGACTCCAGATCCTGCAAAGGCCGCCATTGGAACGAAAGCGAGAGAGAGATGGATATAAGATTCTTCGAACCCTACAAAAGGAGAAGAGATCGAAATACGAAGAGAGAGAGAGAGAGAGAGAGAGGCGAAGAGCGCGAAAGAAGAGACCGAAAGATCGGGGTGGTCGGTTGGTATCTCGAGGTTGTTTGCAGGAAGTTGTTATCTAGGTCCATGGGTTTTGCTATGTTCATCCGCTAAAGTAGAAAATCTCTTAATAGGCTAATACTATCCATCATTCTAGAGATGCTTATAATGATCCAATCGAACACAATTGTACATACAGAAAGCCCCCTGTCGCTGTCGCTGTCGCTGTCCTGACTCTAAAGACCTGGCTGTCTAGTTTTTTGAAGAGTCAGGCCCTTCGAGTCAGGACAGTGATATGGGGTTTTCTGTCCGTGAGATTGTGTTTAATTGGGCCATTATGAGCATTTTTAGAATGGTTGATGGTATTGTGTCTAGCCTGGCTCTCTAGAAAAATTCATTTATGTTTCCCCTTTTTTAATCTACCACAGGTCCACAGCACCGTGAGTGATTAGTTGTCCAACTCCTTACATTTATGTTTTGTAAATATCTATCACTTTAAGGTACCGGGAGTAAATAACTTCAATAAAAACCATGTTCGCCTTTTAAAAAAAAACCTTTTAGAGTATCAGCGTGCAAAGGAAATGTACATTTGTTCCCTCAAAGTTTGTTTCGTGTCAGCTGATTCAGTTTACATCATTATCTTCGGAGAACATACTATTACATTGGATCAATGACGCGGGGCATCTTATAATGTACAATCCATTCAGAGTCTGAACAGAGAGTCTTGGACCTTCAGAATGCTACCAGAAAACCCTCATTCTTTGGTCACTTTGATGCTGCCAATCGGTGCAGGAGCAGTTGCTAATTATCTGTATGAAAGAACAATACTGAGTTCAGAATTTTCTACATAGAAGATTTATAGCTCCAAGTCTAAGGCAAATCCAAAATTCCTGCTCTGCGGCGAAGATGTAGTCTAGGTACCATTCTAGATGCCTAGTGTTTAAGCCTTGAATGTGCCTTTTCGGGTTACCTTTTTTCCTGTTCTTTCCTTCTTCTAAGTAACTAGCTTTTTAAGCGTGATTGCAATTGTTAGTGATCAGCTTTAATTGCTCAGTACGAATTTGAACTGTGTATAGCAACTTAATTTCAAGTTAAATTTGATGACAGAAGTGCATACCTTCAATTCTTTGAAAAATTTTCATTACTGAGACCACGCTATGTTTTGTATCATCGATGAATAAATCCAGTCCCCTAGATTCTTTGTTTTGTAAGGGAAAAGAGCGGAAATAAATGAGACAATGCTGATGATAGTTTAAGTTAGTATCTTTAAATTAAGCACCATTTTAGTCAGGCAATCTTTACTAAGAATGCTATAAAATGACCTAGACAGAGAACACCTCTCCCAGCATATCTGGGGCCTTCGCTCTCTCCCATTTAAGGCCTTATCGATCCATTTCCCTATATATATATCTATATATTTGTCATCACTCGGGATAAGAAGATGTCAGTTCCCCAAAACTGAACATCGAACAGTCAGATTCACCATTACATGCATCTCGGTACATATGAACACTCTTCATACATCAAAACCTACAATCATTTAGTTAAGAAACGTTTTCAGCCAACCTCCATTAGACTGATGTCTAACCTCTAGAAAGGATTTTCATACCTCTGAGTGTTCTCAATTTCTCTTGTTCCTGAGAAACCATTTGCTTTAAATGATCCAATTCCTAGCTTTTGCTGTTACTCTTTTCTGCCGCTCATGCTGAACAGACACAGCTTACTTCCGGTTTTTCTTCAACATCATATTTTATTGACTAGCAACAACCATTAGATTCACTTCCTATGACAAAAAAAAAAGGCGTCATAAATAATTTGAGAATTAGCTGAGTCAAGTTTTTGTAACAAAATACCAAGCATTTGAAGTTCTCCCCTGCCTCAGACATCAGGCACAAATGCAAATGGACTTTCTAGAATTTCCAATACTCATGAAGCACGAGACTGGAAAAGCTCTTGCCATTTTTCTTAAAAATAGTTCAATCCATTCTGAACCACCTTAATTTGGAAGCTAATTATAATATCATCAGCATATGCAATCTGGAAACGGCGATGGCTATACCAGCTAAATTAGTATGGAAACTTAAAATCTAGCTTATCAAAGGTGATAAATTTAAAGTGTCAGAGCTAGTAGAATTTCATATCTGATCCAACATGGAAATAGCAAGACAAGTCATGATGGTAATCCATGTGTCTGAACATTGATTAAACTACAGTTGATTATCAAAGTTGGGTATAATAATGATATTATACTCAATTACTTGTTATTAAATCCAAAATAAGGTGTCTTTGCACAATGTGTTCTTCAAACTCTCTGCACAGTTACAATAATTTTAAGGGCAAGGAGTCAAGCTGTAAACATGAGCAATGTGCAGGAGGTGCCTCACTCCGTCACCGTCATCATGGGTAAGGGTGCACACTGGAAGTAGAAATGTCTGCCAAACAAAGATGGCAGTGGCACCTCGGTAAGGCGACCTTGGTGCCACTAAACCGGTGTTTCTATTATGGACACGCACCCTCCATTGGTGGGCTACTGTCATGTGCATACATATGTGATTGTTGGTTCTTATTTTGCACGCTATTTTGAACACGTACTTGAAATAGCGTGCAAAATGTATTCCCACTACGTAAGCTACAGTTTAAAAATGTACTTCAATTGACAAACTTTCGCTATACGAATTATGCATGTACCGTGCACGATTGTCTGGGTGCAGCACCTAAATTTGTATTCTTACACTATTTGCCTTGCCAATGGGTAAAAATCTTTAACAAAATTAGAAAACTAACATGGCCCCTTGAACTCAATGTGAGTTGGTTAGTTTAATCATTCCTATGTGATCTTATATTAGTTGAAATGGCAATGCAGTTCAATTTACGTCATATATAAGATCCTTGAAACCGTTTATCCAATGTGCATTATTTCTATTCCTCTTCAATATGTTTCAGATTTCCATGTAACAGATAAGAATTCATTCAGCATTCAGTTTGTTCATGCGCAGGGTAGCCATATATCAAGCCGAGACTAGATTAATGCCAACCTTGGTTATCCAAATAAGAATTGTCATTCAGTTGCTAACGAAATGTCATCTCTTCTTCTTTCCCTGATGTGTAGCAAGAAGAACTGATGAATTAAATTCTCCTAGTACATAAAGTCCTCCATGGTTCCAATTAAGTACATCATGGCTACAAGAAATGCCAAATGAAGAAGCATCCAGTATATATAGACTATTTCAATTGGATAGGAAATATTAAAATTTAATATTATCTTCATCAAAACTTCTTTATTTTTTCTTTGGATTTTTGTATGTAAAGCAATCCCACCATATGAATTGTATATCAATTAACAAAGTTGATTATATTTTTTGAACACCTTATTGATCTTTTGGAAATCACCATTGTCACCATGTGATATCCAACCTATCAGTACTTGAAGCACAAACACATTTTTAATGATCGATAACGCGTAATGGCGTTGGTAAGGTGTCATTGTCTATATTATGGCCAAATTTGAGTGAATGGCATCCACTTATTAGGTAGACCCTTCAATCTCTCATATCTTATTGTACCAGTTCATAAATATATATTAACCTGTAAAGGAATCTTAACAGAAAACTACAATTAAATGGGTAAAATTTGAAAATGAACTTTTTATATTAAACTTGCAGTAATGGAAGTCTAATCAAGGTCTTTGATCATTTGATTATTGTGTCGGTTTGTTATATTAGCGAAAAACGATCTATATATGTGTCTAAACATCAATGCTTGTCATCTAATCAACTATGGTCATGAGTGCATGACTCAACCCTCATAAATCAGAAAAGTTTGGTTTGCAAGTCTAATTAGATCTCCATGTTTGTCTTTGGAGAGGTAAAGGAAGAGCAAGTTAAAAAAAAAAAGCTGAGGTAAAATGTTTATCTATCTACATTTGGAAAGAAGGAAAAGTTAAGTTAGTCAATGCATATAAAGAGAAAGGAAACTAAAGGAGTTTATGCAAATCAAACACAATCTTCTTTGTTTTGGTTTTCTATGATTTCATGGTTCCCCACCATGATATTAATCCAATAGTTTAATTATCCATTGTTGTTTATCTACATGATAACATTGATAAATGTTTTAATAACTTGATGAAATTCAACAAAATATATTTGTTATTCCACCAAGACCTTTTAAGCATCCCTCAAGAATTCAAAACAGGGCTTAGGGTGGTAAGGTTTGCTGGAATTTGCAAATGAGGATTTATTAGTCATCATAGGTTATTGAGGCATTCATTGACATAATTAAATTTCTTCATTCAAATGGGTCCCATCAAATGTGCTAATCACCATTGGATGGATCTGAAGTGCCTGATATGGCAGCCACAAATAGTACAAAAAATTGTCAGCTTTTTCATTGGCCTGCCAAAAAAAAAAAAAAAAAAAAAAAAGAGTTCTATGGTGTTAATATTCTTCTTGGGATCGAGTTCCACCTATAAATAACATACATTTCCTCCTCCCTTCTCACACACCTCAAACCCTACTACCTCTATATCTCAAAACTTCATTAGGGTTTGATAGATCACTCTCAACAATGCTCTCATCATCTCTTTCATACCCCCATCTCTCTAAAGCCCCATCTACCCATTATTGATTGCAAAGTTTTCAGTGCAACAAAAGGATGTAGTGTCTCTTTTGGTGCTCTTCCACAGCTTTCTTGAACGACAACTTGAATGAACATTCCATTACTTGAAGATAATGAGATTGGTTTATCCCATATTGTTGTTCAAGAACACTGTGGAAGAATACAATAAGGGCATGAAGCATGTTGAGGACATCGAACAATTTGTTAAGGTAAAACCATCAACTTCTTCTTCATGTTTTGAATGATCGATCCATCGAACAACCCTTATCGATTTCATGTTTCATCTGTCAATTCCAGAAAATGAAATCCTATGTATCTTTCTTTACTTATCGATTTGATATGTTATCTTTCTTTACATGTCATTTGATATGCTTGATTTGTTACTCAGTATTGTTTTGGTTTGGTATTTTTGCTTAGAACATATGTGCACCATATTTTTTTCTTAGATTATTTATTTCCTTGTTAAACTATTGTAGTTAGAACTCAATTGGAGTTGTTTATGAAGATGCATTAGAGGAACTAATCGAATTTTTTCTAATTTATTCAAGATCTTGTGAAATGGTTGGTTCGATTAAGTCATAAGAAATAAACTATATAGGGGGCTAATTGAATCTCTTTGCTATATAAAAGAGTTCGACAACCTTATGTGATAATGAATCAAATACTTAACTAGTCGACATAAACGTGTAGGCAGAGGGCGATGGTTAGATTTATTAGATAATTCAAGATAAGTGTGGGCTTACCAACACAAATTTGTGAAGCTTGCTTATTATATTTGGGATAAAGAGTGATTGTTGTTTATTTTACTACAACATGTATTGCTTTTTCTTCTTCTGAGTTCATCCGCAACTTCAAGAATCTCAGTAAGTTTCCTATACTCCCTTAGCCTTTTGCTTTTAATACAACGCTTGTTGTTGTTTGACTTGTCAATTGTTCGATATGGCATAACCTTGAGAACAATAGTTATTTTCTTCTTTTGTTTTGAGAAGCATAACATGTTATTCACCTTCTTCAATGTATATCGATGAAGAAAATATAAAATCCACTTGGTATAGTTCAAAATTTTCGCGTCCTAATTTAGAAACTGTAAATGACTTACTGATTATATAACCTAATATTAGTCCAAGCAGAGCACCATTGCATTCCAGTTGCTAAGCACTCATTAGACCTTTTTTTCTTCCAGAAAACATTGTTATCATGTGATGCTATCCTCACCTTACTTCCCATGTGTACTTAAAGCATAACCATTTGGTAGGGGGTCATTGTCAATATAAGTGCCAATTAAAGTTCAAGTAAATTACATCCACTTATAACTTTGCAATAAGATAATGTGATCCCATTCAAACCTACATATTGTTATCAAATACAAATCACAACTGTAATTTATGTCAAAATTTTGAAAACTTTTTGTGTTAATTGTTTTGAAGTAAACCACTTTTGTCTTGGCATTCCTTGATATAGGAATGATTTACTTTGTAATATATTTCCTTTCTTTATCTTTAATAAACATCTTCGTGTTTGGCCGGAAAAAAATAAAAAATATATATATAATAATAAAAAATTGTCATTATAGTTGAGTTTCTCATATTGAAAGAAGGGTAATCATAGTTTCCTCACTTCAAGCATGCCTTTGGATTAGGGTTATAATGTCTTCTGGATCGTTGTTATTCATCTCATAAACAAGCCATTAATTTTAAGGTCAAATTTACTATAGTCTCTAAATTTGTGTTTCAATGACCCCATTTCCTTTCACAGTCCAGCTTTCATGCTTTCTTCCAAACCTATATAGCTAGGTATATGAACTTTTACAAACATAGATAAAAGTCTTGAAAGAACACCAATCGTGTGGAAGTCTATTCCATGGTAGACAAAATAACTTTGTTTTGTGCCTCACTTGTGAGACAAAAGATTACACAGTGACACCTGCATATCTTTCCTTTCAAGGTTAGGCAAAGTTTTGTGATGACACATCGTATGAGTAACTGTTGCAATTGTTGCGTTGCGATTTGACTACCACACACTATGATCCACAGATAGACACTGCTTTTAATTTCACTTTATGATGGTATCTAATATACATTTAGTGATATATATCTTTGTTCATCATCTTCACTCTTCAAAATTTAGGTTTGTGTGACCTTTTCAGCATTATATAAGATCATGTTAGACTTATAATACATTTCAACCATGTGTTGGGCTTGAGTTGAGATTCATCGAAATGTCGTTGGGCTTAGGGTTTATATTATTCTTACTCGATCTAAGTTGGCGAAGTTGCAGCGGCGAGTGGTTTTCGAAATAGATGTGGCTGTGAAGATAAAAGAAAGTGGCAAAAAAGATAATTATTGTCCTGATAGAATTATTTCATCTTTCCTTTAATTGACTTAGAACATTAGAAAGCATAAAATGATTATACACACAAAAATTATAGCAATAGGAAATGAGGAATCCCCCTGACTCCATACTGACTTTCAAGCAGTCATTTTGAAATAAAAGTCACAAGAACCACCAAAAATGCCAATGTTATGGACCACAGTGATGTTAAGGGGCCTGGTATTGTAAGCTCATTTAGGGTAAACTATAGCACCTAGCTTATGGAAAGTTTCAGTGATCATCATGGGCAGTGCCTTAATTAGTGGTATATTCACCTTCAATACCTAATTATTGACAGAGTGCCATGATTTACAGTGTAAAGTCTCTACTCCAAAAGGAATTCATTTCAAGCTAAACAAAACCACGTATTTCAGGCAAATTTTGATCTCTCACTTCATTCTAACAAAATACTTTCAGGCAACCTTGTTTGCTTGGGTGACCGTAGTTTAGTAAGTTGTTTTCATTCTAATCTCAATGGCATAATACAGATGATTGGTGTGTCAACTGTCAACTAGTCTATTTGAATTGTCAGTAGATCACCAAACATAACTAGTTGCTGCTTTCATTGTGAATGAGACTATCACTTATGCTTATAAGATCAAAGGAATGGGTGATGAATGTCATGGAAGGACAATGTAGATCAATGACATCGATGAATCAAATAACATCATGAACTCAAAACAACACAGATCCAACGGCATTGATTGAAGCCGAATATGGCAACATTTGCAGCATAGCAATCCTCATGTGGAGGGATAAAATGAATGTACGTAGAGGGAACCTTTTCACGTGTTTGACTGTTGTAACTTTTTTCACAGAATTGTAGGAAGAGAGATTACAGAAAAAGAGAGGAGATGAGGATGAGAAGGAAAAAACAGAAGAGAAACAATAAGAACTCCATCATTATTGATGATAGGAAAAAAAAAAACTAAAAAATTACAGCAAGGGATCTCTTCTGTTCCTTAATGACAAAAGCTCTCATCAGAAGTCAGAATATACAAGTATGAAATTACAAATACCCTCCTTCTCTAGTCCTCTATACAATAAATGAAAATGGGGTGCCTAATTTGAAGAAAAACAATGTAATTGAACAAAATTATGGAGATTTGAGTATCAGACATGATGCATATGTACATACGAACCTCGGTAGTGCCTTCTGAGGGAATATGCTATGAAGTCCTCATAAGCCATGTTTTCCCACAGCTTTCTTGAGCTTCTAATAAGCATAATTAAGAAGAAGAAGAAGAAGAAAAATTTAATGTGAAGCTAGAAGAAGTTCAAGAAAGCTGTGGAAAAACATGACAAGACTTGATGATGAACTATTATCTTCTCCATCTCCTTGATGTGTATGTCTTTGGTTCAAAGGGAGTGTTGTTTATAGAGAGGAAGTGAAAAGGGTTGGTTGCTCACAACATTGTTAAGAGGAGAGGACCCATGCATTCTACACTATTTCTTTTTCTTGCTAACCTTATAGAGAGGAAAGTGAGTGAGTGAGGTTTTGGGGGTTTTAGAGAGAAGGGTGTGCAATGTTACCTGGTTTGGCAATGAGTGTGCTGTGGGTGTGGGGTAGAGAAGTTAGCTATAGCACTACAAGGTGAGATGAGATGAGATGAGGTGGGAAGTGAAGTGAGAAAGGGAAGGAAGGATACCACAATTTATAAGCACAAAATTTGGAGGAAAATAATTAATTTTGAAATGATCCCAACCCCATCTCCATCCCCATCACATACCATGTGAATAATTAACAAAACCCATTTTTAATATTGTGAATTAAAGGGTGTAAGGTATGGGGTTTATGGTCCCCAACCCTTGTTTTGTTTCTTCAACTCATCTCATTGTCTATTATGTTACAAACCACATAAACCCCCTAGTGATCCCCATGCTACTACTACATTCACCCCCACCCTAGTTATGTACTTTTCGAATTAGGGTTAACGATCGCTCCCATTTGATTCGAAATTAAGGTTAAATACAATGGGAATGGTATTGTGGAATCACACATTTTTTTTCTTAATCCAAATTGGGCACCTAAATGATGATCTTAATCAGCCTGAATATGTGATACTATCTACCACAAGTCTTACCAAATAAAAAAATAATCACGGTTCTGTATATGATGAACAATGTAGAGGGGTTGTACAAGATAGGAGGGAGGGGTAGGGTGGGGAGGCTGTAAATACTGTAGTGGGTAGTAAGGACAGTCCAGAGTCAAGACAGAGGATGCAGCCCGTATTTGCTGCCGTGATAGGTCCATAAATCCGTCCGCGGCCACAGACCCGCCACTGTGGATCCACCTCACCTCTATTCTGTGCATGCATGTCTCCTTTTTCATGTATTCAGTTTTCTGCCTTTTTTTTTTTTTTTTTTTTTTCATATTGTACCCTCTGGATTTTCTCAAACAATTCATCATTCATGGAAGTATAACTTGAAAATCATATTTTCAATTTGAAATTGTTAAAAAGTCCATAGACTCGAAAAGTTTCAATATGTAAATAGCTTACAAAATGATTTCAATGAAAGAAAAGGAATACAAAATTAATGAGGAACTGTCTCACTACGAGCCCTTTTTTTTTTTTTTTTTTTAACCTTAGTGGTTGATTTTCGATGCCCTACCATTAATATACCATGACGGGTGTATCGAATGTACGAAAAATAGAACACCCCCTAATTAACTTATCCCTTGATAGTTGATGATGTGAATATTCTTTCTTTCATAAGTCAATTTCAATTTTCGTGTGTTTTAACGTATTATAACCTTAGTTTAGTATTAAAATTTTGTTATATTAGTGATTCTTATGCAATATGTAGTTTGCATGACATTACAGATCTTACGGAATAGTATGTAAGATTTAAAAATGTTTAAATTATATTGAGAATATCAAAATTACAGTCATTTTTTTTTTTTTCGTTTTTTCTTTACACAGTCAATATTTCTTAAAATCAAGGTAACAAAACTGTCAAGAAAAATGAAATCACGTTCCTTGAATTAAGACTACATGACCCCATGCCACTATAGTACTAGCAGTGAGTAAACAGGCATTGCATTGCATGCGACTGTGTGTGTTTGTGAAATTGATTCTGCCTGGATCTGTTTCTCTGTAACACTGTGTGTGTGTGTTGTGAGCAAGTCAGTAAGTCAGTCAGTCAGTCAGTCAGAGAGAAAGTCAGTGAAGGACTCAGCACCTTTTATGGCTTTCGTTTTCATCTCTCACTCACTCACTCACTCACTCTGAAATAAAACACAAACCTTTTATAGCCTTTATCTTTTTTCTTTCTTTCGTTCTTTCAACTCTGGTCTGATCTTCTGCTTTGCTGCATACACTTTGCACTTGTGTTGGGCAATGAAATAGGCTTGTGGTGTCAACTTAACCTTGGTTGCTTTTCTATGTAATGGAACGGAGGTAGTACTAGTACCCCCCCAACACTGTTTTCAGACTCTATTTTGCTTTTGATGATGATTTTCTCACCCACCAACACTCCATCTATATATATATAGTATAGCAACTTAATTAACCATGGAAAATTAGATGAGTTTTGTTTATGGATCATGGGGACTAATGTAATGCATGGATCGATGAAGCGTCTTTACATAAGCTCGAACCCTAAATTTTGTGATTTCATCCACCACAACTCTACCGCTGAGCAGGTATCCATTGGCGCGCTGGAGATCCACATGATTTAACCTTGATTGAACTATATATGACTTTGACTGGTAAGTTTAATTATAACATTATGAAAAAATGATTATGTGCATTGTATCTCTGGTGTTATCTTATCATTGTCATTGCACCTAACTAAATGGTTGTTAAAAAATACATATATATATATTGATGTGGAAAAATCCGTCTTAATCGATTTTTGACCTAAAAAATAAATAACAGTGAGCCAAAGTCCACTGTTGTGGTGGTGGCGGAAAGTACTCTGATGTTATATTCAAGTGATTGAGTAAGGATGGATGTAGAATGTAAATTAAATTGCAAGTACGTACATTTCTCATCTCCTTTGTTCACCTCATACAGCGAATACTTTACTCCTTCATTGACTCAATCGTCGAGGAGTGATGGAGGAAGGAGATCTCGTTGAAGATCCTACTCGTTCATGACTGGCTTGCATTCGACACTTAGCTTTATTTGGGATTCAATAATTGATTGGATCAAGAACTGTACAAAATAAAACTTGGCTTATGACAACCCTGAGATATGCATTAGAGCTTTATTGTCTTAGGCGAAGCTTCGAGATTTGCCCTATATTGGGTTTGTATGATTTGGGCTTGGACACCCAACTTATGAGCTAAACAGTAATTTGGCTGAGTCTGAGCTGGATCCTACTTAGGCTTGTTGAACACCGCACTGAGGCGTTACTATATTAAAATTGACCTATGTCACGTGTACGATTATGATTGCGTCACTGTTTGATGTCTCATCAAATATCATAGACTATGTAAAGGAATACCTTATCATTTTCCGATTTCTCAAAAAAAGCACATACTAAAAATGAGAGGACAAGGCATCGTGCGCGGTAGGTGCATGACTGGAACGGGACGGGTTTGTTTTGGGTTGGGTTGGGCGTCACTGTCAATGGGTCCGTTAACAGCCTGTTATTACTCTGTTTGTGTTTAGTGCCTTTACCAAGTACCACCCCTTCCTTTTATTTCAAAAACTATTTGATTTGCTTTACATGTGCAAATTACATTTGGTTAACCAAGATCTCAACAGATGCTCTCAATCGGGTACTAAAGAAGAGAAAATGGATTACGAATAATATTGCGGATATGTCAAATTTTCAACTAATTAATTTGGCAAAACCTATTAACATATATAGATGTTCGTATGCCGTTGCAGGCTCAAATTACTTGCCTAACTGTGCTTTTACCGAGAGCATCCACAATAAGCTAATTCATAAGTTTTTTTGAACACACCGTGCTAAAATAAAAATAAAATAAAATAAGTGAGGTTCTAAACAGGCTTCACATTTTTGGACTACCACAGGTTTTGGGCCTATCCACAAAACAAAATGTGAAACACACACTGGGAAGTGAGAGGAGATGAGATGCTGAGTGAACTGAGTGGATGAGGTTGCAGTGTTTCACCTAGAAATAGTAATGGCAGCATTGTATAGTATCTCTATGAAGATTGGGTCATCTTCTTCTTCATCATTCTCACCTTTGCACCATCAGATGGGTGTGGTAGACTGTTTTAAACCACTTCAAATCAATATGAAGATGATGAAGAGGAGGAGAAGCTCGATACGACTTGGTAGTGGTTCTGGTTCAAAGCCAACACAAGAAGAAGAAAAAGATAACAAGAATGGCATAAGCTCCTCTTCTTCTAATGTTAGTTCATTTTTTTTATTTTTTTATTTTCATCTTAGTTGTATTAATAAAAACTTGCAAGGAATCCTCCAAAAAAACCCAACACTGTAAATGCTCTTACTTACATATTTTACAAATGTTTGATATGGTATGAAATGTTTCACTAGGACAACCCAGCTTAATTATTCTTACTAACTTGTTTTTGGTTGAAACAGGATGATTTAAATTACTTATTGCAATTGCTAGGTATATCTGTTGGAGGTGGAGTTATGATCAAGTATGGAAGTGCTCTATTCCCTGCAATTACAACACCTAATATTACACTAGCTTTGATTATGGTAACGATGCCAATGGTTATAGCTGTCTTGCTTATGATCAAGAATAGTCGCGCATAATGATGACCAAGCAAGGATCCTACTTAGCCAATGTATTATCCTGGTAAAACTAATATTGTGATCTAGTTAGTTACACATGGTTTCTAGAAAATTTGATGTGATTTTTTGCATTTTCAGTGTGGAGTTTACGCTGCTCTCTCCCTTAATGAGGCGTGGAATTAACATTATTAGCGATAATCAAGTAGATTCTGTATTGACATTGCTTTGTCAATTTTATAAACAAAACATGCAAAAGAAACTTGAGAATGTAATGGAGACAGCATTTCAATGCTGTCATCTCATTGAAGACTTTCTCCGTAACTTTATAAAGAAGGCAAAGAGATGGTATGAAGGATTAGGTTCAAGTTTGACAAATTGTCTTTGCTTAGAAATGTGCTTAAAAGTATTTACACACTGTGGAAGGTCTACATTCTACATGTTCACACATTAATTGGTCCAGGTTTATGCAAACATCAGATTAATTTCTATGCGATTTTTAACTGGAATTGTCTCTGGCAATTCACTTTGTAATGATATGTCGTACTGAGTGTTAATGGATCCTTTATTAGATTGTCGAACAGTTAGCTGAACTAGTGAGCATGATTGACGCATACATGATAGATGACGGGGTAGTGCATTACATAATCATTCTGTCAATGGAATGAGTTTAACCATTATATTTGCACATTTTAACGCGGTTTGATGGGATCAACAGTCATTATTAAGTACATTTTTCGAGTATCAGTTCTAACTCAAAACTAGAAAGACCATTCTTTAACTTCATTGTCATTCTTCTTTCTCTTCATTGTTTTGTTAGCTGTTTTACTGAAAGATGTTGATGGCCCTAGTATTGTTAGCAATTTTGTTTATTGTTGGCATCAACTTTTTGTTATATAAGAACCTGAATCAGTTTTTTGGTGGATTCGGTTTTTTCTTCCAAACACCTCTTCAGTAGCACCAAGCATAGCTCTCAAGGAGAAGAAGAGTGCCAATATGAAGGCTGAAATAGAAGGGGTCTTTGCCACCTTTGACAAGAATGGGGATGGCTTCATCACTAAGCAAGAACTTGGAGAGTCTTTGAAGAACATGGGATTCGTATCTACTGAAAAAGAAGTTGGCAGTATGGTAGAAAGGTTGGATTCTAATGGTGATGGGTTGATTGATTCTGACGAGTTCTTTGAGTTGTATGAGACCATGGGGAGAGAAGAGGATGTAAGAACCAAAGATGGGGAAGAAGGTATCGAAGAAGAAGTAGATTTGCGCGAAGCGTTTGGTGTATTTGATAAGGATGGAGATGAATTGATAACTGTCGAAGAGTTGGGTTCAGTTTTATCATCCTTGGGGATCAAGCAAGGGCTAAGGATTGAGGACTGCAAGGAGATGATAAAGAAGGTGGATTTGGATGGAGATGGTATGGTTAGTTTTGATGAGTTCAAACAAATGATGAAGACTGGGGGCAAGCTTCTTCAAGTATCATAAACAACTTTCTACTTCAACATTCTCAAGAATGGTTCATGGCCATGGTAGTGTTTTGCAGGTACACATGGGTGTTGGCGCGTACAACGCCAAACAGTTCCATATGTATTTACGCACTTTTTGTAACCCTTATGTTATAAACTCAAAACTCCGGAGATAAATGTTGTTAATTGTACTGAGATATCATTTTAAATTAGCTCAGGTTGAGCTTTTAGAAAACAAAACCAACTCTGTTGTCTATCCACAGTCACCTTCCATAGTTCAGTGATACTCCCTCCCATTTTACTTAGGACTAACGGTGCCATGGAGAACTATCAAACCAATCGAACAGCGTTTTTCATTCAATCTTGAAAAGTTGTTCTTTCAAATCTTTGGTTTATTGCATGAGAAGAACAGAGCATAGTTTTTTTTTCCCAACGTAAAGGAGGAGCCATGAACTGTGTACAATTACATAACGAGTGATAGTCCGGTAGTATGCACTACGCACTCGCAGAGAGGCCAAGTAGATCTTAGTTTCTGGTGGGGATATGGAGGTCCTTAAAAAGCAACATTCAGCATCATTTCTAGCTATCTCGTGTCTACAAAGTAACCAGCAGCATCATTAGAAATCTCTCCGTCCACGATGGTTCACATCTTTGCTGATCGTAATGCCAATCTCTCTCGAGAGTGCCATTGGTTTTGAATAAAGGTTATGTACACGGCCAATGGGAAAAAATAAAGCAAAAGGCAAGTCTCGGCAAAAAGCAAGAATGCTGAAGATAAGATCAATCAAAGTTTATATATTCATCACACCCACTCTGAAACCTTTTCTAAGCAGGCTGACTTTCTGTGAAGAAAGAATTTACAGTCGATAAACCATGATTAACTCATCTGAGTCTAGAATTTTTTCTGGGATATAATCTACACATTGAACACATTTGAGTGCCTTTATGATAGCAGTATGAGCTGCGAGCTCGAAGATGAACTTCACCGGTTCAACTCATGGTAAAATTCAGACTTCCTCCATTGATAGCTCATCTTGTTCTTGCAATTGAACCTAGATGAAGGACAATATTCCAACTTTAAGAAAGTATTAACTAAATAAATTTCACTCAACAGAGACACTTTTAAAGTACAAGATGATCCTCAGTATCAACAGCATGAATCTAACAGATCCAAACAAATGAATTGATAAGAAATTATTTCTCAGTTGTAACTCATGCTCGACTCATGCATGGACTTTTGTAACTATTCTTTAGAATTGATCATGTTTATCCATTAAAACCCCCTAAAACAACTTACAACATGCAAATCGTTATTGACATTTGCTGAGATGAATTTGAGATTATTCATCAAATATTGAACTTTACAAGGAATAAAAAATTTATTTAACTGGGGTGCTCGCTAATTTCTTCCGTATGAATTTTGATGCCCACTGAAGCTCCAAGAAGAATAAATTATTTGCATTTGGTTCTCAAAGGCCACCTCCGAGAAAAAAAAAGTATGGCCATAGAGCAGACCTGGAATTAGTCTGAACATCGCATTTAATCCATCTTGGTGATCATAGGTTATCTTTCAGCCAATTTTGAACTCCATTTGCAATCGACCTGCAATTTATATATAATATTACCTAAAGTCAGTGCGGTTAGGGTGTGTGAAGTGACGTGGAGCTCATCAACACTCACAAATAGAAGAATCTAGATCAAAGACTATGAATGTAAAAATTTGAAGCACCATTTTCCTCCAAAGTAAACTACATTGGGAGTGTTGTCCCAAGTAGCAGCTATGCACAGGGTATGCTAGACTTAGCATATGATAAGACATGAAGGAAACTCACCCGGCAAAATTTTTTAGCTGCTGCCATACATCGGTCTCTGCTTCAGAATCTTCACTTTTCTCTGTATCTGTAGCTATCTGAGTTTCTGGGGTTGCAGCTGTAGAAAGCAAAGCATTGTGTTCAATCTCTTAATGAAAGAGCAGAATTATAGAATCATAAAAAGTTCAAAATCATTATCAACACTGGTGCCCGTTAGCATCAGTTTCTTATACAGTTTTCTTTGATATTAATTTAGCGGAAAAAAAAACCCCTTGTAAAGTTCAGAAAAGTGCAAACTTGTATAACGATTGTAAAAAGGAAAAGTTTTGGAACTAAAAATAAAAAGTAATTAAAAAATGCTAGAGGAGTATTTACTGAATTGTCAAAATGCGGGAGTTTTCTGATAACAAAATTCTGATATCCAGTTACGAAGTAATAAAACTTAAAATGATAAAATCAATTTCGTAATTTAATTCAAGATACAGGGGCAATTGTAAGTTAGAAAAGGTACCAAATTATAAGAATAGGGCATGTCTCAGTAGGTTGGATACTGTATGAACTAGAAGGGAGTCCCATTTACAATATTCTTTTTCAGGGGGTGGAATTTGGGTATCAATCCAAAATAAACAGGTATACTTCTTTCACATACACCAAATCCTAATATACATGTTGTATGAAAATTAATCCAGTTCTTACTTGGTGGCTTGGGTTTGGGACGACTTCTTGAACGACTTGTTGGAGTATCCTTGAGTACAGAAAGTTCTTCAAGCAACTCCCGTTCCTTTTCACTGCAATAACAGGTAGCATACAAACAGAAGGAAATCAAAACACAAAATGCGTGGCTGACAAATGAAACAATAAAAAAGCGGCAGCAAAGTGGAAAATTAAGGAACTCCCTTGATAAATGAAATATGAAAGACTTGTGCAACCGTACTCTATGCATAACAAAGAGCTAAATGTGAGAATTGGTTTGGTGATTTTGGAAGGGGTGAATCATTTGGAAGATGTGTTGACAATTTGCTTACAAGGTAAGAACTTTTGATCTAAGGAGTAATAGTTGTCCTTTAGGTTTTTCATTTCAGTAACTGGCCTTGCAGAGCTAAAAAGTTTTCAAACCTTGAGGAACTTTGTTGAACTACTTACCACAAGAACATATGCCCTTAAAATTGACCAAAGAACAAATCAATAAAATTACCTGGCACTTGGGCTAAATAATAGATGAGGTTCTGATGTGATGAAGAAAATGAAACAAAGAATAAATACACACCTGATACGTTTTGGTATAGTGACTTTCACAGTGAATACATGGTCACCACGTATTGATGGTTTGTTCAGCTTCGGAACACCTCTTTTGGCCAAGACAACAACGTCTCCAGGCTGAATGCCCAGAGGAATCTCTAACTCAGTAAGCCCGTCAACTGTCTTCACCTGCTTGGTTAAATCAGACGAATCAGTATTTGGTTGGTATACAATATAGGTAGGGATATTTGAAAGAGGTCTTGCAAAAACGTCAAAACATGCAGCAAGCGGGAGTAAGGCAAGGCAAGGGAAATCCACAAAAACAAAAACAAAACAAGTATGAGGGGGTAAAAGGCTGCCAAGTAGAAGATTTTGGCAATAATATTGATCTAATACAAGATCGACTCTGGAACTACCCCCAACTCTTTATGCAGTTTACCCACTTCGATTATTAACTACAAAAGCCTTATTATTTGGATTTACAAATTTGTGGTTTCCTTCCTGTGTGAGAAGCTGTATCCAAGAAGTGAACAAACTGCCAAGCCTATCAGGGTTGAGGTTACATTTTATGTCCAAAAGGCTAGTTATAAAAAAATAACAATAATAATAATAAATAAATAAATACATAAATAAATAAATAATTAGAAAGAAAAAAAAAAAAAAACTCATAATATATGAAGTAACCTTGTTTCACGACCTATAAAATAAATAGTGAGAGTTAAGCAGAATTTCACAAGTATAATATACTACTCATATGCGCTCATCTTTGTAAAAAAAAAATTACCTTTTACGTTGATTCTGCTCATTTATTGGTTTAATTATATTGAATGTGCACATAGGCAAAATGAATATAAGGCCCAACCTTTTCAATCCAAAACTTTCATTTGTGCAATGCAAATTCTCAATCATATAGACAAAATAATAATCATAATTAAAGAAAAAAAAAACCAAAAAAGAAAAACACCAAATTTGGACACAGAGTTACACGCACATTTTATTTGCATGGACAACTAATACATGTTTCGTGGATAAAAGATCCTTCAAGGTGGAAAGCAACATCTGACCAACCCACTGAAAGATGGATGCTCAAATTCTGTGAAAGCTACATTACATAGTTTGATATCCTTCTCAGTTCTTATAACGGCCATTACAACTTCACTACTGCTACCATCATCATTACCACCACTTACACATTACTATTCTATGTTGTCTGAAACGGGAGTCGGGGCGAAGCACCAATCTCCGTTGAAAGAGCTGCAGCGGAGTTGCAACAAAGTCGAGGTGGGACCATAATGTTTTTATAAATTTATATAGTTTGGATACTACTAATAAACCATAATTCAAACAAGACAAACATGACTATTAACAAATCCATAACATCATAACACAACATGACAATTAAGCAACCAATCCATAATAAAATACAAAGACATTAGTCTTCCTACAAGATTGTATTGCAATTTAGGGCCGCAAAGTCTGATTTGGTATTTTGGATTGAATTTATATTTAAATTAGTTATTAACTAAAACACTAATTACTTATTAATTGAACTAATATATATAATAATAAAAAGTATTAACAAACAACTAAAAAAAAGTTATTGGCTCCCCAAAAATCGCGCCGTTGCAACACTGATGTGAAGCGGCTCCTTGCAAAATTACTTATTAATTTCAGTTTTGGGACGGGAATTTGTGATGTGAAGCGGCTCCTTGCAAAAAGGCTTACTCCTCCATTGCAAGGCATTGCAAAGCCACATACAACATAGCTATGTAGTAAATGCAGATAGAGAACCATTCGCGATTCAAGACCGGTTTAAGATTAAGTGGATTAATTGGAGATTAATCGAATTTAATCGGTCTACTTTTTCAAAATATACATTTTTTATACCTTCACTAATGTAAATTATAATAACATATCTTGACAATAAAGACTAATAAGAAAAATACTATACAACAATAAAAGTCATATTATAAAGCAAATTATGTAATTATGTCCAAAACATCGCACATCATAAAGCAACAACCACCACCAACCAACAAAACAATCTCGATTTCTCACCAATTAATGGGTGACCGCTAAACCCAACCCCTAAATACCTAGTTCGAATCGATCCATTCCCGATTTACACTAAATCGGCGATTAATCACCGCTTAAATAACCCAGTAACATAGCTACTATTACAAATGTCACGACGATCACAAACACAACCACATAACAATTGTCATTCAAAGTTACCCAAAATACGTTACACAAAATACCCTAATGCATACAAACCTCAAGATGTTCACGCACGTTAAGCACATTGGAGCACATGACAAATCCCTAGATCTTTTCCAGCTATGAATTAGTTTCCTATTTTGTTAGGGATTCTAGATAGAAAGGATGTGTCTATTTTTATTAAGGTTTTATGCCATTAAGTTTATCCAGTTGTATTGTGTTTAATTTATAGACAATAGGATCAAGTTCTCGTCCGATCAAGTTCAGGAAGTGAAAAAAAAAAAAAAAAAATCTCGTCCAAGAATTAGGGTTTTATGATGAAACTAATATCATGGACTGCACATGTGCAGACCATTCAATTAATCTAATGACAAGAAATCCTCGATTGAATTTGCTTAGGTATTCAGATCTCCCAAGGAATGGGTTCACACCTTCTGATCAGCACAGCATGGCATTCTTCTGTACAACGTCAATATCCTTTCGTGACACTGGGTCCTAGTTATGTAAAAATAGCTCCATAGTAAAATAAAAAAAGTTATACATGTTACCATAATAATATTTAGCAAAACATCAGAGAGAGAAAAGGGAGGAATGTATTTCACCTGCACAATCGTCCCCAAGATAGCATCTGTATAACTAATGGAAACCACTGAAGAAAGATTAATGCCATCTCTCTGAATCTCAGGAATCTCCTCAACGTCAAGATAAACAAATAGATCTCCTGGAGCTCCCCTGTTCGACAGAAAAAAAGGACAAACATTTCTTACAGATGATTCTCTTCAAAAAGCAAATAAACAAAAAAAAAAAATGTAAATAGTTTATTTCTATATAAACAGTTATTTGGATTATAGACAAGGGACTCGAAAGGGATTTATGCAATCATTTGGTCCTTCAATAAAATCAGTATCAGTTATTCGCTTTATTTCTTGTGTTGTGGAGTCAAGGAGTTTTTTTCCTTTTGTATTTGAGGCTTGCATGATCAGAAATGACGAAGTGAACCAATTCCTTTATAATGGCGAAGTGAAATTGGATTATGACGGTCTAAGGCCTTAACCTGGAATTGTAACACATATGACAAATAATACATGAAAATAACTGTTGCTACCTGAGACCCTGCATGATCAGAAAACTACATTTGAGAGATCATTCAGTTGGAAATTGTACCATATTTTAGCTACCTTAAGTGTAAAATAATTTTCAATGTTTCTCTTGAAGATACGGAAAAGGATCTTTGGAACATCAAGAGTCCGCTTGTCTATTGGTGTAGGGCCTGAGTTTAGGAGATGCAATTTGAAGATTATATAATTATTTTGAACAATCTTTTCTGCTAATTGGAATTCAAATGTGTTTGGGGCATTGATTCTCTTAAGGCCACCGTTAGTTTGTAATATATGAAGTACTGCCTTTCAATAACATTTTACATTTAAAAAAACAAAACGAACAATCTTATTGAGATGTAGCATTTCTCCATATCAATCATATATATATATATATATATATATATATATATATAACAAAAATAAGATAAAAATTTTGAAAGGAGAATGCATGGGCATAATCAAAGCAATATATCAGAATCTTGATATAAACATGATGCATAATGGTAACAATATAAAATTTTTGAATAAAAGTATCCATGAATGTGGATGCATAAATACCCTTTAGGTCCTGCATCACCCTCCCTTGCAACTCGAAGTATACTGCCTTTACTGACTCCAGGAGGAACTTTAACTTTAATATCTTTCCTAGTACGAATACGGCCTTCACCAGCACATTTTCGGCAGTATTCAGAAATCATTTCACCATCCCCACCACATTTTGGACAGACGGATACCTATATAATGACAAATAATTACCTTATTCAGGAAACACACCATGAATAAAATGTCCAATATAATGGAAATGGACTAACATATGAGTATCTAATTTATTAGATATTTACATTGACGCAGCTGTCAGCTGAAAAATCTGAAAACCTTGAGCATTATGCTTAAAGAATATATGTGGCCATTTGACTCCTTGTCTCGACTCCAGTTCTATATGAGTGGTGAAAAGATCCCACTATCCATTGTAAAACATGCTCAGTGAAAGCAATACATCTGAAGGAATAGTAAGTGAATTTCCTAGCCTTTGTAAAGTGAAATTTTGATTGACGCAATGCCAACAGGAAGATCACTTGACCAACTTCATCCAATCCTAGAAGTTTCCATCTAGTAAGGTGGGAGTTGGTGGCCCTTCCTAAAGTGAGGAGGTTTGGGCATAGGACTTTCTGGAAAATGAACATAGCCCATCTAGGAAAGTGATAGTGGAGATTCAACAAGCAGCCCGATAGCCTTTGGAGGAGAGTCATCAAAGCCAATTATGATGGCGGGGAGTTGGGTGGAGCCAAATATGATAAGTGGGGAGTTGGGTGGCTTCCCATCGTCCTATAGGGCCTTACTGCACTAGCTTGTTCTAATGTGGGTCCGAACTTTCTTCAAGGATTGGAACATGTCCTTGGCAAGGACAAAATATGATTCTGCCACGATAAGTGGTATGGTTGTTTGGTGCTCAACTGACGCGTTCCCCATACTCTATTAGGGGGAAGCTGAGTTCATGATTTTATGTGAATGACAATAACAAAAGGGAGTCATAATCTTCATCTTAGAAGAGAGTTTTTAAGCCAAACACTTACATTAACACCAAACCAAAACTAAAAGCGGGAATCAGAGATAAGTGGGCACTCAAAGAAAGGGGAACAAAACAGCACTTACAGGCAAGAGCAAAAACAACGCCAACAGCAAAGAAAAAAACATTAAAATAAATAAATAAATAAATAAATAAACAAGAGAAAATACAGGTTGCTACATCTCACGAATGAGCTTATCCCAACTAAGGAACAGATCAGGGAGAAGGAGAGGAGAAACATGCACCATATCCCATGCCTGGGCCATTGAATTGACATGATTTGATCATGTTCCACAAAATAATGACTTTAAGCTTTTTCCCTCCAAAAAATTTGTTGTTTCACTATTTCCAGATGACCTCCAGAATGAGAGGCAATCTATCCTAGAGAACCACTGCATTAGATCAGAATCTGGAGAACAGCCATCTAGTTTCAGAAGCGACATACGACCATAAAACACAAGAAATCAGACATTGGAGAAATAGGTGGCGAATTGTCTCAGCCGCAGCTCCACATAATGGACATCTGTTTGTACTTTGTAATGATCAAAGCTCGCTTTGCAAGGTTGTCAATGATCCGAATTTTACCATGAGCAAGGGTCCATAGGAAAAAATTCTGCTTTGCGGGAGTTTGCTTCTTCCCGAAAAATGCATCAGAGAAAAGTATATGGAATTGAGAATTGTTGGTAGACTGATAAGCAATATTGCCATTGGAATCCGGTAGAGTTTAGTGTAGAAATATTTAACACTGATCCTGCTTGATTTGTGTTCCAGAATCCACTTTGTCACTTTCATCATTCTCGATGGACACCATCTCAAGAATATTCAACAGACCAATCATCATCTTCACCTTCAAATCTCCTAATACCCTCCTCAAAACCAAATCTCATGAGAGCTGATCATTATTGCGAGTAATAAACTCCGCCACTGTCCCTTCTTCATTTGTGGAAATTAGGAAAATCCGCCTGTAGGTGTCTTGGAGAGGTTGCTCTGCTGCTCATTTATCTTTCCAAATGCAATCCTTGATCCAATTCCCACTTGGAGAGAGAGACGGATAGAATCCAGGTTTGACGTTCATAATGGAACGCCAAACAACACGACCATAAGGGAGATTAGTGTCTCTAGTATACCACCCATGCAATAGAAGACCATATTTTTCAATGATGATGGTTTTCCACAGGACTTTCTCTTCCGATCCAAAACAACATATCAGCTCCCAAGTAATGCAGAATTTGTGTCCCTTACTCTTCTAATACCGAGGCCTCCTTGATCTTTAGGAAAACACTTTTCCAATTAATAAGATGAATTTGAACTGAAGCCGGAATAATCACTAGAGAAAGATTGACGATTAAAATACTTCTTATTGTACGTTTGATTAGGGAGAGACGCCCCACCCTTGAGAGATGACGCTCCTTCCACACTGCAAGCCTGGATTGCAAATTTTCAATGATTGGGTCCTAAATGACCCTACTTTTGTATTTATGATCCAAAGGGAGTTCAAAGTACCAAGTAAGGAAGGGAGAAGATGAACAACCCAAGAGTCTCATTGTACTATTGCGAAGCCTCGCCTTTAAAAGATAGCGCCCCTTCCACACTGCAGCCTAGATTGCAAGTTTCAATGATTGGGCCCAAATGACCCTACTTTTGTATTTATGACTCAAGGAAACCAAATTAACGAGCAAGGAGGGGAGCAGATGAACAACCCAAGAGAGACTCAATCACTTTAATGTCCCCAATTGGATACAAAGATAGCTCTTTTGAAGTTCATATTGAGATCGGAAATGACTTCAAAGTTCAAACCAAATGAGGGTGATTTTGAGGTTTGCAAGTTTAGAGACATCACATCATCATCATCAAAACCCATGTCCGATACTCTCGGGTAAAAATAGTGTTGTCTGCAAATTGGAGGATGAGGAACTATGTTCCACCATTTGTCACCGAAAAACCCTGTATCAAATTGTTGTCAATCACAGCCTTAAACATCAAAGTTATATCCTCCCCAATCATAGAGAAAAGCATAGGGGAAATTGGGTTGCATTGCCCTTATCTGATCCCATGGGAAGATTTGATGAACCCGGCAGCCCCGCCATTAACATCTATCGAGAACGAGGCAGTGTGGAACAAAACCCATCATCTTCGAAGAGAGTTCACTGAAAGGAAAAAGGTTCAGGCTAGGGATTCGATAAAAACTTTGCAGTTGAGGTCTCTGGGAGGGGATGAAGGTTCTTGGAGGTGGATTTGGTCCAAAGAGTGGGACTTTCACTGCATCCTCCTTTAAATTGCAACTGGTGGTTGCTAGATTACCGTGACGGATGCTATCTATAGTGTGAAGAAAGATGTCCCTCCTCAACTGATGTGTTTCCTCAACTGATCTGTTTATTGATAGGAGTATGGATGTAGAAACAAATTGACCGATGAGTAGGGAAGTAAGGAGAATAGGGCCCATTTGTTGCTTCATTGCAAGGTCGCTACCTATATTTAGTCCCATTTTATCAGAGGTTGCAGGATAGCTTGGGTAATGCTAGGAGGTAGTGCTAAGGTCTTGAATCAATGGAGGTCCAATGTGTCCTTGATAGGCAAATATAGCATGGAGGTTCATTCCTAATGCATGGATAGTTTGGTAAATAACAAGAAAGTCTTCGTGTTATGCTCCATTTCTAGGATCATATTGTAATGGATGTAATGAATTCTCTATCGTATACGTTCCTCTCTTGGGTTTTTCAAGATTTTTTTTTTTTTTTGTGAGACCAATTCATGAGGCCTTGATAACTTCTTGTTATAGTTTTGGATCATGGGCTCAGTGTAGTCAAAGCGCGCCTCAAGGCATTTTACAAAATTTCGCCTCGAAATGAGGCGTCCGCCTCAGATCACTTCAATCGCCTCACCCCAAAAATGGTTGTTGCTAGCCCAATTGCAATAAAAAGAGGTTGCAACCCACTCTATAATAAGGTTTTATGTTTCTTGGTATAATATTAGATAAATTTGATTAAAAACGAGATAAAATGTTTTTAAGTTTTGATAAATTTGAAAACATATCATGTTTTGATCAGTCTGTGATTAGCATCAATCTTGATTTTTCCATAGCATAGTAATGAATTTTATGCTTTTGGAATACAAATACTGATCATACTTGTGGATTTTTACCAACCATGTCTTCTAACAAATGCTCAATATTCCCAAGTTTCAATTCTTTCAAGATTATTAATTTCTAATAATTTATTGGATGTTTGCAAGTTACTTGACACTTATGTAGTGCATCTTTTCGCTATGCTATACAACTTTATTATGTTTCAATTTCGCCTCCAGGTAGTTATGTCACTTTTTGTACATATTTACTTATGATACTTATCAAAATGATGATGTATACTACTATGCTGATATGTATTAATTTATTATAAAAAAAATCTTTAAAAAATGTTAAGACCGCCTCACTTCACTGAGGCGTCTGCCATGCCTCAACGCTTTAACTACAATGGTAGGGCTTTTGATTTGTTTGTTTTCATTTTGCAATAAAAAATAAAAACTCATCCATTCCTCGATGTTAATAGCAAATTTCCATCCTAGCTCCTCTAGATGGGTACTAGTAATTTCCAGAAGGGATCCATAGAGTATTAGCTGACGTTGTTTCTATTCTCGATGAGATTTTCTTTCCTCTATGATTCTTATGCATCTTAATGCTCTCTCAAATATAACCAACTTTTACAGAAAATTATTCAGATTTCCAGAACATTTTTTATATGAAATGACAGATTGCATTAAACAATAACAGCCCCTTAGTAAAACATTCATCATACCTTCAACAATAACAGACCCTCAGTTAAAAAAATCATGTCCTAGTCTAGATGTGCAAGAGCATACCTGGGAAAACAAACCAAAAGGTGTTTGCTCAGTCCGCATAACTTGACCCCTGCCACCACATGTTGAACATATTCTCATCTTGGAGCCTGATTTCGCTCCAGTACCAGTGCAAGCTTCACATGTCTCCAAATGAGAAAGTTCAAATTCTTTTTCTACTCCAAAGATAGCCTCAGAAAATTTCAAGGTCATGTCATAACTGAAACGTTTAGGTGCTACAAGTCAACTCCAGATGATAGCACATTGATTTACCGACTATGAGAAGATAACAGCAGAGATATACAATGTGCATAATGAAATGTAGTTGCAAGATAAGGCATAGGGGCAACAAAGGGAGGGAAAAAAAGGATACGTGAGAACAAAAGGTTCAACAGCATGCATCGTGAATTTTATTACCCTACTGAAGAAAAGTAAGCTATGTGCTGATGGTAAGTAAGATTTGAAGCATGATTGGCATTACTCAACAAATAGTAGAATGAGGTTACTCTAAATCTCCCTAAATGCTTTGATTATGCTCTCCCACCAGTCCTGAGATTAAAATAAACTCATTCTAGCTACATTTTATTAGAAGGGTCACAAAACAGGACGATGACACTTTTAGAGAGCGGTGGGGAGAGGAGAACTCTCTGCTTGTGCCTCGCGTATGTGGATTGTGGAGTCGGACGACACTTCTTTTTTTGCGTTTTGGAAAGCACTTTCTCTTTTGGCTTTCTTTTTGTTGTTTTTAATTGAGAAATAAATTTTGAAATTGGCCTTAAGATTTACGTAATATTCTTGGAAGGGGCCAGCAGTAAATGAAGAATACTAAATTAGGGCCCCCCCGAGTTGTCGTGGGGGGCCAAGTGCACTGAATGCCCCCGTGGCCGACAATTTGCTCTCCATACAACAATATATCTGATGTAGCCATTTCTCATGTGTAAGATACAAAGTGAGTCCCAGCCCTTTCAAGATATTTTTTAGATTGAGAGAGAAATGATTCGTTTCAATAATATGATTTTAAACATTTGAGTAAAAATTCTTCTTTACCGTATATCATCACCCTTGACAACAGTGCTACGACGAGTTGTTCTAAATTCAGGTTGGTCCATACCAGAGAAACCACCCATGCTCGCCCCAAAAAATGTCTCAAATAGATCAAAAGGATTAGTCTGTGGACATAAGAAAAGACAAGTATTAGCTTTTAACAGAACGAGTAGGATACCTCCATGGGAATAATGCAAAAACATCATCATGAATAGATGTCTCATTGCTTATAAGTTACACAATCATCAGGATTTCCTTAAAGTATAAACATAGAACAGGGTACTTATCAAGTGTAAGGCTCAGATTGTCAGATGAACATTCACAAGAGCCTAATCATGCTTGGTATTCTATATAGGATTACAGTTCATCAACTGTAGTAAAACTGAACTCTAGGCACGCTCATCACAAGTTTATCCATCATATCATAATCATAAAATGACAATCAAGATACCAAACTTAGTTTCATTAGATTATAGGTAAAGTCAGCCATTTGTTGTAGAAAATAAAGTGTGGTTGCAAAACTAGTTTGTACACTTAAACTAAATTTTGAACATTGTGAACCAAAGACTAACTAAACACAACAAGAAAATATCAAAAATAGGAGTCTAGATTTACATGATAATAACAATATAACAATAAAAATAAAATAACATAATAATAACAATAATACCTGACTAAAGCATTCATAAAGGAGTAGATTTCGGCCATCATTACAGCACGATAACACAAAAAGAAAAGAAAAGGAGGAGCTAGATTTTGAATGATAATGATAGCAACAATAATAACAATAAAAATAATAATAACATGACAGTAGCAATAATATTTAACACATTCAAACAAAACTGCATGTTACATAAACTAATAAGTAAAAATTATGTTAAGATTCGCATCCAATCCCGGATATTTAGTATTATGTGGTACTCAATTTCGTAAATGTATCCAGTCCTAGAAATCAAACAGGGAAATCCAATTTCCAGCCATTCATAAACCCCACCAGAGGCACATGTATCATGATGAAACGAAATAAATAAATCTATAGAGAAAAATATGGAACAAGAAATCGCTATTTGAAATACCGTGTAAGCTCCAGATGCCCCTCCTACAGAGCTCTTAACTCCAGCTTCACCATATTGATCGTACAAAGCCCTCTTTTTATCGTCAGATAATACCTGGCAATGTACAACTTCAAAATTCAAACAGTAGTATCACTTAAATGCACATTTCAGTTACACAGAGCGTATCCACTTCTCATGCACTCTTTCTTGACTATAAATTAATGAGTTCTTTATAAAGAAAAAGATCAACACATCAATCCCAGAAACGCATGAAACACATAAAATTGACAGAAAGAAATTGGCGGATTGAATAGATAAAATATAAACATACAACTAAAAATGGCCATAATTGAAGATGAAATGCACAGTCTACAAATAAGCCTGCAAAAATATACATAAAAGAATGTAGACTTCACTATAAATGACATATCTTAGTCTTCTGGGATACAATGGGCATTTCCAAAGGCGAATTGTAAACACTGTCAGGTAGTGAAATTAGACGACATTTAAAACAGTAAGGATGGTTCAGATGACTGGTTCAAAATCCTGAATGGAACAACTGGTTTTAGATAACAAGATAGCAGTTAATAGAGGAATCATCCTTAAGTGTGGCCCTCATCGGGTAGTAGGAAAGATAAAAATAGCCATACAAGTGGCGACCATCAAATTATTTCTTGTTTGTTGGAGAGATTTTGTAACAAGTAAAATATTTGGAGATGCCTAAAATTTAATTTTAGATAATATATCTAGATGCATCAGACCTTCTCAAAAGATATATAAAAGATCTCCAGTTATTGAAAGAATGAACAGTAGGTTATCAGTGTCCAAAAAGATATACATCTTGACACCAGGTCGTACTACTACAATAAGAAGTTCTATCGTAAGCATTCCAGTCTATGAAAGATCAGCCCATACAAGATGTTGTTTTGATCAAGCATGTGTTATCGTCAATAGCTTTTTGGCCAAGGAACAAAAGAATATTATTTCTCTTCATCGATAAATGTGGTATGTGAACTGAGCTTCATCGAGAATCAATGCATCATTTACTTCCAATGCCCCTTTCTTATGTGGTCCCTCATTGAGCAAAAGCAACTTTACCTGGAACGATGATTGCTATGGGATGTGGTACAAGTACAGATGTATGGTACGGGTACCGGTATGGGTCTGGGTACGAGTCTCACATATTAGTACATCACTACATTGTACGATGGGGGCCCCTGGCCCTTTAAAAGGAAAAAAAATAAAATTTACCCATTCGATCAGATCTCTCAGACTCTCACCAAAAGCAAGAATCAGCAACAACAGCAGCGGTCTGGTGTCAGCACCACCGCAATGCATCGATCAATCATCAAGCAGTACACATCTTGGCTCATGCTTCCTGCTCGATCATCAAGCAATACACGTCGTTCATCATCAAGCAATACACATCCTGCTTCCTACTCGATTGATGTTCAATTGTTCATTGATTGATCTTCTCAATCGATGCTCACCACCATCCCACCAATGACATGTCAGATCTATTTTCTCAGATCTTCCTGCTTCTTCTCAAAGATATTCTTGATCTTCTCGATCGATGTTCATTGATTGATCTTCCTGCTTCTTCTCAGAGAATGGGTAGAAGAGATTGAGAGTTTCATTCTTCATTTTTTTTCTCAGATTTGTTTTATGCTTGATCTGTTTTTTTTTTCTCAGAGAATGGGGAGAAGAGATTGAGGGTTTCATGCTTGATCTATTTTTTTCTCAGATCTGGGGGAGAAGATATTGAGGATTTCATCTTTTTTCTCAGATCTGTTTTTTCTTCCCCGGGTTAAATGGGCCGAGGCGGATATCCGCCTATCCGTCCGAGTCAGGGATGGTTATAAAAAAATGATAAAAGGATATACGAGGCGATTTCGGGGATCCAAAATCCCTCGCGGGGTAGGGATGGGTTTGCTCAAATTCGCCTCGTTGCCATCCCTATATGGAAGTACATAGTTACACGCCAAAACATCCAACCAAAAATGAAAAGTTTCAAACTCACCAAGAATAATATAATGATCTCTTTTTTCATCGTGTCTTTAGTTTTTGCATCTCCAAACCTCCTAGACTTTTATTTTGTATATTTCAAAGCTCACTATCAAGAACTAAAAAAAAATACACAATCTCGTAGAACTACACAACTGAAGTTATGTTTTTGTGTCATTTTTCATTTTGTCATTATTGTGATTCTTCCTATCATCTTTTGTAGATTTTTTATTATTATTATTTTATTTATTTTCTGGAAATAATATAATGGTGAACAATATAAGTCATAAGTATAACATCGGTGGGCCACTAGTGAATTGGGGTGGAAAAGCACCAAGTTTTCATCACAAAGTTCTTGAATCGCGGTTGGGAAGAGATTGTGGGGAATTAGATACACTAAAGAGTGTAGAAACTTCGCCATGGGCTTGATTTCTAGCAGATTGGAGCGCCCAAGAGGCTAACAGAATTTTTACTAAAAGGGAGTTGGACTTGTGACAGGTTGATCATAGTGACACTTGGTTCTTTGGGTAAAGAACACAATCAAAGGATCTCTGAAGATAAAAACTGGACGGGCCAAGCATGTATGTAGGGAGATTAATGTTAACTGTGGAAATTGGACATCACTTGGGGGTAACTTGAAAGAGGATTCTGTGAAGAACTGTATATTTGGGTGAAATAAGTCATTACAAGATTTGCTCTCCCTATGCCTGGTGAGTACCATGTCCCCACCTCTATCATATTCACTTGAATTTATTTATATACAAACAATTTATAGTCTTAGCACACTAAACATGGTAAGCATACATGCACCGAGAGAGCTCTAGGTACTGTGCATCAAATGACAATGATTCTTGGTCTATGAACAATCTTTGATCCAATAAACGGACCTTAGACAACATTGATCTGAGAATAATTGACTATAACAATATACCATACAAAAGGTGTCTTCGTGATTAGAAATTCATCCTTAACACACGCATACAATAAAAAAAATGCAATAAGAAAATGTAGGAATTATATGAACTTGCACCAACCTCATATGCATTACTAATCTCCTTAAACTTTTCAGTTGCTCCAGGTTGCTTATTGACATCGGGATGGTACTATTACCACAAAGAAACACACATGTGAGCACAATACTAATCTCCCAACTCTCAAAAACTGAAAAAATAAATGAAGATTCAATCAGCTAGCATTATTTCCCTCAATATCTGAAAACAACAACGCCCCATCCCAAATAGTTCAATTCTGTTAACATACACTAATGTCACATGACCATCTTACACCCTAACTTGTATATTTCTTCTAGGGATATGCTAAGTGTCTACATTGCAACTCATGTCCATGCTAACTTTCTTCTCTCAAAAGTATCAACCTTGCCAATCTTCCTACTATCTCTACATTCCCAAGTAACCCCATACGACGATATTCGCAGAATTCTCTGAATGAAAAACCAATTGGGTTCTTGTACACTGCTCCAAACCTATTCGTTTGCTTTTACGTAAACCACGATCAAACACTACTTAAGAGTAGTGACTTGAACTAAATTTCTTCTACCCGCTAATCTGTTCTATCTAAAATCCAATACTCATCCATCAAAATTGAACAAAAAGTACACAAACTGAATCACCCATGCAAGGTTTGAAGCAAAATAATTTAATCAAGCACCTGGCGTGCCAACCTTCGGTAGGCGGCTTTGATATCTTTAACGTTGGCAGACTTGGGCACCCCAAGTGTGGAGTAGTAGTCGGCAGCGGCCCTCACCACCAGAGCGCCACCACCAACTCGAAAGCGAGAATTGGGGGCAGAACAAGAAGAAGAAGGAAAAGAGGCTTTCTTTAATGGGTTACAGTTGAATTGAGAAGACGAAGAAGAGAGCGAAAGGGAAGATTTTCTAGAAGGATTTGGAGATAGAGACGATGGGATCGAAGAGATTGCAAGAGCCATTTGAGAGAGAGAGTGACAGAGAAAGAAAGAGAGAGGTTTGTTTGGGTTTCAAGAGGAGAAGAAGAGCTGAAAATGGTAGTAAAGCGTAGTGTGCTTCATCTTTATTTCTCTCTCATACACAGCTTTCTTGGTGAGAGATATGAAAGCCAGGCAACGTGTGGAATTGATCTTGTGATGCTCATCAGTCCAGAGGTGTCCATGGGACAGGATGGGACGGGATGAAAATAATTCTTATTTCATTATGTTGGGATGGAGTTGGTATGGGCTTGGGATGGAGTTAGAATAGGATAGACCTCGTTTCGATCTCATCTCATCTCATCCCAATGAATTCGGGATGCATGTATTAAATGGTTCTCTAATAAAAAATAACAAAAAAATTCACCTCACATTGCTTACAGACCAATAATGTCAAATTTATGTATATATAATTTTTATCATAACAATGTTAAATCTCATATAAAATTTGAGGAAAGTTACATTCCATTAGAATTAAGTTTGTCAAGTGAATGATGGGAGATTGATGAATCTCATTTATATATCTGTCATATATATTTTGCAAGAGTTGAAATATTATTATACAGTATACAATTAAGAGAAATATTCTCCAAATACATAACTCATAGTGCAAAATTAACATCATTTGCCTTTATTAACTACAAGAATAATTATCCTATAACTAATCTAAAATATGACAAAGTATAAATTTTCATGGGTTATATTTGACCTAATATCCAAATTAAAGTTTCTACCTAAACAAATAGTACAATATCTAGCAAGTAAATTTTCAAATAGTAGACGTTTTGATTTAATTTCAACACATCCTAAACTTTTATTGTAGAAGAATAGTTTGATTAAAATTAATAATAATAATAATAATAATAATAATAAATATTAAATAAATAAATTCATGATGGAAGTGATTGAAAATCTTCATCCTGATCTCATCTCACTCTAGATGAGAAAGTACCGGAACATGATGAGTTTGATAATCCCAAAATGGCCCGAAAAAAAAAAATTGAGACATGATGGGATGCCCACCCCTAATCAGCACACAACACCAGATGACCAAAAGCTACCCACTGTGGGATGTGGTTGTACATAGCACAAAAATGTCGAAACCTTACTTCGATAATTTACGAGTGTGACTCAGTCAAAACTTGTACTCAATGATGTAATAACATGTGTTATAAGGCAATAAATTTTTTACATCATCACTTCTGCTAAAGGACACTACCATGCTCTATTTTTTAATGTGCTGAAAGACACCACCAATATAAATCATTTCTCATTCATTATTCATATTCTTCTCTACATTATCTTCTCTTTTCATAGATAGAGCAACACCACCCCGCTCACCTCGCCACCGCTGTTTGCACCTTTCATCTCTTATTCTTCTCATTTGTTGTTCCTCTTTGTTCTTATTTTTTTGTCCCCTTTATTCCTCTTTTCTTTTATTTTTCTCCACCATCAATGACAACTCCCCCTCACTTCCTTCTCTTCCTTCCTTTTTCTTCTCATATATGTTTTTCCACCCTCGAGCAGATTCTTGCGAGAATAGGAAGATAGGAAAAAAAAGATCATAACACCATGAATATTTGTACACAACGTGGATGAGAAATTTTTTTGTAGCTATTAGATTCCCCTCGAGATATGCATTAGACTGACAGTCAAATATGAGTTGACCAAATAGTCTTATTCTTATCTGTTTCCAGCTTTGGGTGAGCTTAGTTCGAGTAGAGAGTTTGATCACATTTCTCTGTATGATTTCATCTCTTTATAAAGTATTCCATGTTTTCTTGTGTTTCAATATGTTCTTGCTTCTTGTTCAATCAACCAATTCCCGCTCTTGTTCACAAATATAAACGATATCATAAAAAATCGATGAGTGTTTTGCTAAAATCGATTGAAATATCAAAATTAATGAGTAAACTTTGTATTGTTTTCTCTCTCTCTGATTGTCGAGATAAAATAGTGAAGTCTTGTTTGGACAAGTCGAGATGTAATGTATTACAATCATTTCCAAAACCACCCATGCCCACAAATTTATTTTGCAAAAGCCATCGAAAGTACGGGGGAGATGAAGAAAGGGTAAGGCTATTATTTATCGAGAAAACAATGAACAAAATGCAATTACTCTTCCATGGATAATAAGGTGTTTAACAAATTATTTTTTTCAAAAACAAATGCGTACCAAACATAACCAATTTATTGTGGTTCGACAAAATTGCCTACATCCACCATAACAAATATCAAAGCTTATTGATTAAGAATTATATATTATAAAATCAGATTGGATACTTCCAATCCATATTTGCTACATTCAGTTGTCAAGCATTCGCTTGATAAGGTTATCAAGTTGAACCCTACATTCACCGAATTTGGATTAAAATTTAATCAATTAACAAGTCTAGTTTGTGGGGCACTGGGGCTTATCTTAAAATTTAATTAAAAATATAATTACCCCAAAGCCCAAAAAGATTGGTTATCTAATTTTTATTTTAGAGTATGCATTTGCTAAGTCAACTTATATGGTGTATCAGATTGGATACTACTAATCCACATTTGCTACATTTAGTTGTCGGGCATTCGCCTGATAAGGTTATCAAGTTGAACCCTAAATTCACCGGATTTGGATTAAAATTTAATCGATTCACAAGTCTAGTTTGTGGGGCTTATCTTAAAATTTAACTAAAATATAATTACTTTTAAGTTAATGTTTTCATATAATTGCTAATACTTGAGACTAGGGCTGGGCAAGTACGGGTAACCGGCCCAAAAGCTAAAAAACCGAAAATCGGCCCGAGAAATTCGGGCCCGTGTTTATGAGAACCGAAATCGGATCGAGTTGACCGGGTAACCGAGGTCCTGGTTAACCGATTTACGGGCCGGGCTCGGTCATAAGAGAAAAAAATACGTACAGTAAAAAATATATACTTCATTAATCAAGATCTGAGATCATACAACAAAAAATTACAATAAGTTACAAAAAAAAAATACTTCATCAATCATACAACCAAAAAGTTACAAAAAATTACAAAGATCTGACTGATCAAAATCTGATTGATCAAGATCTGATTGATTAAGATCTGAGATCAGATCTGATTGAGATCAAATCTAATTGAGATCAAATCTGATTGATCAAGATCTGAGATCAGATCGGAGGGGAACTCATCAGATCTTGAGAGGCGTTGAGTCGTCTTGATTAGACTTGATCTTCATTAGATCAAGATCTTCATCATCTTCATCTTCATCAGATCAAGATGGGGTGGCGGTGGAAGATACGAGATGGTGAAGCGGCAGGAGTGGAGGAGAAGAGATGGCGAAGTGACAGGGGTGGAGGAGACGGGTGGCACTGGCTTTCTCACTGCGGGGGTGAAGAAATAAGGGAGAGAGGAAGACGGGGGTGGAGGAGACGAGATTGGAGGTGGCTCTCCCTCCCTCCCTCGCTGGTTTCCTCGATAATTAAAATTTAGAAGAAATGAGGGAGAAATGAAGAAAAAGGAAAGGAAAAAAAATGAGGGAGTTGGGTCGAGCCGGGTATTCGACAGGCTTCAGAAATGAAAACCGAGGCCCGGACCAGAAACTTCGGGCCGGGCCGGGCTTTTACAACCGAAACTTTTTTAATTAATTAAAACCGATCCGAACCGACCCGATCGGTCCGGGCTTTCAGTCCTAAATGCCCACCCTTACTCGAGACTATGACATTCTAAGGTTCTTGAATGTTCTCATGGATTTAAAATGGGTCAAGGTTGGTTGGATGGAATTGGTGATGAATGTCTTGTGTTTTTAGAAATGGAAATTGTTTCTCCATTATGTTCTATCATCTTGGATGGTTTTCCTAAGCATGTGGGTGTAACTATTCCTACCATCTACCTCCACAGAGTCGAGATGTCACACTTCCTCAACAATGTAGAACTATGTATTATTATGGTTTTACAATAATCCAATTAATCGGTCTTTAGTTCAGACATTTGGCAACCTTTTAATGACCTCGACAAGTCTAGATACAAGTTTGTTTCAAGTAAGTTAGAATACATACAACATATTTTGAAGAAATAATAACTTTATTAGCTTACACATTCTACAACTAAGGAGCTTGATTAGGGGAAGAAGTGGAAGAACAAGCTAGAATTCATCAACACTTTTGCGATTATCAAAATTGTTATTTCTGAAGTTTTTTTATTTTATTTTAAAGACAAGCAGGGTTTTTATAGGATCCCAGAACCCATAAAGATGCAACAAGCTGAGTTTGAATCCATGACCTAGTGGTACTATCCGCCAAGCTCTAACCGTTGAACTGTCATGTCATTGGTGTTATTCCTGAAGTTGTTGCAGCTTACAAGGCAAAGGTAAAAACTGAAATTAAGTTTTATTCGTGATTGTGATAAAAGCCAAAAAATCTTAAACATGTCGTTTCACTTCCACAGGGTGAACAATGCTACATGGAGGACAATTTCAAGGATGTGATTGAAAACTACGAGTGCAATACAATTGAAACGTGAAAACCCTTTTTATTTTAGGCGGCGACTACACACACCACCCAATTCCTCTCTCTCAAACCATTTTATTCTACTCTCCCATACCACCTACTTTCTTCAGAGTTTTATCTTTTAAAACAAACACAATTCGAACTGTTTTTGGGCAGGTCAATATAGTTGATTGAACTGTTTTAGTTAAAACAAAAAATAGGCATCATTAAATTTTTAAAATTTTTTTTTGGGTACTATATGTTTTCTGGGAACCAAATGGTAAAAATAACTCTTCCTTTTTATTTACAATCCATAAGCATTGGAAGCCATGTTTTCATCTCTTGTTGAACAACCATCGAGGGGAGGAGTCGACAAACTTTTGGTTTTAAAGTCCATGGGAAGACACACACCACACATACACCTAGTGGTCAAGGAATGAAACAAAAGTCGCAAGACTTTAGGGACATTGGTAATTTAGTCATCAGTCAATCAATAAGTTGGTTCTTCTTTCGCTTACATTCACATTTGAATTGAGAAAGAGAATTTGGCAACTCTGAAAAAACAATTATACCTACCAGTCTACCACCATCACCACCACTGAGATTGAGATTAAGACACCTTTGAAGTCTTGAAAAACAAACAATTATTATTTTCTAATCATCTATATATGGATGAATTTGCTCTCCCTGTTAGTTAAAGAAACTAAGAAGGAAGCAACAAGCCTTTATATTATTGTCCATTTATGTGCTTGGATGAATTTGCACTCCCTGTTATTACTGAATGAGTGAGTAAGTCATCTTATTATTAGTAGTATAGTAGCTTGAATCAAGAATTGTATGTCTTACGCATAACATGCCATGCCATACTAGCTAGCTAGTTAGCTAGTTAGCTACTAGCTAGCTAGTATTTGGGCCGGCCGGGGAGATTGTTGGGTTTATCCCACATCGACCCTGGAAGGGGCAGCGGACACCATTCTTCCGTCTGAATGGTACAACAGATGCTTTCTACTTGTTTTTGACAGACTAAGAAGCCAGAAAACAGATAGCAAAAGTTGCCAAGTTCATATAAAATGAACACTACACTTCAGTTTTTACTCCTCATTTTCCTTCTTACCTTGTCTCTGCGAGTGGAAACAATCGCAGGTCAGTCAAGAGCAACTGCCGTAGAAATCCAATGTGGAACCACTCTACAAAACAACAACAGTGTCTTTGGTCCAAACCGTGTTGCCTCAGTGGAGAATATTGGTGTCCAGATAAGAACTACTGGTTTTGCATTAACATCTGTTGGGTCAGGAATTGATGCAAACTACGTTTTGGCCCAGTGTTATGGAGACCTCTCCTTGCCTGATTGTGTACTATGCTATGCCGAGGCACGTACTTTGCTGGCCCAGTGCTACCCACATAATGGAGGTTGTATCTTCCTTGATGGCTGTTTCATAAGGTCACAGAATTATACCTTCTTTGAAGAGTTTACAGGACCTAACGACAAGGCCATCTGTGGGAATTCAACCCGAAAAGGTGCAAGGTTCCATGAATCTGCGAGACAGGCTGTATTGCAGGCTGCAGCTGCAGCACCTAACAACAGCGGTTATGCAAGGGCTGAAGTACTACTGCCAGGGTTGTTAAATGAGTCAGCTTATGTGCTAGCTAATTGCTGGAGAACATTGAATGCTAGTTCTTGCAGCGCGTGCTTGCAGAATGCATCAGCCTCAATAATAGGATGCTTGCCATGGTCGGAAGGACGGGCACTAAACACAGGATGCTTCATGAGGTATTCAGACAAAAAATTCCTGAACAAGGTGCCAAGCAATGGACGATCAAAAGGTATTCAACTGCAATAAGATCTTTCTATATTCAATTAGTCACGTAAAACTGATCATATATATTATTGATATCAGATTGTATCAATTAGTTCTCTACCTCTGGTCATACTTATTAGAATCGAACTTCACACAGAGTGAATTCACCCCTGAACATGATTCTGCTGCCATCAACAAATGCACTATTATTCAGCCAACTCTACTATCGAGTGCCCACAACTTCAATGTCCATGAAAATCACTTTCTGCATTTATAATGATCTGAGTATGATTGGTTTTTATCGTTTTGCAGGGAGAACAATAGTCATGGTGGTTGCCATTTTGAGTTCTGCATTCGTGGTGATCCTTGGCACAACTATTGGAGTTTATTTATGGAAGAACAAGCAACTAGAAAAGAAAAGAAGAGGTATGAAGTTTCCTTCGTGACCTAATTGACGATGTATGGAAATTTAAATATCGCAATTAATATGCAATATTTGAAATAACATTGAAAGTCTTTGTAACTGTTTTTTGATTTCCAGGCTCAAATGATGCAGTTAAAATGGCAAAGATTCTTATCAACAGCAGCTTGAACTTCAAGTACTCAACACTTGAGAAGGCCACTAGATCTTTTGACAATGCAAACAAGCTTGGCCAAGGAGGATTTGGGACTGTTTACAAGGTGAGTCGATACAACAAGCTAGGTTAGGAAAGTCTTTTCTTTTTGCCTATTTATTCCAGCTCAAGTTTCCAGATCGAGGATATTAGTCAAAATTCACAGAGCTTCCAACATCCTGAAATAAATTTGTTACACATCTTGGTCTTTTCTGAAGGGAATTACCAATTTTTATCGCAGGGAGTTTTGGTCGATGGACGAGAGGTTGCTGTTAAGAGGCTTTTCTTTAATAATAGACACAGACCTGCAGATTTCTATAATGAAGTCAACATGATAAGCAGTGTGGAGCACAGGAACCTGGTCAGGTTGTTGGGTTGCAGTTGTTCAGGACCTGAAAGCCTCATAGTCTATGAATTGCTCCCAAACAAGAGTCTAGATCGTTTCATCTTCGGTAATTTCTACTCCTGCCTAAAACTATAAAGTGTTACCTACTCTAAAAGCTTAAGCTGATGGACCGAGAAGACAAATCTAGCATATGTCAAGCGGTCAGGCTGTGGACTTTAGTTTATAATAACAGGTTCAGTGCTCTTTTTATATTATAAGTGAATTTTGTTGAATATTAACTATAACTGAATGAAGTTTTTGTTTTGAATTATGTATGACAGATCCAACAAGAGGTAAAGCACTGTACTGGGATAAGAGATTTGAGATAATCCTTGGGACAGCTGAAGGTTTGGCCTACTTGCATAAGAACTCAAATAATAGAATCGTTCACCGGGATATAAAAGCCAGCAACATCCTTTTGGATTCTAGACTCCAAGCTAAAATTGCTGATTTTGGATTGGCGAGGGCTTTCCAAGAAGACAAAAGCCACATCAGCACTGCAATTGCAGGAACATTGTATGTATTTATTTCCCTATTGTTTTTTGAACACTAATAAAGAAAATGTCAGCTCTAGAAAGTGATTTGATATCCAACAATATCAATCCTCGCAATTCACCTCTATCAAAAGACTAGACAGATGGAGAATATATCTCAACGTATGGAAGAGATAGGGGAAGATAAAAAATAATTTCTACACTTTTATGTCATTATGTGATATATATATATATATATTGCATAGTTCATAAATATGGATGAAGCATGAGTGAAGCATTTACATTTATATCTGATGCGTGGTTTCTAAACCTACAGAGGATATATGGCTCCCGAGTACTTTGCCCATGGTCAGTTAACAGAAAAGGTTGATGTCTACAGCTTTGGGGTGCTTTTATTAGAGATTGTCACTGGAAGACAGAACAACAGGCGTATAACCTCAGACTACACAGACAGCCTAGTCAAAGCGGTAAATCTCTGCACTTGTCATGCATCATCATCATATATCCATGGATACTACGTTCTCCCAATCACATATATAGTTTTCTTTTAAAGTCTATTTGGTAGCATGGAAAACAAACATGAGAATTGAAACTGATTATGAGAATTTTGACAATTCTTGGGGGGGTGGGGTGTGCAAAGAGTTGGGTTCCCATGAGTGATGGAAAAGCTAGTCATGTGAAGAACTATTCCTCATCGTTAAATAGACAATCAAGCAACGGAAAATTGATTCACATGTGATTTACCAAAAATTGGATTCAGTTTCCTATGGAAAATGCATTTACCAAACACACCCTTACTATATCTTTCCATATTATTTGGTTAACTACTAAATTTTTTGGTTCCTCTGTGGCATTTGTAAAAAATACAGGCCTGGAAGCATTTCCAACTTGGAACAGTGGAAGAACTTTATGATCCCAATCTGCTATTGTCTAACTCTGAAGATACAATTCATGTTAAGAATGAAATGTTCAGGGTAGTGCATGTGGGACTTCTTTGTATGCAAGAGATCGCTTCATTACGACCATCAATGTCAAGATCCCTGAAGTATCTCAAAAATAAGGATGAACAACTTCCGGCACCAGCAAATCCACCTTTTATTGATGCGAAGACCATGGAGCTCAATGACCTTAACCAAGACCCACGTCACCCACTCAATGGTACTCATTCATCTTCAAATGCAACAGCAACCTATAGCTCATTCTATCCCAGATGACCTCAAATAATAATCAATGAATGTAAAGTTATCCACTTGAAAAATTTACTTGGATATTATTTGTTTCTCTTTGTATTTTCCCTTGTATTCTTCTTGATCCTTAAAGTATAATGCATCGTTATACGATTGACTAAAACAATAAACCGGCAATAATATGCTGAAGGGATTCAAAAGAGAAGCATACTTGGAATTATATGTTGTTCAAAATTTGGGTGGACTTGCTTCTTCAAGTCAAGTTTTGCCCCAGTTTCCTTCCTTTATTGCTCTTTTTTTAAATTCAAATAATTCCTCGTCTCATAAGTTTTTGGGGAATTCTTAAGTGCACTGGGAGATTGCTTGGTATCTTGCCTGGTGGTTACCAGGCACCGTTGATGCCCCTCGAGATATGAATTATTTTCTATCTCGAGGCATATCAACGGTGCATGGTAGCCACTAGGCAAAATACCAGGCAATCTCCCGGTGCACTGTAGTATTAAGTTTTTTGAAAAGTTATTGTATAGGTTGAACAGATGCATAACTAGGAAAATATGACTCATATCTAATGGTCTCAATGCTTAATGTTTCATTTTCAAAGTTACCCGAGTAACCTATGATCTATCAATGTCAATATAAACTCCCTCAACTGGGGGCCAAGACAAAGAGGAGCGGGAGCGCCAGCAACTCTAACTTTTCTTGCATGGAATTGGAATTGGTGGATAAGATAAGTTCTTTACCCCAAGACTTACTCCTTCAAATTCTCGCCTTACTTCCTAACAAAATATGTCGTTCAAACATCAATCCTCTCCAAAACATGGAAAAACCTCTGGCGTTCCGTCAATTGTTTACAATTTGATATCGTAACTTATTTACTTCTTTAACAGCTTTCACCAATTTTATGAATTCCTTTCTTCTTCACTGTCGCAATAATTCTTCTTCTTCTTCTTATGATGACATTGAGAAACTTAGTCTCTCTTACCATATCTTTATCTTTACCACTGATTTTTGTCTCAAATTGGTATTCAAAACACCAATTTGAGATGACAAAAATTGGTAAACATCTACAAACACATCCACGGGCATCTTCGAGTGTCAGGATGGTATTTATATAAAAGCCGGATGTGGATGATCTTCATGAAGTTGTATCTTAGTTTTGTCTTTCTTAATATGTAGGTAAAATTAACTTTCAGCTCAGGAGATTCCCTATTTAATTTGTTTCTGCCCTTTGATGCATGTATGAAAGATTTAGGGTAATTGTTTTTGTCTTCTCATTAACCCAATGAAAGATATTTATACAAGAAGCACAATAGTAGCTTCCCTAATTTTGCATAATACCTAGCAATAGTTTAGAAAATATAAACTTCTTTGAGGAAGTAGTTTCCTATACAAAGCAAGTACCCATATATAGTCTATCCTAGAATAAAGGAAAGAATAAATGAAAAACCACCTAAATAATCTCCTAACACCCCCTTTCAAGTTGAAGCATGCAAGTCTAAAATGCCCAACTTGTCAAGGAGAAAATCAAATTGCTTCTTTCCCAAAGCCTTGGTAAAAATATCCGTCAATTGGTCCGTCGTCGGCACATAAGACGGAGCAATAAGACCTTTCTGGATTGCATCTCGCACGAAATGACAATCAACCTCAATGTGCTTCGTGCATTCATGAAATACCGGATTCTGCGCTATATGCAACGCGGACTGACTATCACAAAAAAGAGGAATCGCCTTTGGATGATGGATTCCCAAACTCAAAAGTAGACCCTTCAACCATTTTAATTCACAAGTAACAGAAGCCATAGAGCGATGTTCGGCCTCTGCCGAAGAATGAGCTACAGTATGTTGCTTCTTAGTTTTTCATGAAATTGGCGAATGCCCCAAAAACACAAACCACCTAGTGAGAGACCGCCGAGTAAGGGGACAGGTAGCCCAATCCGAGTCACACCAACCTGTCAAAGACAACTCACTGTCTGAACGTAATAGAATGTCTTGACCCGGGGATCTTTTTAAATAGCGAACAACCCATAATGCAGCATCCCAATGTTCTTGTCTCGGTTCCTGCATGAATTGTGACAAGACATGAACTGAGTATGCCAAGTCAGGACGAGTAACCGCCAAATAGATAAGACGCCCAAGCAAACGCCTATAGGGCTTGGGATCCGTAAGAAAAGACCCCTTGGCACGCGCTAGTTGATGATTGTGTTCAATCGGGAATGAAGTCGGCTTCGAGCCCAATAATTATGCCTCCGAAATAATATCAAGGGCATATTTCCTTTGGCATAAAAACAACCCTGAAGAGCTTCTAGCCACCTCAATGCCAAGAAAATATTTAAGCACACCAAGATCCTTCAAATAAAACATTGACTCAAATAGGCTTTGACAGTCGTCACCGTAGCGAAATCATTACCAGAGATTATCAAATCATCAACATATACTAGGACGTTGATCTTTACAGACCCTGTAGAGTAAGTAAAGAGGGAATAATCGGAGTAGGATTGAAGAAAACCGTACCCCTTTAAAGCTGTCACAAGCTTTGCATACCAACATTGAGGTACCTGTCTCAAACCATACAGCGATTTAGGCAAACGACAAACCAAATCAGAAGCAGTGGAACTAAAACTTGGAGGAAGTTTCATATACACCTCCTCATCTAAATCGCCGTGAAGGAAGGAATTATGAACATCCATCTGATGCAACTCCCAATGCTTTGATGCTGCAATGGTCAGAAAAGCTCTAACTGTCACCATTTTCGCGACTGGGGCAAAGGTCTCATTATAATCAATTCCTTCAACTTGATGATTACCGAAAACAACTAATCTGGCTTTTAACCTCTCAATGCTACCATCTGAGTTGTACTTGATTTTGTACACCCATTTACTTCCGAGAACTTTCTTTCCAGGAGGTAATTTTTCCATAGTCCAAGTGCCATTATCTTCCAAAGCACGAATCTCCTTTTGCATAGCAGTACACCATCTTATATCTTTTGCAGCCTCCTTAAAATACTTTAGCTCAACACCTGCAGTTACAGCTGCAAGAAAATTTCGGTGTTTCATAGTAAATTGATCACGACTAACATAATGTGCTATAGGAAAAGGCGTATCTGAGGGAGTGTGATATGGCGGAGCAGATGGAGCGAGAGATGGACTTTTCTTGATAACCGTATGTGTCACGAAGTCTTTCAATTTTACTGATGGGAACTTCTCCCGGAACCCTCGGCCCAAATTGTCCCCCCCCCTCGACATCCGAGGATGAAGCTGCCACTGGTGGCACATCCAAGCATTTTGACTCGGCACGGACGTGGAAGACTGTGGCTCAACATGACTAGGCGTGACGCTAGTCGTGGGAGAGGTTGTTTGAGGACCGACGATGGCATCCTCGTGCATCACCTGATGATCCCCCATATCTTCAATAAACTCCTCCTGGACTCCCTCATTATAAGTCACATCACTGTCGAGGGGAGGAGTATGATTTGTGACTTCAACATTCAAATAAGGAAAGACATTTTCATAGAACTTCACATCCCTCGACACAAAGAACTCCTTTTTCTCAAGATCAAATAAACTTCATCCCTTCTTACCAAACGGATATCCCACAAAAACACATTTACGGCTTCGATTGGCAAACTTGTCACCTTTAGCTCGTTGATTATGGGCATAAGCTAAACAACCAACAACTCGCAAGTCACTAAAAGAAGGTGTACAACCAAATAACATTTCATATGGAGTTTTGTTTAGGAGAACACTAGATGGAGTCCGATTTATTAGGTGAGCAACGGCCAAAATGCATTCTCCCCAAAAATAGATTGGCAACCCTCCTTGAAACCTCAATGCATGAGCGACATTGAGAATATGTTTATATTTCCTTTCCACTCTTCCATTTTGTTGAGGGGTATCCACACAAGAGGTTTGAAATAAAATTCCATTAGCCACAAAGTAATCTTTCATGCAGTTAAACTCTGTTCCATTGTCACTACGTACAATTTTCAACTTTTGAGAGAATTGACGGTCAATCATGGCAATAAAGGACATAAACATCTTTAAAACTTCTCTTTTAATTAATAAATAAACCCACACAGCACTTGAATAATCGTCCACTAAAGTTAAAAAATAACGAGCACCACACGAAGAAACTTCATCACACGGACCCCATAAATCACAATGTATTAACTCAAAAATTCGAGTTGATTTATTTAAAGGAAAACGGTCTCTAGAATGTTTAGCACAATGACAAACTTCACATCCTTTATTCAAATGACCCCTAGAATTATTAAAAAGAGGAAGCAACTTCACTACTGTCTTGGAAGGATGACCCAATCGACTATGCCATAGCTCCAAGGACTTCAAACTATCAACCGAAACCGCTTGCACCTTTAATCCTTGCCGTAGGTAGTAAAGTCCATCCCGTTTCTCACCCATGACAATCACCTCCTTCGAATGCAGGTCCTATATAGCACACAAGTTAGAATTAAATTGGACAAAACAATTTAGATCATCATTTAGTTGTGAAACCGAAATTAAATTGCAGTTTAACTTAGGAACAAAAAGAACACGTTTGGAGTATTATTTTGTCCGTGAGATTCACGACACTCTCCTTAGTAGCAACCACCGTTTGACCATCCGGAAGGCCCACGGGACATGGCGAAACTACTTTAGTATCCACTGAACAAGATTCATCACTAGTAACATGATGAGAACATCCAGTATTAATTATCCAAGAATTTATTTCCAACTTACCATGCAACCTGTTAGAATGAGTGTGAGGAGTACCTTGCGACCCTAAGTAGAAAGGCAAACTGGGATCAATTTTTACAGGTGGTGGAGGTGTAGCGCCGCCGGCCATGATTTAGGAAAAAAAAGAATTTTGAAGAAGCAATTTTGCTCTGATACCATGAAAGATTTAGGGTAATTGTTTCTGTCTTCTCATTAACCCAATGAAAGATATTTATACAAGAAACACAACAGTAGCTTCCCTAATTTTGCATAATACCTAACAATAGTTTAAGAAATATTAAACTTCTTTGAGAAAGTAGTTTCCTATAACAAAGCAAGTGCCTATATATAGTCTATCCTAGAATAAAGGAATAAACAACCTAAATAATCTCCTAACAATGTATTCCCTTCTTTCCCATCTAAAGTGAAATGTTTTATTCATCTAACTGCTATGTTTTTGCATGTATCACGCAATGTTGGCTTATTCAGTCTGCATGTCACATTCATCTCCTCAAAGAAATCTCTGCATACAAAGGGAATACAATGTTGGATAGGAGTGTTTCATTGACAACTTATGATCAACAATACAATCAAATCAAATTGGATAATACTGAGCTATTGGTAATAGAAGTGTGTAAACTGTCAACAAAGGCTAAATGCCAGATTGTTATTATTAACTAGCTTGAGGGCAACAATGATGACACATTGAAGTTTCCTGAAAAGGCAAAAAACAGAGTAAGTACATGAAAAACACTTCCTGATTTAATAGAAAAGATTTGCTGCGTCACTTTTGCATAGTAAAATTATTTAAGGACTAATATTTATATGGCGACTGAGATTATGGATATGAAAAAGTGCATACAATGCGAACAGCTATCGGACATTCATGAAAATCTAACTACACTGCAAACACATAAAATTAAGTACTTTATACATAGCTTTGAAATAAAATCTTTATAACAAAGTAAAACACATAGCTTTGAATGTAACACTCCTTTTTCTTTAGGTTCGAGAATCCGTTAATAACCACTGCTCAATTTAAAAAAAAAAAAAACTTTATAACCAAATAAAACACCTAATCCAATACTGAAAGCATGAGATGTTCACCATCACTACTCCCTACAAAGAAAACATGAGAAAATTTTCACCATCACTACTCCCTACAATGAAAACATGAGAAAAGAGGACCAAGGGGCATCTTTTTCATCACCTTTGTTGTTGGTCTAAAGGGCCAACTGTTGGTAGTGGCGGAGCCAAGATTTTCATCTAGAGAGGCAAAGTATAACATATCTTAGTTGAGGGGGCAAAATTTTGCTTAACAATAACATGGCTAATTTTTTAGGGGAGCAATAGTTTAGTGACTGATAGGGGGCAAGTGCCCCCCATCCTCTGCACAATAATTTTGTTTTATTGTTTTATACGTGGGTGCACAAAGTGCAATCGGAGTGGAACTCGGACATGCCTAGTAATTTCCAAATTCAATCCTTCCAAACAAAGGTCATACTCATATTCCCAGAATCGAATAGATCCGGGTGGAGTTGCTTCTTCAAGTCAAGTTTTGTCTCACTTTCCATCCTTTATAGTTTTTTTTTTTTCATTTCATAAGCTTTCTAAAAGCTATTATAACGAGGAAGATATTACCAATTCCTAATGGTCTTCATACTCAGTATTCCCTTTTGAAATTTACCTAAGTGAATAATGACTCGTCAATTTCAATATCAATGGAGGGAAAAGAAGAAGAGGAAGAGAATCAACCCTCGTCATCATCAACTCCTTCAATGGGCAGCCAAGAAGAAGAGGAACGGTAGCGGCAGAAACTCTAACTTGGTGGATAAGATAAGTTCTTTACCCAATCACTTACTCCTTCAAATTCTCGCTCTACTTCCAACAAAAACTGTAGTTCAAACATCAATCCTCTCCAAAAGATGGAAAAACCTCTGGTGTTCCGTCGATTGTTTACAATTTGATGGCAACTTATTTCCTTCAATAACAGTTTTCATCAATTTTATGAATTCCTTTCTTCTTCACCGTCCCAATTCTTCTTCTTCTTATGATGACATTGAGAAACTTAGTCTATCTTACTATGGCTTTACCACTGATTTATGTCTCGCAACCATGGATTCATGTCTTGATTTTGCCGGGGCTAAGAACGTTAAAATTCTGGAAATTTCATTGTTCCACGCAATTCCTTCCCACTTGCCTAATGTATTCATCTTTTCATCTCTCAGAGTCCTCAAACTCATAACCCCATTTGTTGGTTTGGGAGGTTTTCCGATTAAACTGCCTACTTCCTCTTCAGTTTTCTTACCTTCTCTAAAAACTCTGCATCTTGAGGGCCTTGACTTTGAAACTGATCACTTTCACTCTCTATTCTCTGCTTCCACTTGTCCTGTCCTTGAGACTTTATATGTCGAAGACTGCATGCAGCTTAGATACAAGGTTATGAATATAAGTTTTCGGCAACTAAGGAACCTCATCTTTCTAGAAAACCGGACAAGAATTGTGCGTACCATAATCATGTCTACTCCTAACCTCACATCTTTCAAATTTAATCTTGATACGTGGTGCAATATCTTTTTCACACATAATCCTCCTGCAGTATCAAATGTACAATTTTCTGCAAAGTATATTTTAAGGACTGATGCGGCGGTCATATCCCCTATGATTTCTTTCATTGAAAGTGTTGGACATCATGTTGAGTTTTTAAGTTTATCGGTCTACAATGCATTATTCTCCCAGTTAGAGCATGGGTTTTGTTTACCACAATACATCTGTGTACCCTTTTGCAATCTGAAATGGTTGAAGTTGACAACTACATTCCATGCTTGTGAACAACTAATGATTAGCACTCTGCTCAATTACTCCCCCAACCTTGAATCTCTTATACTTGAGAACGAAAGCCCTGACAAGGTAATAATCCACTAAACCTAGGAAATTCATTTTGTCATTTTTGTTCTTCTTCATATAACTTTTTAATCCTTGTACCAGGCACCTTTAGCTAGAAGAGTGACTAAATCTTGCAAGCAGTCATGGTCATCCACCACTGGATCCATACTATCTCATCTCAAGATGGTCAAGATCCACAACTTCCAAGCTTGTGAAAATGGGATCAAGTTCGTTATGTTTTTATTAGACAATGCAGTGGTTCTCGAAAGAGTTACCATTCAATACGACCACAAATGTTCAAAACACAAATTTGAGATGACAAAAATTGGTAAACATCTACAAAAACATCCACGGGCATCTTCAAGTGTCAGGATGGTGTTTATATCAAAGCCAGATGTGGATGGTCTTCATGAAGTTGCATCTTAGTTACGTCTTTCTTAATTATGTAGGTCAAATTAACTTTCAGCTCAGGAGATTTCCTATTTAATTTGTTTCTGCACTTTGAAGATGCATGTATTCTCTTCTTTTCCAATGAAAGTGTGATTGGTGAAATGTTTTATTCATCAAACTTGCAACTTAGTTTTCCACCAATGCAATCAAATCAAATTGGATGATACTGAGCTATTGGTAATAGAGGTGCGTAAACTGTCAATGAAGGCAAATGCCAGATTGTTGTTAACTAGCTTGAGAGCAACAATGATGACATAGAAGTTAACCAGAAAGGCACAAACAGAGACAGACCATGAAAAACACTTCCTGATTGAATAGAAAAGAGTTGCAGCCCAACATGAAAGAATGAAAGGATGAAGCTGCCTGTCACTGTTGCTAAGTCTGCCCAAGAAGAAGAGGAAAAACACTTTGGACAAATTCAGATTTTGATATATGTTTCATAATATGCTTAAATCCCATGAAAGAATGAAGTTGCCTGTCACTTTTCATCGTCATCATCATCAAAAAAGTTCATTCCCGATACTCTCGGGGTGGACTACATGTATTTTGATTCTCCAAACAATGCGATCAATATAGTTGATCGTACTATTTTCGTTAAAACAAAAAATAGGCAAATTTTTTTTTGAGTACTATCTGTTTTCTGAGTTCCAAATGGTTGATACCTCTTCCTTTTTATTTCCAACCCACAAGCATTGGAAATGTTTCATCTCCTGTTGAACAATTTCCGAGGTGTGAAAATCACAAGGAGCTAAAAAGTCGACAAGGAGCCAGTGGAAAGACACACCAAACCTATACCCAGTGATCAAGGAAGGAAACAAAAGCCGCAGGACCGGGGATGACTTCAGGGACATTGGTTATTTAGTCATTAGTCAATCGATTAGTTGTTTCTTCTTCTTTTCCATTCCATTCACTTTCAGACATATTTGAATTGAGCAAGAGAATTTGGGAACATTTATATGTACCATCGCGACTGGGATTGAGATTAAGACACTTTTGAAGTCTAACAAACAAACAAACAAACAATTAATATTATCTAATCATCTATAATTCCTACTACTGCTGCTACAGAAGAGGTTCTTTTTTGGGACGCAAGTCAAGTTTGATCGAAGAAATCGAAAGCCCAAGAAACAAACAATTAATATTATTTCTATCCATCCATCCATCAACCCTTTGATCGAAGAAGCACAGCTCAAGAAGAGAACGAAACATATTGATGGAGAAAGAGATTATTGACTATCAAAAGACTGATTCAGTAAGTGAGAGAAATGAGACTTGGAAAAAACACTGAGGCAATTTGAGAAAACGGGGGCAAACTGGTCATAGCGTTTTGGGTTTCAATCGTGGTTGTTTCCTGCTAGATTTGGGACGATCTTGGTTGTTCATTGGGGGGCGGCTAGGGTTCTCATGGCAGCTGCGATGGTGGCCAAGGGAGCTCTTCCCTTAGTTGGCCATGGATGAAGAGCAACCTCAGCAAGTCCGTTCCTTTGCTCAGGTTCTTGGAAACAATCATAAGGCGGAAACTATTGAAGGTTCCATCGAAGACACCGACTTTAGGAAGGAAGGATCTTCTTTCGTTGCTTTTACGGGTACAGACAAAGGTAATGGCGTAAATTTCATGGAAAATCTTGTGATAGTTTTGAAGTTTTCGAGTTTTAGGTCGGCTTTGGAAGCGATACGGGGTGCGATTCATAGAACTTGGGGGATTGTAGATGACTTTTCAATGGGTCTTCTAGATCCCAGGCATGTTTCTGACTGCAATCAGAAAAGGAGGCGAAAAGAATTACTTTCCTGTGATTCTTTTTTAATTCGTGGTGTGCATTTCAAGGCATTCAGATGACATGCAGATTTTAGCCTATGGGAAGATCATGTGATAGTCCTATTGTGGGTTGAACTTCCCAATCTTTCGCTTCAATTATTTCACCATCCGCTTTTAAAGGCTATAGGAAATTTCTTTGGTGTGTATTTGCGGTTGGATAACAGCACTAGATGCTTGACTAGGCCTATAGTTGCCTAAATGTGTGTGGAGATGGATTTAACTAAGCTTCTCCCCACAAGAATTTGGATTGATAGGGCAGGGAATAAAGGATTCTGGCAACAAATTATGTTTCTAAGGTTTAAATACCGCAAAGTTTGTTCGTTAATAGACCATGATGTGTTAGCTCGTCGTAGGAAGCTTGGGACACTCTATAATCACAAGAAACGGGCATGCAAAAGGGTTGTAGAACCTCAAGGGAGAGTAGACTTGAATGATTAAAAGAACAATGAGAGTGATCAGATTCAAAAGCAAGTATACATGCCAGTGGCAAAAGCGAACATGGAGAAGAAAAGTGATTCCACCAAGGAGAATAAAATTTTAGCAAAGACAACGGATAAATCGGAAGCTAGTGGCGCGAAAAATCCTTTGGGAGAGGAAGTGTCGAATCAAGAAGGTTGACCAGCGAATAAAAATCTTTTGGCAAGCCAGATTGAAAATAAAAATGAAGGTTTGCAGTTGGCGAACCCATTCGCTATATTGGCTGAAAATGAAGTTGAACCCTTGAATGCTAATGACATAGGGAATGAAAACGAAAGAAATTGGGATGCTTCAGTCAAGCATGACGAAGGTGGACAACTGAATATGGTGCTAGATGGGGTGGAATTGGCTAACCAACTGCTGCCAGTGGACTCGGTGGTGGCAATGGCCTCTTCGGGGTCAGGATGGAAAAAGGATTTGGCCGAGGGTATTCAAGTGGAACTATCAGATTAATAACACATGACAAGCAGGATTCGACGACTAGCACCCGAGCTCAATCTGAGAAAGCCACTGTCAAGACCCGATCCAAAGAGTATTATATTGTCCTCTTTGGGCCAAAGTCCCGCACAGCTTTAAAATGCGTAGTACTTTGTAGATCCAAACTCGTACATATATAGCACATCACCATCCCGCACCTAGGCGATGTGGGACTATGATCTTCCCTTTGTAGCCTGCCAACCCTCTTGGGATCCATGGGCTTCTCCCTCACCCTCTCCCTCAGGTCCACTCACACAAGGGTATTAATACCACTCAGGATAACAAAGAGAATTTGGATCAGGCTACGGTGCCTATGGAAAATCACACAAGAAATAACGTGGTGAATGTGCCGATAGAGTTAGAACATCATAGTGCTGGGATGGAGATCCATGAGGAAGTGGCAGATTCTTTTGAACAAACGAGATGGTTGGTATGCTTCTGTTGCTGGGAGAGAAAAAGAAACAGAAGTTGCACCCCTAATAGTTCATAGGGAGGTGGCGACTAAACAACATGCATTGGCGCCTACTGTTGTTCGATTTCAGTCGAAGCGGGTCATTTCTGTGGTTCCGATATCATTTGAGGAAAATGAACATGAGATTGATACAAATAAGTCGGGTGTAAACAAAGGGAGAAAGAACACTATCAGTTCAAGAACATTGTCAGGTTTAAAGGAAGATTACATACTTTAAATTACATATTTGAAAATAAAAATTGATAACAGGAAATACGTTGGGTCAAGAACACTATGAGATATCTGAAGAGGAACATGATCCAAGTCTGTCAAGTGAAGATATTGCAAGAGAATCAACTGTTAAAAGTTTTCCAAACATTTGCACCAAATACTTCAGGCTTAGTCCTCGCAGATCCTCTAGAACTAAGAAACATAACAATAAGTACATAGATTGATTCATGGGAATTGCGGGGCTAGTCTATTTGGATAAAAATCATACAACATATATTCACAATTGATAGATTTTTTTCAAATCAAATGCTAACAGTGATTGGTTGAATTTTTGCTGGAAGAGAACATGTATATGCCATGTATTCCACTCTGGTTCTTATAGCAAATTTTTGCGTGTTTGGGCAGACCTTAAGGTCTTGAAGGTCAGCAAAAAAATTCAGTGGTTTTGATAGTGCAGGCTTCGATTAGTAGCCTTTGTGCTATGTTCGTTTTCCTAGTATTAATTCTTTCATTTTTCAAATGTTTTGATTTTGGTAAAGTCGCAACGTACCCCAGAACAAACTATAAATCATTTTTGATATTGAATAAAGATCTGGTTTAATTAAAAGAAAGTGAGAAAAATAATTAGTTCCACATATGTACCATCATTAATTCAATTTAATACTTTAATTTCCTAATTTAATATATATATAGACACACACACACACACACACACACACACACACACACACACACACACACACACACACACACACACACACACACACACACACACGGTCGGGCTTGTGCTCAAGTATCATGTCGAACGCAGCAAGGAAGTCTTGCCACCGTGCTTGTTTAGGACTTAGCTTCTTCGTCGTCTGAAAGTAGCTAGTAGCCTACTGGAGCTTCGACCAACTATTGTCTGATGCTTTAAATGCCAAGGGTTGGGTCACATTACTTCAGAGTGCCCGAATCGAAAAATAGTTTCACTTATAGAGAAGGTAGAAGAAGAACCTTGTAAAGAGGAGTTTTTCCAAGAAGATGGAGATTCGAAGTATGATGACGAGATTATGTATGGCGACGAATGAGCAAGCCTGGTCATTGGTCGTAGTTGGAAGTCAACTCCAGTTAAGGAAGGTGATCCGCAGCGGAACAATATTTTCCATACGAGGTGTACCTCCCATGGAAGAGTTTGTGATGTCATCATTGATGGGAGAAGCTACAAAAACGTAGTTGCTACCACCATGGTGGAGAAACTGAATTTGAAGACTGAAAAACACCCGCAACCGTACAAGCTTTCTTGGCTACGAAGAGGAAATGAGGTACGAGTTGATAAAAGAAGTTTAGTTCAGTTTTCCATTGGAAAGACTTATAAAGATGAAGTGTGGTGTGACGTTGTCCCTATGGATGCTTGTCATCTACTATTTGGAAGACCGTGGCAGTAAGATCGAAGAGTCATCCATGATGGCTTAAAAACATCTATTCTTTTGGGAAGGATGGTGCGAAAATCATTCTAGGGCTTGTAGAAGCAAAGAAAAGTGAAAAGAAACTCAAGGAAAAGGAAAATAACTTATTAACTAAGTCTGAATTCCTTGGAGAGATGCAAAAACAGACCATGGTTTTGATTCTGGTGATGTTGGAATCAAATCAAAATGCTGACGAAGTCCCACCCATACTGCGGAGTTTATTTGAAGAATTCCAAGATGTTACAGAAGACATTCCAAGAGGGTTGCCCCCAATGAGAGGTATTCAACATCATATTGATTTTGTTCATAGTGTTATTATTCATAATAAGACAGCTTATCGAATGAATCCCAAAGAGTTTGAGGAGTTGCAAGGGCAGGTGGATAAATTGTTGAACAAGGGATTTATTAGAGAAAGTACGAGTCCTTGTGTTGTACCAGCATTGCTTGTGCCCAAGAAAGATGGTTCGTGGAGAATGTGTGTAGTTAGCAGGGCAGTGAACAAAATCACCATCAAGTACCAGTTTCTCATTCCTCGACTTGATGATTTCCTTGATCAACTCCATGGAGCAACAATAATTTTCTCAAAAATTGACTTGCATAGTGGATATCTTCAAATTTGCATGAGACCTGGAGATGAATGGAAGACTGCTTTCAAAACCAAAGATGATTTATATGAATGGATGGTAATGCTCTTTGGGTTATCTAATGCTCCTAGTACTTTACACCAAGTGTTTCAGGTGTTATGTGAGCAGAAGTTATTTGGGAACCTGAAGAAATGTGAATTTCTAACCAACAAGTTAACATTTTTGGGTTATATTGTTTCTGGAGATGGAATTATGGTGGACCCTAATAAGGTTGACGCTATTACAAGTTGGCTAATTCCCTCAACAGTTCATGACATCCGAAGTTTCCATGGCTTAGCTTCTTTCAACTGATGTTTTAATCAAGACTTGCTTTCGCTTCGGTCCATCGCCTCCACCTTGCATGAAGATTCGCTTTCGCTTCACTCTGGTTTAGTCCATCTAAGCAGTTGCATTCAATACCCGAAGGCTTATCAACGGCGGAGCACATGTGCTCCTATAATCAAGCGAAAACTCACAAAATCCTAACTGGTGAGTCTCGAACCCGCAACCTCTCACATGGAGAGTGGATGTCCCACTGAGCTACAATTGGTGGACTAGTATTAATTAGGGATGAACCTATACATGAAGGGATGTTCCATGATTACTATATAAGCTAGTCCCTAAGAATGAAATGACAACTAAGATTGTGTATTCAAAATATATTGTTAGTGAATAGTGTTCTTCATAATTCACTATACTTTTATCTCTTTTGTGGATTCCATAGAGCGACGAGTCTTTATCTCTTATCTCTTTGGTGGATTCCTTAGAGTGGCAAGATATCTATCTTTTCTTACTCTTATCTCTTGGTGGATTCCTTGAGTGGCGAGTATTCCTTATCATTTCACAATTGCGGAATTACATCGTAGAATCCTTTCATTTTTTCGGTGTCAGGCATGTGTGTTTTTTATGAAGTCAGAACTATACTATACGATGTGTGCGTATCTATGTATTAGACGGGGAAATTCATATTTAGTAAATAGGAAAAAAATTTGAATTCTAGTCTAATTCATATTTTGTGTCTTGATTGTAAGATCAACCCTTTTTGTGAGGTACCAAAAGATAATTACCCAACGAAAATCACAGTTTTGTCTTTATATGGACCTTGACCAGTTGATTGAACTATTTTAGTTAAAACACAAAATAAACATCATCAAATTTATTTGAGCACTTCTACATGGCGAGGAAACGAGCGAGGGGAGGGAGGTGGAAGGGGGAACCATTCACCCCCTCGGGATGCGCGCCATCCTTTTTTGTGCCCTCATCTCGAGGGGGTGAACGGTCCCCCCTCCTCCACCTCCCTCCCCTTGCTCATTTCCTCGCCATTTAGAATTTCTGAATTTATTTTTCAAAAATTCTGGCCGGCCTGGTCTGGACGCCTTGAGCATGCTGTCACGGACTAGCAATCCGTGCGGCACTAGCTATCCAATTCACTAGTAAGCCTATGAGTAGTTATTTTGACGGGCACAATTATTAACTTGAGAATGCACAATATCAATCTGTAGACAATATAACAATGCACAATAGTCAGCAAAAGCTTTCATTAACATTCAATAGATTACAATGGTGAGGAACGTTCGGAAAGACGTTGCTCAAGACTAGTTCGATGCTATCGATCAATGGAAATACAAGTTTGAAGTTGAAAAGCAATGCAAAGAAAATAATAAAAATGCTAGCGGTATAGTCTGGCTCGACTATGCAATGGAGGCAACACGTCCTCATAGTCAAGAGCTCAAACCTCCCCCCTATAATATAGATGCTAAGCATTTGGGCACTTTTCAAAAGGGAACATTGAGTTTTGAGACCATTAGGAAAGTCTTGAAAGGTCTCTGACTTGATTTCCCTGACCAACGGTACTAGTCCTGACACTCTCCCACACTCAATTCGCCGACGCCCTCGCAGCGAACTTTTCCAAGTACTCTTCCACCTTTGAGAGGAATGGCAGCAGATGCTCGACTGGCTCCCAACTGATCTCTGAAGGAGGTTCATCCTGCCACTTGACCAAATACTATCTATCCGGGCCTGTGTTGTTGATGAGGCGGTCAGCTAAGATTCCACTTCTCGATCTGGCTTAGTAGGATGGTTAGGCAATGCTCGGGTAGATACATTTCTTGTGGGATCGGTGGCATCTGCATGGTAAGACTTCAAGTTACTTGCATGGAAGACAAGATGGGTGAAACGGAGCCAATGTGGTAACTTCACGCGATAGGAGACTTTGCTGACTTTCGCAATAATCTGTACCGGTCCCTCATACTTGCGAAACAGATTATTGTGTGCTCTAGCTGTCCTTTTATACTTGTTGAACATATCTAGCTTCACCAATACCAAGTCCCCGACTTCAAAAGGATCAATCCGTCATTTCTTGTCGGCCCATTTCTTCATGTGACGGAGGCTTTCTCAAGATAGGCTCGATCAACTTCAATGTTTTTCTGCCAGGCTTTGACAAATTCAAAAGCTCTTGGGCTGGGTCCTTGGTATCCGGTAAGTACTGTATGTGGTGTCAATGGTTGCTGACCAGTAACCAACTGAAAGGGGCTGGAGTGAGTAGTTGAGCTCTTTTGTAAGTTGAAACAGAATTGTGCAACATCAAGTAGTCCCACCCAATTTTTCTGATTTGCACTTACAAAATGACGAAGGTATTCTTCGAGCATAGAGTTAAAGGGCTCAGTCTGTCCGTCAGATTGGGGATGTTGGCTTGTCGACAAATTAAGTTTGGATCCCAAGAGGTTGAACAACTCCTTCCAGAACTTTCCTGTGAAGCGAGCATCACGGTCGCTAACAATGTTTTCGGGCAGTCCCCAATACTTCACTACATGCTTGAGGAACAATTGAGCCGTATCTTCGGCTGTGCAAGTCAGTTCTGTCTGCACAAAGGTCACATACTTTGAGAATCGGTCAACAACTACAAGGATACACCTGAAAACCTCCACTTTCGGTAACCTAGTAATGAAGTCCATGGAAACACTTTCCCAAGGACAAGTCGGAACAGGCAAGGGCTCTAGTAATCCTACTGGTCGATCTCTTTCAACCTTATCTTGCTGGCAAATAAGACATGTTCGAACATAGGCCATTACATCCTCATGTATCTGCGGCCAATAGTACCCCCTCTCTAGCAATGCAAGTGTTAGTCTCCAACCTGGATGTCCCGCCCAATGGGTGTCATGGCATTCGCTCAAAAGTTCTTTCCTCAAACCAGAGGTTCTTGGAACATAGAGGCGATTACCAGTTGTGAGTATTGTTCCATCTTTTATTCAGAACCGTCGAGTTTTGCCCTGCTTGATCAACTCAATAATCGCCTTCGCTTGTGGGTCTGTCTGTACGCCTGCTTTGATATTCTCCAAGATGGTGTGACTTGGACCGGTATGGGTAAGCACTGCAAGGTTTTCCCTTCTACTGAGTGCATCAGCTACATTGTTAGTGCGCCCTGGCTTGTATTCCAATACTAAGTCAAATTCTACTAATTTTTCCTGCCATCGAGATTGCTTGGAGGTTAGCATCTTCTGAGTAAGAAAATGGCTTGCTGCGGCATTATCCGTTTTAACAAAGACTTGAGATCCCAAAAGGTAGTGTCTCCACACTCGTAAACAATGTACAATGGCTAGCAATTCTTTTTCCTGAGCTGAGTAATGGGACTCTGTATCATTCAACTTTCGACTCTCATATGCTACCGGGTGACCATCTTGAAGCAAAACTCCCCCTAAGGTATAATCAGATGCATCTGTTTGTACTTCAAAGGGCTTGGTGATGTCTGGCAAGGCTAATACTAGATATTTCATCACGGCCAGTTTCAAGTCTTGGAATGAAGCTTCACACTGCCTATCCCATTCCCATGTTCGGTCTTGTTTCAACAAATTTGTCAGTGCAACAATTCTCTTAGAGTAGTCCCTTATGAAGCAACGATATTAGTTTGCGAGTCCAATGAAAGAACGTAGTTGAGACACGTTCTTAGGAATGTTCCAATCATGGATTGCCTTGACTTTCTCCATGTCCATCTGAATCTTGCCATTAATTGCCAATAACATGACCCAAGAAATTGATCTGGGTCTGGCCGAATGCGCACTTCTCCTTCTTGAAAAAGAGATGATTATCCCTAAGGATTTGGAACACTTCTCTAAAATGATGCAGGTGTTTTTTATAGTCCCACTATAAACCACAATATCATCAAGATAGACAACCACAGACTTGTCCAGAAGGTGACGGAACATGCCATTCATAAGGGTGCAAAACGTAGCTGGAGCATTGGTCAAGCCGAAGGGCATTACTAGGAACTCATATGATCCATATCTAGTAGAACAAGCAGTTTTGGGTTCGTCGCCAGCAGCAATGCAGACCTGATGGTAACCTGATCTCAAGTCGAGTTTTGTGAAGTACCTAGCAGATCCAAGTTGGTCGAATAAGTTTGCAATGAGCGGTAGCGGGAATTTGTTCTTTATAGTGACTTTGTTCAAGGCTCTATAGTCAACACAAAGACGAAGACTGCCATCATGTTTTCGCTTAAAAAGAACAGGTGCCCCATAAGGTGCTTAGAAGGCTGAATGAATCCCGACTCCAACAAGCCATCTAGTTGTTTTCTCAATTCGGTCAACTCTGAGGGCTCATGCCATATGGACTACGTGCGGGTGGCTTGGCACCAGACACTAACTCAATTTCGTGATCAATGAGCCTTCTGGGAGGTAGATTCTTTGGCAACTCATTCGGCATCACTTCGCTGAAGTCAGCAATAACTTGGGCAACTTCTTCGGGATTTTGCTAGTATTATCTTCCATCTCTAGCTTTGCCACAGCTAAGTATGTATCTTCTCCTTTGGCCAAGCCTCTCTTGACTTGGAGCGTCGACAATATTCTATCATGAGTTGTGGGTCGAATTGAGGTTGGTACAATGCGTAGTCTGGTCCGAAAAAGCCCAAGGAGTCCATGAAAGGTAGTGGTCTTGCTGCAGCTCCTCGGAAGAATTTTTGGCCAAAAATCACCTTAAAATCATCAAGTGGGACGGCCAAGAAGTTTGAATCTGCCTCCCATGGACCACCTGTAGTGGCACAGCTCTAGCCATACCATTAATAGAGATTGCCTTAGAGTTGAACAGCTTTCAATTTTTTCACATCTCCTTCTAAGTTCAGACCCACACGTCTAGCTTCCTCTGGGGCAATAAATTGTTTGTCACTCCTGAATCCAACAATGCTTGGGAAGGGAACCCATTGATAGTGATGTCGATGTATGTAAAGCCTTCTTGTGTGGGTGCTCATACATTTCTCCTTTGACAGCATTGACCTTGCGTAGATCTTCCATCTGGGAGGTCTCACTGTTGGTGGGGTTCGAGCTCGATGCGATCGATTAGAAGGTTCTGTTTGAAGCAAGGACATCAATGAGTGTAGGGCTGGTTTGGATGGACATTTGCCTGTTGGGTGATCCCTGCTATTGCAAAGAATGCATGGGGCAGGTGCAGATGGTCTCCACTGCCCAGAGTAGTTTGTCCTCTTTGTTGTTGTAATTTGAGTTGTTAGGGCTGGCAATTCCAATTTTTGTTGGAACTCCAATTCTGGTTGACGGCCGAGAATTGTAGTTTCTTCGGTTCTAATTTGAGTTTCCCCAGTTTTGGTGAGGTGATCGAGCATTCGACCCTGAGCTCGAATTGATACTGCCAGTTCTAGCTGTGGAGTGATTGAGCGAAGTGGATCCAGCCATGGGCATATAATCGCTAAACCTTTCTGCTGCTGCAATAGCACTTGTAATATTTGTCACCTTCTGCCTTTGTAATTCTGCTTGCAGAAGCGGCTGAGCTTGTTCCATGAAACAGAAAACTTTGTCCTTCTCAGACATGTCTCGAATATCTAGCAAGCAAGTTGAGAACTGCCTGACATAGTCTCAAATATTGCATGTCTGTTTGATGGTGTGGAGCTTCCTCCTTGCTAAGAAATCAGTATTCTCGGGCAATAATTGATTTCTGAGTTCCTTTTTGAGGTCTGCCCCAAGTTCTAATAAGGATGCGACCTTCTTCCATATCTGCATATTTAGTTCTCCACCATAGTTTTGCATCACCTGCTAAGTACATGGTCGCCATGGTGACCTTGGCTTCTTCTGATTCGGGGTTTCACCGTCAAAAATATTGTTCCAGATCAAACAAGAAGTTCTCAACTCCTTCCCATCTCGTACCCCAGCGTATGAGTTTGGCTTAGGGCACTTTCATCCTAGGGTGATCAGTCGTCCCTGTGGCCTTGGTCAGCAAGCCAACCCTTACAAAACAAGTCCTCCAACTGTAATTGGAAGTCACTCATCACCTGAGCTGTGGGTGAGGCGACTCTTCCATAGCGATTGTTCTTCCCCTCCAAATTGTCAACGTGCTCGGCCAACGAATCCACTCTGTCTGCCAAGTGAAAGAGTCCATCAAGGCGACTGATCTGTTCTCCCAAACAGCTCAACTGGTCCCATTCTGGTTTCTAGTCTTTGCATTCGACTAGCCTGTCGTTCCTCCATAGCGCCAAGGTGCTCACTTAGTTCCTGCATCCTGATTTGCATTCAACAAGCTTTGGCTCTGATACAACTGTCAGGCGACTAGCAATCCGTGGCGGCACTAGCATCCCAATTCACTATAAGCCTATGAGTAATTATTTTGACGGGCACAATTATTAACTTGAGAATGCACAATATCAATCTGTAGACAATATAACAATGCACAATAGTCAGCAAAAACTTTCATTAACATTCAATAGATTACAATGGAGAGGAACGTTCGAAGGACGTTGCTCAAGACTAGTTCGATGCTATCGATCGATGGAAATACAAGTTTGAAGTTGAAAAGCCAATGTAAAGAAAATAATAAAAATGCAGCGGTATAGTCTGGCCCGACTATTGCAATGGAGGCAACTTGTCCTCACAGTCAAGAGCTCAAACCTTCCCCCTATAATATAGATGCTTAGGCATTTGGCACTTTCAAAATGGAACATTGAGTTTTTGAGACCATTAGGAAGTCTTGAAAGGCCTCTGACCTTGATTTCCCTGACAACGGTACTAGTCCTGAACATGCCTAGACCTTCCTAGGCAGTGCGCGTGGACGTCCAGAGCACGTGTTGGCTGGCGTAGAAATAGAGTGAGAGAAACAGATAAGCAAACCAAAACACCATCTGTTTCTCACATCACACACACTGCTTTCACTCTCAATCACTCGAAAAGCTTTCAAGTATCACATTCGTATCGACTCGAAAATGGGTTTCTTACGTTTCCAAGATGATATCCTTGCACCCGTTGCATATACTCTGAATGATCAAGGATTCGAAGCTTGGTAGCACTTTCATCTTGTGCATAGGTCAAGCTATGTTAAGTGTTAAGATGAGATCAGTCTGTCTGGCGTGTTAAGTGCATGTGCAGCGATGCAAGGATATGTAGGAGGTGCACAAGTACATACCATAGCAATTAAAAATAATTTGAATCCAACATATGTTGGCAAATGTTGTATTGGACATGTAGAGCTCTGACTGAAGCTTAAATGGTGTTTGATGGCGTGGATAGAAAAATTGCTCTCTTGGAATGCAACTCATGCGCTTATGAACAAAATGTCAAGAAGGGGAAATACTGCTGATGCTGTCACTCGGTTGGATGCTCCATTCAAGAATGGAACCTGATGAGTTCACTTACGGGAGCGTTCTAAAGACTTGTGCAGGTGCGCAAGCTCTGAACTTTGGAAGGGAGATCCATGACAGAATTATCAAATCGGTTTAGGCTCAAACTCTTTTGTTGCAAATGCGGAATGATGGAAGAAGTGGAGAAGCTTCACAGTTGAACAGACGAACAAAACATTGTATCATGGAATGCGATTATATCTGGATTCTCACAGCAGAACAAGTGAACAAGCTCAATACTTTTTCTCTAAGATGTTGGGACACTGGTCAGCTACCTGACAAATTTACCTATGCAACTATTCTTGATACTTGTACTAACCTTGCTACCATTGCACTTGGAAGCAAATTCACGCACAAATTATCAAACAAGAGTTGCAATATGAAGTTTACATATCATGCACTCTTGTTGATATGTACTCAAAATGTGGGATGTGCACAATTCAAGTTTGATGTTTGAGAAGATGCCCGGGCGGCATTTTGTGTCATGAACACAATGATTTGCGGATATGCACAGCATGGTCTAGGAATGGAAGCACTTCAAATATTCAAAAAATGCAACTTGAGAATGTAAACCAAAAACCATGCAACCTTTTTAGCTTTCCTTCTAGCGTGTGGGTATATGGGATTCTTCGTGGAATGCAAGTCTTACTCCAGTCAATGATCAATGATTATTGTTTACAACCCCAATTGGAACACTATACTTGTATGGTAGATATAATTGGACGGTCAGGCCAAGTCAGTGAGGCTTTGATACTTATCTCTGAGATGCCATTTGAAGCTGATCCTGTAATATGGATAACTCTTCTTAGCATATGCCAGATAGACGTGATGGTCTCCTTTCTGAGGAGCAAGAGCTACAAGAACAGTTGGAATCCTTCTCATAACACATCAACCGACTCGTATCAAGAGTAGTGGTACATTTCCACAGGACATGTTGCAAATGATGCAAAACTGTGTGGAGACATTATATTGATCCCGACAGGGGGCTTAGCAATGATGAGACCCTTCTAGATTTTGGATTCAAAGTCCTTAACTAAGGAGAATTCTATCAGAATCAGGTACTTCAATGTTTAAGCATGTGGTATAAAATATGAAACTATGTAATTTCCTAACTGCGTTTCTTGACTTTGAGTTTTAGTGAATGTAGTGGCTAGGCAAGCTCATAAGGTAGTCCACTCGCTTGCAATGCAAAGATCAGTTTATAATCCTAATCACACTTTTTGCATATGGCACTAAAGCAGAGATCCTTACAACTGGCAGAGATCCTAATCGAGTTTATTGTTGTCTTTTAGTTTTGGTTTGTTTCTCATGGTTTCTAATTAAAGCATTTGACAGTTTGCCAAAGATAATAAAGATACATTAAGAACAAGCTGAAAGTGTCATGCCATCCAATTATCTGATCTTGCCGCTACCAATAAGTGGAGCTCTGCAACATGAC